>JACGDI010005566.1:727720-957670 GCA_014898725.1 Jacaranda copaia
TCAAGTCTTGACAGGGCAGAGGTTTATGATTTAACTATGAGGATTGCGTCTCTTGTATACGATAATGAATGAATGAAAATGATGTGTCCGCTAAATTGTCTGCTATCCTTTCAATTAAGTTTCTTCATCCCACCAAATATGGGAAGAAAAGTCTCAACAGGTAAGACATACCCAGAAGAAGCAATAGAGTATTGTGTGAAGTATTAGTAGAATATTTAGAAAATAGGAATACGCTAAATGTAGAAGAGGTGTTAGGATTTATAATAATTAGCACAAATATACAAAATTAACTAGCGTATCCTCAATTGAAGGATTTATTTTATGCCTCAAAATTGAATTAAAAAGGTATGGAAATGTTACCTTAATCATGAAGATGAAAGGTAAAAAGTTAGCTCTCACAAAGGAACTTCCTCAAGTTAGGAATTTGCATTTTTCTCCAAGGATCTCCTAGTTCTCTTCAATGGATAGCCTTCACAAGCAAAATTATTTTTTATCTCATTGGATAATTTCAAATATTTATAATAATAGGTTTTTATTTCATCATA
Organism: Jacaranda copaia; assembly: GCA_014898725.1. NCBI lineage: Eukaryota > Viridiplantae > Streptophyta > Magnoliopsida > Lamiales > Bignoniaceae > Jacaranda > Jacaranda copaia. The sequence continues at coordinate 728,266 of JACGDI010005566.1, forward strand.
TAAATTTAAAATATCTATAATAATAGATTTAGTATTTTATCTCGCTACATGAATTTAAAAGTCAGAATGTCCTTAATTATTGAATTTGCATTTTATTATTTTCTATTGCAATTCTTTCGATTTCTCTAGATAAAAAAATATAATTTATATGTAATTTATATTTAAATAATGTATCTAAAATAGTGAGACTTTTTGAAATATATCATTTTCTAAGTAGTTGAAGTTAAATTTAATTTTCCTATTAAATAAATGAAGAAAAGATTATTCATTTTTTATATGGAATTAATTGATATTATGATTATCCTCAATGTTCATACATTATAATTTCGTAAAAAAAATTTCAATTCACCACGCCACCTATCTTAATAAAAAGGCAAAATTGCAAAATTGGTCCTCTAACTATATTCTATTGGCAATTTTGGACCTTATCTTTTTAGATCTCAAGATTGACGCAACCCCTCTTAAAATTTAGTAATTTGAGAACTAATTAGGCATGAAAAGTCATATGACAATGACCTGGACCTACATAGAATTTGATTTGGCATCGCGTTGCGCCCTGTTAGTCTAGATATCCTCCTCTCTCTTACGTGACATGTGGCATGGCAACTCTACTTGTCACACAACACAAAAATTACAGCTTGACAAAGAGAAAACGGAAAATTGCACACAAGCATTTTAGAAATAAAAAAGCTCAACCTGCTACTTCAGGAAAAATGGAAATGAAAAAACAAAATAGAAAAAGGCAAAAAGATAGATTTACATATTAACAACCAAAAAGTAACTACATAACAACAAAAAACAAAAAAATAAATATTGAAAAATATTTATATTTTTATATACACATATATATACCCATACATATACATACATCCCACTTGCCAAATCATCAAATATTCTAATTAAATACAATTGAGTTCTAAAAAAACTTTTAAACTTAAAGTTACATATTTTAAAATAGTGAACATATCTAAAATTTAATTTAATTTTGCTGAATTTATTTATTAATTTTAAAATACAATAAAAATTAAAAAATAAAAATTTGAGTCTATCCTATTAACTATATAATTATAAATTACATAATAATACTAAAATCATAAATATTATAAAATAATTGAATTAAATATAAATAAATTTTATTTATAAATTCAAATCCAATAACAATAATAAAATACACCCCCACCCCCACCCCCACCCCCGCCCCTCAATTTGGCTGATGGTCAGTAGCTGCATGACTAGGGATCCTTTGATGGTAGAGGTGGCTCTATTTTTAATTAAAAAAAATGACCGTCTTAAGTTTTCTATAAATATTATATATATATATATATATATATATATATTAAGTCTAAAAAATAAAAGTATGAGATTTTCTTTGCATCTTAGGCCTAAAAAAATGCAAATCTTTTTTTTTTGTTTTTACTTTACATTTTAGGCCAAAAAATATAAGATATAAGCTTTAATTTCAAAGCCTTACTCATATGTTTTTTTTTTTAAAAAAATTGATTAAAAAAGGTTTGAGGCCTTTAATTTGGAAGTCTTATTATTTAATATCACAATAATTAATTAATCAATTATAATTAGTCATAAAAAATATAAATTAATATGTTATTGATGTTAATTATCATATCTCCTCTATATATCTTTTTAAATTCCTACTGTTTTCTTATCAAAATCCTAACTACTTCTTTCTTTTTCAATATTAATCATTAAATAACTTGTTTTTTTAATGCTAATCATTAGATAACGTTCTATTAATCACCAAATAACATCAAGTCCAATTCTCTTTCACTATAAATTGAGGTTTTATTCCTTAAATTTTTTATTTTTATTTTATTATTTATTATCAATTCTATCTTCTGTTATTTTTTAACCGAAAAAAAGAAAGAAAGAAGAATCAATTGCGTTCATAGATAGTAAGACCCATGGTGGCTGTACCTTGCAGAATTGAAAAAAATAAAATCATACCTAAGATTAACATACAATGTTTGAAGGAAAATTGAAAAGTAAATGTTAGAAGAAATTAGTTATAAAAATGTAATTAATAATTTTGCATTCCAACAAGCCAGAAAAATAAAATTTAGATAGTGATTTTTATATGAAATTTCTTGTTGGTCATAGAATACGAAAAGTTTACCAAAAAAATGTGTACACTAGAAATTTAATTTTTTTTATTATTCAATTATTTATTAAATATATTAAAGGTTTTATTTTCATGTTTTGCCATAAGCCTCCAATTTTATTTACCTACTTGAACTTGGTGCCCACATGTGCCCCCGTGCCATACTATGGCCATGCCCAGCAACGGCTAGCTCATGCAGCCGATTCTACTTGGGCTTGGCGACCGCATAGCCACTGGCCTCCCGTGCCACCACGCTAGGCAGATCTGAGCTAGGCTAGGTCTTTGTTGCTTGGCCATGGCTGCCATAGCCATTGCATGCCATGGGGTGTGGATGGAGGTTTAAGGTTTATATATATTGTATATGTATATACTTATGTATTTAGAATATATATGGATGTATATCTGTTTAATGTATGTATTTTAATTTTTTCTGACTTTTTTATATATAAATTTACTTTTTGCTTATTTTTTATTTTTTTTGAAGTGGTAGGTTAAGTTGCTACGCATTGCCATGTAGGAGAAAAGGAGGATAAGTATGATGATAAGGCTCCACACGGGTGCCAAATCATTTGCCCTCTATGCACAAGCCACCTAAAACTTGATTTATTTTGAAATTGTCAAATTTTTGAAAAGGTAGTATGCCAATTAAATTATGGTCCAAAAAGTTAGTCAATTTTTGCCAATAAAGTATAGTTATAAGACCAATTTTATAAGTTTACTTAATAAAAATGTATTGTAAATTAAATTTATTTTAACATAAAATTAGAATAATATTTATAAGTTACAATTTTAGTTATAATTAATTGAATTCGTGTATAACACGGGGGCACATGCTAGTTTTATATATAGTGAAATGGTTGTATTCCATTTCCGCAAATAAAAAAGAAAGTCTTGATTTCAAATTGAACACAAGCAGTTTGACAAAGAAATCGAGTTATTTTATTTTAATTTGTAATATATAAAAAACTTCTTTAGATTTACAAATTGTAAATTTAAACCAAAAATTCAATATATTGTTGGCCAAAAATATATATATATATATATATATATATATTAAAATAAATCCATATTTCCCTATAACTTTGTAGATATTTTTTTTAAAAAGCATTACAAATGATGAAATGCTATCCTTGTAGCAAAACAATAAATTTCTATTCTCAAAATCAAATAAATTCCTATTCTCAAGTCGAATAATCAAAGTATAAATTATACACAAAGCACATTAAGTGCACAATAAGCTCATAATAGGTCGAATACAAGACCTTTCATTTAATAAGGGAGACAAATGTCACTTGAACTACAAGCTATTAGACATTTTGTAGACAAATTTGAAAGGTATTACTTCAAATTAAATTAAACAACTGTTGCCAATGGCTTGTAGCCCAAGTAACATTAATTTTTTCTGTTATGTTGGGGTCTCGTGCTCGACCTAAATAGGCACTGTTTGTCCAAAAAAAAAAAAAAAACTGTTAATCCATTCTATTGTCTTAATCGTCATCTCTTGTCATTATTGTTTTAATTGTCATTTATTTTCTAAAACACACAACTACTAAGCCTATCCAAATTTTAAAATTTTTCATGTTTTTTATGGTGTCAAAATCACATAACTTTTGTTACTCTTTTGAAAAAAATTATATTGTGTTATTCATTTTTTGTCAAGAATTTTTAATTTATCGTAATAAATGCAACTATCCTGTGTGAATTTAAATTTTTTTTGAGTTCGTCAATTTGATTGAAAATATTTCAATTTCTCTTTCAAATTCAAGTATTCTGTGTCTCTCTGTTGAAGGTATTCTAAAACTTCTTTGCCTATTTTAATAAAGGTTCTTTATATTTTAATTTAGATTTTTTAATTTTTATTTCAAATATAAGGACTACATTGAATTTTTTTTTCCGCAATTATTTAGCAACAAAATTAGAATACAATAATAACATAAATTTGTCTATACAAAAATGACGTGCCACGATAATTGATTTTTTATCAAAAGAAAGTCCATGATTTCAAATCGAAAGAGGAGTTACAAGCAGAAAGAAAACAAATTTTTCGTTTAGAATTTTGAATTTCGTAGTTTCATTGATATTCATACAACACTCTTCAGAAATAGGTTGGACATGAGAATCAAACCCCCACGTATAATTTGGAAGACTGTGAGTTATAATCTACATCGACGAGTTATAGTTCACACCAAAAATTAGGATTTACAGCGGACATTGATCCAAAGTGTAAAACAACATAATTTTATTTTGTTTAATATGAAATATGAAAGATGAGTGAGTTTCTAGATTTAAAATGTAAACCTAGTTGTCCTAATTAATTGATCAAATTATATTGTTTTTACAATTACATGCACGAAGTTTTGGTTTTGGACTCAAACAAATTTATCTACACTACAAAAAAAAAAAACTTGCTTTTGTGACCGCCAAATCGATGACAAATTCAATAAATCTATGCAGCTTCAACATCTCTCGGTCAACGGAATTTAAAAAAAGAATAATCTATTCCTCTGCATCTCATATGGGTTTCATAATTATAGGAATTGGTTCGACATTGTTAGTAACTATGTTTGTGACCACTCACAGCGGTCACAAAAACCCTCGTCACAAATTGAAATTTGTAACCATTGGAGCAGGCAGTCACAAATTAGTAACCGCTAGTGTGATCACTAATTTTTTAAATTTTATCACAAATAATTTACAAAAGAGTGAACAAGTAGTCACTGATCAGTGACCACTTAGTGACTGATTTTGGGGGAGGGGGGGTCGTTGACAAGCAGTCACTGGTAGTCGGTCACTAATCAGTGACTGCTTAGGGACTGATTCAGTAATCACTGATTCGACGGTCACTAGCGGTCACTAATTAGTGACTGATTCAGCGGTCATTGGTAGTTGGTCATGTGACCAACTACTCCATTTGTTACCAATTAGTGACTGCCTTGGACTCACTAATGGGTCACAGATTTGTGACCACCTTTGGGGTTACTAATCGATTATAGATTTATTAATTTTTTTTGCAATGCTTAATTTAATATTTTTTGTTCTTATTAATAACAATTTAAAATCATATCATTTAAAACATAAATCACATTCCAAATAACACCTAATAGTAATAGAAATTCAACAATATTGCATCCAAATCCATAAACAAAACAAAGCTTTTCATACATGAGCAAGTTCATGAAATCCAAGTATGCCAAGTTTAATTTAAAGAAAGTTATTTATCTTTCCCACCATTACTCTCTTCCTTGTAAGAGGAAGAAGTACCTTCAATTGAATTTAATTTTTCCATCATCACTTCTAATGTCCTAATCAAAGCCTCTTCTCTCACCTTTGATTCTTCAACTAGCTTCAATGCCTCCTTTCTCACCCTCATAGTCTGCTTCGTAATGCTTGCTTGTTTGGCTGCTGCTTCTTCTCTTTGCTTAGCCAATTCTTGATCAATTGCTTTTGCAATCGCTATTTGTAGTTGCTCCTAACTCACAAAGGCGGGTGAAGATGTTGTAGATGTTGAATCCGAGAAAGTTCCAATAGCAACAAGCTCATGGCAGTAGTAAGTGTTCCCAAAGCCATACACTCTGTCCTTGCTTGGACCACCATTGATCTCAAGCCATTTTTGAGCATCAAATGAGCTTTCAGGAGTAGAATTGTTGCCATGTTGACTAATGTATTTTCGACAATATGCATCCTATTTGAACATTCAAATATTAAAAACACAATTACTAAATATCAAATATAGTCTAAATAATATGCTTAAATATAAACGAAGCTTTATTGTACTAATTAAGTAATTTGTACTAATTATGTTTCTATGTGACAAAGGTTGGATTTCAGGGGAATGTGTTTGGTTTTGATGTGTCTAGAAAGATAATTTTTATGTGATAATGTTTTAAAACAAAAATTATCACAATTTGTTAATGCCATTATTATTTTTCATGTTTGATTGGTCAAACTATGTTGAAAGAATAATTATAATTTAGTTTGATATATGAGGGTATCATTGCTTTCTTTATATTATATCAATATTGTGTCAATATAAAAAGAAAATATTAATTATTTTATTAATAAATTTTAATTACTTTAAAATTAGTTGTATGTCATGTGGAATATTAATGATGTTGTTTCTATCTTTAGAAAATAGTGGCGAACTGAGCATTTTTAATTTCTAACATAGATTGAAAGCCTTATAAATAAAAATAAGTATTGTTTTATTGAGAATATAGTATAACAAATATATTTTTAATTTTCTAATTATTAAAAAATTCTTCTACAAAAATAACAAATGCACATGAGCTGAATGTATGATAAAATAATATTATTAACAATAAAATAAAAATTATTGTCATTAATATGTCCATAATAATAATTCTTTTATTCTCACTTATTTTTTGTTAAGTTATAGTATAATATTGTTGGACTTTGCACCTTACAATATTCAAACACTTAACCTATTATTCATACAATGACTTATTAACCACTAGACCAAAATGTTCATATATTTAATTCAAAAATATAATATAATATATATCACATATATCACAACAATACTCACTTGATGCTATTCATGACAAATAAATCTACAAACAAATGTAATGCTACAACTACAAATTCCATAAAATATTTCATGTTACGTACTTTGAAATTGTTAACTAACTTGAATGCATGGATAATATTCTCGTACTTACTTGGACCCTCTTAGATTTGTTGTCAACATATTCACCTTTTTCCTTGTGCTTTTTGGTGAGTCCTTTCATGAAGCTTGATTTGGCTAATCGATCTACTGTGTTGTGTTTACATTAAACTAGTTAAAAGCGTTGTAGTAGATAAATAAAAATAACAATAAATTAATTAAAGAAATTAACCTCCATTCTCCTTGCATGCTCGACAAAAGAGATAGAGCTGCCAGTGTGCTTGGTTATTGACCCATCTTTTTCTATCAATCTATTTAGTCATGCTTTTTTACCTTTCTTGATAATTTAGTGAACTCATACGCTCGGTGAAAATTGCTTCCCAATCACTTGTCTGCATGTTTTTGGGTACAACCTTTTGTATATCTCTTAGGTCATTGACTTCGGCTTCAACTATTGCTTTTTTCTTATATCGTATATGATATTCTTGATATTTCTCTTGTGGGTTTGTCTCCATGAGTGCCTAATATTGGCTTCATGTTTAGGAAGCCACATAAAGTGTTCCTACACCAAATACACAAGGAAAAGACAAAATCAATATTAGAAAGTTTAATTGCATAATTTGATATTGTTATTATGCAAATCATTATATAAAGAAAAAAAATTAATTTACTCTAAATTTTTCATAAATAAATTCGTTCCTATCTTGAGGAACTTGCTCCCAAGTTGGCCATGGACCCATGTATTTTCTTAAGATATCTATGATGCTACGAGGAATAGTCCCTGGTATAAAGTTGACAAATAATAAAAGATAGATAAAATAAATATTATTGAATAAGTACTTTTTAGATCCCTCATAACAATAAATTATGCATCAATGTAGAAAGGTGAAGAACATACCCATCGTGGTTCGACTATGTAAAAGTACAGCTATCACGATTGTTAGGTGCATGACTTCTTTATGTTTCACCCCTTGCTCTTCCATGAGATGAATTTTGGCCTTTACTTGATTGCCTCTCTTGCTCTATCTCATTATTTGGAGACAATAAATGCTGCTCATATTTTGAAGAAGGAACACTATCCTCTGTCTCAACTGATGGGGTAGGTAGCTCCGTACAAGGAACCTCATCACGTGTATCAAATTGTGCTCGGCCTCATTTACCTCTACCTTTCCCACTGATACCTCTGCCTGTAGTTGTCATCCTACACAATTAAACAATAACATTAGTCAACAAGTTAAGCAATGTGATATGGTGCAAAATAAAATGAGCAGAAAAAAAAACATGATTGTGAAATACAATACAATCAAATAAACAAATAATATTGCATATTATTCGTCAAAAGTTATAACATTCAATAATGACACCAATTTACCTCATCCCCACCACTAGTTGAATCAAAATCTACAAATTCCACATCTTGTTCACTATCTTCTCCTTCAATTTTCTCTAATTCTTCGTCTCCTCCATCCATTATGTTTCTGGTTGATGGGATCAAATACCAAATTTCATCAGAATGTATTTCTATTGGATTTGCATTATTATCAACAAAGATGCTTGAATTGTTAAGATCAACATTAACTGGAACTTCAAATAAGGTACCCACTTTATCTTCTTGATATGGACCTTCAACACAAGCTTTATTTGCTTGGTTTTGCATTAAAATAGAGGGGATATTTATTCTACTTCTTGCCTTTATTTTGCACACCACATGCCAATCACGTCATTTTCTATTCATAGATGGAAAACTTGTGTAGTACACTTGTTGTGCTTGTTGAGTTAATATAAAAGGATCATTTGTGTTAAACTTCCTCTGATGATTGATCTCAACAAGTCCAAATTATGGGTGCATATTGATCCCTCTGTTAGACAAGTCATACCAACGACATTTGAACAAAACCACTTTGTTTCCTTGTCCAAAGTATTCTAGCTCCAACATTTCTTCTAACATGCCATAATAATCAACTTCATTATCGCTCTAGGAGCTCCCTACATGCAAACACCACTATTCATGGTTGATTTATGTTGCCCATAGTCGATTGTGTGGAACTTGAACCCATTCAAAAAATAACCATTATATGTTTTAACTTATCGACTAGGGCCTTGTCCTATTTGCCTAATATTCTCTCTAACCATGTGGGAACTATCCATCACCTACTCTAGGACTTTTACTATTATGCTCTTATGTAACAAATGATATTATTTAAAAATGGCTTGTTCAATACTTACATATATAGGTTTGTATGGCAATAGAGTCCAAATATTTTCAAAAAACATTGAAAAACCTAGTCCACACAAACACCTTAAGGATCAAAACATACATGAAATTCAGATTTGGATAGGAAAAATACATTGTTGATGGCAAAAATGAAGAGCAACAGTCAAACTTCTCCCTATTGTTAAATGGGCTCTTCACCAACGCAGCAAGATCACCACCATTTTTCCCTTGGATAGAATTCTCTGTTTGGGCTGAAATTTTAAATGGAACTCCTCAACCCTTTGAATAATCTATAGTCCAAATTTCACACCTATAAAAACTCTATAGGTACTCCAACCATAGGCAAAATTGGCTACCAGAAACAACTCCAATCAAAAGCAAAAAGCAACCAAACTAGATTGCCTCTAATGAAAATATCCACACACCAAATTAATGGCCTATTCTCTATAGCAAGGCTGGAATATCTGTAGAGAGTGAGGGGAGGAAGGCTGAGAATATTGTGGTGGAAGGAGGAGGGAGAAGGAGAGAGTGATGAGAGACTAATAACTTAGATTCCCACTACACAATATTGTTGGGAGAATATCACACAAAAATTGCTCACCTCATGCAACATATGGCCGGCCACTCACTATATCTATATATAGGAGTGGTCACACACCTCCTTCAAGGAGGTGGTGCCAAGTGTTCCTTGCTTAGGTTGCCACTAACTTTGTGATTGGTGAATTTAATGGAAGCACCAATTTCATCTAATGAAATGTCTTACAATTAAATTCTAATTCTTATTAAATGAAATCTTCATTTAATAATTCTACCAAAAATTATCTCTCCAAATTAATTAAATTAAGAATTTTAATTTAATTAATAATTGTTTGACTTAACTCTTAAGTCAAAATGCTTAACGTTTTAAGTTAGTCAAAATTAACTCAACCCTTAAATTAATTTTGATCAATTAATAGTCATGTGACATCAATTAATTAACCTTTAATTAATTGATCTTAAATTAACTCTTAAATTAATTCGATCAATTAACATTTAAATTGATCAAGTCAAAATGACTACAATTTCACCTCTTCCAAAAAAGGGTTATGAATTTTCTAACTCTTAGAAAATTCACCTTCCTTCAATAGGCCATTTTATTAACTTTTGTGTGTGACCCATTAGATTCTACCATTCATTAGACATAGGCTCACAACTCCTTATGATTTTGAAATATTAAATATTCACTTTAGTTTGAACTCCTTTGAACTAAGCGACTCAATTCAATTAATCTCAGTAATTGAAGAATAGCCAATCTCCATGGTTGACGTCCAACCTCAAACCCATGGAGCCCAACTAATTGACCAAAATGAATGCTCTTGAAAAACCATTATAGCATTATGCGTACCATGCAAATATGGTCCTTTCGTCTCCTATCTCTCGAAAGAGGCCTAAGACAATATATTAGTCAGCTCCCCAATAGCCTCAATACGATGTTTCTATTCTTAATGTTCAATTCTATTGTGTGACCTCACCTTTGAAAAACTCTTTTTCCAAATTGTCACACCACTTTGCGCAAGGATTTCTAGGAATCGATCATTATAGAATGCATAGGAGATGCACTCGCCCTTCACAAAGATGAGAAGTCGGATTCCTTCTTAGATCTCACAAACTTCCATGTCCAGCAGATTATGCTCAATCACTACCTGAGTAGCCCGTTAAGTGACCAGGGAAGAGTCAAAGCATAAGGGCCTAATGATATGCACTAACATAAGCGGGAGAACTTGCCACTACCGATATGCCATTTCAACTATCTAGTGGATTCTCCAAGTGGGTCTTCAGTATCTTGTTCTTTAACAAGCACCCACCAACATGCATCCATATCTCATATGAGATTGCTTATGGAATGGAGCAACATCCAACTTTTGGATTTATGCATCGTTGGTGCAAGTCTATTAAGATCTTAGATGCCCTATCTCATAAGATCCACTGACTTGAAAAATTTAAGATCACAACCATGTAGGACTTATTCCATGATCACCACCCAGTACGTGACCAAGTCCCATAGTCTTTTGTGATATATGGGCATCATTCAAGTGCAAGTGAAGAAATTAAAGGGCATAAGATGAAGATGGCCATATAGTGAATATCATTCAATCAAAATTATCTTATAATAAATTAGTATACAAGGCCAATCTAATTCGCTTATGGGGCACTATTCCAACAATCTCCCACTTGCCCTAAAGCCAATGCCCCATGGCCTTGAGACCCATTTTCTTAAGATGTCCTTCAAAGACCTTTTGTGACAATAGTTTAGTCAGTAAATTTGCTATGTTCTCTTTTAAGGTAACTCTCTCCACTCGGATGTCACCTCTATGAATGATCTCTTAGATCAAATGATATCATCTCAAAATATGCTTAGATTGTTGATGAGATCTTGGCTCTTTAGCTTGTGCTATTGCCCAATTGTTGGCACAAAAGAAAATGACTGGCTTGGTAATGCTAGGCACTATATTCAACTCTTGATTGAAGTTTTTCATCCAAACACCTTTCTTTGCTACTTTTGAAGCCACAATTTATTCTGCCTTTGTGGTAAAGTTGGCAGTGGTGTCCTGTTTGGAACTCTTTCAACTTACAGTGTTACCATTAAGGTAAAATATGAATCCAGAAGTGGATTTGAGGTCATCTACGTCGGATTGGAAACTTGAATCTAAAACCTTTCGAGTTTTAATTCTCTACTGCCATATACCAAAAATATATCCTTAGGTTTTCTTACGTACTTAAGGATTACTTTTACGGCTATCAAGTGGCTCTCATTGGGATTGGATTGAAACCTACTCATAATGCTTAGCAAGTGTGCCACATTTGGTCTAGTGCATTGAATTGCATACATTATGCTTCTAATAATGGAGGCATAAGGAATGTGAGGCATTCTTCATTTCTCTTCATTAGTTTAGGGGGCCATAGACTTTGAGAGACAAATGCCATATCTCATGGGAAGAAATCCGCTCTTAGATTCTTCCATGCTAAATCTATTTAGTATTTTATCAATGTATGGGGTTTGGAAAAGCCCTAGCATTCTCTTCGATCTATCTCTATAGATATGTATTTCTAATATGTAGGATGCTTCTCCTAAATCCTTTATGGAGAATTGAGTAGAAAACTATGCTTTAGTGCACTCTAATATTTTTGCCTCATTCCTAATAATAAGGATGTCATCGAGGTAAAGCACAATAAACTATACACTACTCCCACTGGCCTTTATCTACACAAATGGCTCATACATATTTTTTATAAAGCCAAATGATTTGACTGCATTATCAAAATGTATATTCCAACTTTGAGATGCTTGCTTAAGTTTATATATGGATCTTTGGAGTCTGCAAACCTTTTTCTCACTCTCTGTAGATGTAAAATCTTGTGGTTGCTTTATGTAGATTTCTTCTTCAATGTTACCATTGAGGAAAGCAGTTTTTACATTTATTTGCTATATCTCATAGTCATAATATGTGGCTATGACAAGTAAAATTCGAATGGACTTAGGCATAGGGATTGGTGAAAAGGTTTTCTCGAAATTGATATTAGGTCTTTGAGTGTAATCTTCTGCCACTAGTCGCGCTTTAAAAGTTACCACTTCTCTATCTACTCCAAGCTTTCGCTTATAGATCCATTTGCAACCAATGGAAACTATTCCCTTTGTTGGATTTACCAAGGTCCACACTTCGTTAAAGTACATGGAGTCCATTTTGGATCTCATAGCTTTTAGCTAATGTCTTGAATCTATGTCTGACATAACTTTCTCATAGGTCTTTGAATCATCATCCGATTGTCTCTTCTCATGAAGAAATCCAAACCTTTCAGGTTGCTTCTTGATCCTGTCTGACCTTCTCAAAGGTTATGTATAAGGCTCTTGTAATTCTTTTGTTTCCACCACTTGTGGGATTTCTTGATCGTCTTGAACTTTACAAGTTTAATAACAATGCCCTTTCTATCCAATAGAAATTCCTTTTTCAAAAAATGGGCATTCCTTGAAACAAACACCTTTTATTCGGAGGGATCATAGAAGTAATAACCTATAGACTCTTTAGGGTATCCTTCAAACTTACACAAGGTAGATCTACTATCTAACTTATCTCTCATTATCCATCTAACGTATGCAGGAGATCCACAAACTTTGAGATATTGGTAAGAGGGTGCTTTGCCATGCTATATCTCATATGGTGTTTTTGTCACCAACTTTAAAGGTACTATATTTAGTAACCTCACTGTTGTTTCTAGGGCATATCTTCAAAGGATGTAGGCACATCGAAAAGGCTCATCGTGAACGTACCATGTCTAACAGGGTATGATTTCTCCTCTCGGCCACTCTATTATGCTGGGGTGTGCTAAGTGGAGTCCATTGAGAGAAAATCTCATTCTCCTTTAGATAATCTAAGAATTCGATACTTAAGTATTCACCCCCTCGATCCATCGAAGGGTTTTAATACTATGTCCCTTTTTCTTTTTTACTTCATTCTTGTATTTTTTGAACTTTTCAAAGGCTTTGAACTTGTGCTTCATAAGATACATATGTCTGAACCGACTATAATCATTGGTGAAGGAGATGAAGTGAGAATAACCTCATCTCCCACTAACTCTTAGTAGACCACAAAAATCCATATGGATCAAATCCAAAAGATTTGTGGAGTGCTCCATTTGTCCTACAAAATGAGCCTTGGTCATTTTACCCTTCAAACAAGATTTACAAGTAGAAAGGTCCTCAATGTCACTAACTTTTAGTGTTTCAGAGCTTCCATCTTGTTCATCTTATTTTTGGTGATATGCCCAAGTCTAGCATGCCAAAGATTAGCATCTTCTTGGTTATTCAATTTTTTTTTTGTTTGATTGAAAATGGATTAGTGAAGTTTGAGAATCAGGTATGTACAGCCCGTTGATCAATATATCTTTAGCAATCAAAGAACTATTCTTTAATGCTTTCAAAATCTCATTTGATATAGAAAAATTAAATCCTTCACTATTAAGAACGAGAATTGAAATGATGTTCTTAACAAGATTAGGTATATAATAAACTTGATTAAGCAAAATACTAGAATTCTCAAAGTTCAACTTAATAACACCTTGGACCATAGCTACAACTCTTGCCTCATTTCCCATATGGAGGATCACATCCTCTTCACATAGTCTTCTTTTTCTTTCCATTCCTTATAATAAATTACAAAGGTGAGAACTATATGCAGTATTGAATACCCATGAGAAAGAATACGTTATGCAATGCATTTCAATTACAAACATACCTTTCTCAAGGGTTGCAAGATAGGCTTTACAGTTCCTTTTCCAATGCCCTTTTTAACCACAGTAAATATAGTTTGCATCAGTCTTAGCTTTCTTCTTGACCCTCCCAAAACTTTTCTTGGGTTGCTTCCCTTTGGAGGAAGAACCTTTTTTTCTCTTACTTCCCTTTCTTGGGCATTTTGGGCTTTTTGACTTAGAGCAAGAAGCAAGAATCAAAGGCTTCTCCTTTTTCACTGTTGCCTTAGTGGTCATTAGCATATTCACTAATTCATTGATCTTAACTTCTTGCTTGGACATGTTAAACTTCACAATGAATTGGTCAAATGATGGGGGCAATGAATAGAGGATTAGATCCACATAGAGGTCATTGTCCATGATCATGTCAAGTTGCCCAAGCTTTTTGATGAGTCCAATCATCTTTAGCCCATGATCAAGAACATTCGAACCCTCTATCATCCTTGACCTAAAGAGCTCTTTGGATAATGTGAACCTTTCGTGTCTCGATTGCACACTATACAACTCTTGCAGGTGCTTGTAGATCTCACTTGCATGTCTCATATGCTCATGAGTCTTTTAAAGCTCATTGGTTATAGAGGCCATCATGAGACACCTCTCTTGTATCATCTATAAATTTAGTAAACACTTCACATACATCATCAGAAGGTTCATCACCCAATATATTTGGTGGACTTTGAACTAGGATATAGGTCCTCTTTTTAGAGTCAAGAATTATCTTAAAGTTTATCAACTTATCTTGGAAGTTAGGCCCAGTGAGTTTATTGGTTTCCAAAATGCTTGCGAGTAGATTTTTAGCCATTTTGTTTTTGGAGATTTCAAAAATCTGCAAGAGGCAAAAAATGAGTATAGGCATATGATTGAAAATTGATATTAAAAACATGTTTATGGTCTTTCAAGCATGTTTTTCTCCCACTATTTTATCAAATCCTTCACCCCCTAAGAAGAAGTTGGGAAATCTCATTTCTTAGTGAGAATCAAGATCCCATGGACTTGTAAGTAGACCCTTGTGACTGAGTGCCATCTATGAGCAATCAAAGGATAAGAAACTTTTGCTAATTGCATCTCATGCAACTCTTGATGTATTTTGCTGCACTTTTCATATAAACTCACATGACCGTGTGCCATCTATACTACTAAGTGTCTGAGTTCAATCCACCAATCATACTTTGATTCAAGATGGCCTCACGACATCCCTCATGACCTAGTGCCATTGTGTGAGGGTTCTTAAGTTAAAGGTGCATCTTATGCTAAGTGTATGCTCACAACTTTTCTCCTAAGTGTGACCCCCGTGACCAAGTGCCATCACACAAAATCGATAGCATCATCATGGCATACACTATTGGTGGAAGGCTTGGATTAATTAAAACTCTTTTAATTTATATCCATTTTAATTAGATATTTGAAACACTTAGACATTCTAAGTGGGGGTTTTCGCTTGCAAAGATCTTATCATTTTATCTTCTTATTTGGTTTCTGTATATCACAATCATGCAACACATACATCAATAGGATATAAAAAGTGTAAATAAGTAAGTAGTCTAGCATGCTCCTAGGGTGAGATGATCATGAATCTAACCAAGTGATACACTTAGAGCCCTAAGTGCATCACTTTGATTGATTTTAAGTGGGTTGAATTAAGCTAAACTATTACATGAGAGTATCCATACATTCATGGGTCTTCAAAAGGCCTCCATGCCTCTATAGGACTCCTTACTTCATGCAATATTTACATAAATGAAAATCCTCACTCCTAGTTGTTCTACTCTCATAACTTTTATAAGATAGAACAAGAGGCATGCAAGCCCTATTTAATACAATCCATTTCAACAATTGAAATAAATAAAATCAATATATTAGAGGCTCGTGATTATCCCCAGTCATTCATCATTCATTCAACATTTAAATGAATAATAAATAAATCAAGAATTGACATTTAATTCCAATAATTAAGTGCTAATCAAATTAACAAATAATTGATCATGCAAAAACAAGCATAAAATTTATGCATCATATTTTTTGCCATATTTGGAGATCAACTTAAACAAGTTTAAAAGCAATTAAATGTGTCCAACATATTTTTTGAGAGTTTGCACAACATTTGTGCAACCATTGTGTGCGTTTCAACACCACCTTGATCACTAAAGGAACCTAAAAAGCTTAAAATTCACTCAAGACCAAACAAGGCATTGCTGGCCAGGGCAAGTTCAAGGTTGGGTAGCAACCAAACAGTTACAGCCTTGCCAAGAGCAGCCAACTGGGGTCAAGTGCGAACTAAGCTATTTTTAGCTCAACTTTTGTACACCAAGATTTTTAGAACAATTTCTAAACATCCAAAAACACAATATCGATGAAGATTTCAGATTAAAACACCTTTTAAAATTGAGATATCAAGTGCCCAGAGATGCTTGAAAAAGCAAGAATCATATTCTTAAAAAATCGTCAATTATATCCAATCCTATTGGACCCAAAAATGACAAAAACAACTTAAGGCCATTCATAACATGCCATATCAGAATATAACATTCACCAATGCCAAATAAAAAATTCAACATCGAAAAATTGAATCAAAACATGCCTATCACATGATTTAACAATTTAAGCATACAATAGCATGATTCAATCCATCAATCAAGGAGCCACAAGAAAGAGCAACCATACACTCCAACTAATCATATGGATTGATTACATGGTGATTTGTATCATTTCTGCACAAAACCTAATCATCCAAGCCAAGCAAAATCCAAATCCATGCATGAATATGGCTCTGATACCACTTGTAGGTTTATGTGGCACTAGGGTCCAAATATTTTCACAAAAAACTGAAAAACATAGTCCACACAAACTCCCCAAGGATAAAAACATGCATGAAATTCAGATGTGTATATGGAAAATACCTTGGTGATGGCAAAAATGAAGAGCAAGAGTCAAACTCCTCCCTACTATCAAATGGGCTCTTCACCGGCGCAGTAGGATCACCACTGTTTCTCTACTTGATAAACTTATCTATTTGGGCTGAAATTTTAAATGGAACTATTCAACCCTTTGAATATTCTACAGTCCAAATTTCACATTGATCAAAACTCCAGAGGTACTCCAACCAAAGGCAAAAATTTGTTGCCAGAAATTGCTCTAGTCAAGAGCAAAAAGCAACCAAACTAGATTGCCTCTAATGCAAACGTCCGCACACCAAATTAATGGCCTATTCTATAGAGAAAGGATGGAATATATGTAGAGAGTGAGGGGAGAAAGGTTGATAATATTATGGTGGAAGGAGGAGGGAGAAGGAGAGAGTGATTGGAGACTAATAACTTAGATTCCTACTACACAATATTGTTGGGAGAATATCACAAAAAATTTCTTATTTCGTGCATCATATGGCTGGCCACTCACTATACCTATATATAGGAGTGGTCACACACCTCCTTCAAGGAGGTGGTGCCAAGTGTCCTTTGCTTAGGTGGTTACTAACTTTGTGATTAGTAAATTTAATTGAAGCACCAATTTCATCTAATGAAATTATTTACAATTAAATTCTAATTCTTATTAAATGAAACTCTTCATTTAATAATTTTTCGAAAAATTATCTCTCCAAATTAATTAAATTAAACACTTTAATTTAATTAATAATCATTTGACTTAAATCTTCAGTTAAAACACTTCACGTTTTAAGTTAGTCAAAATTAACTCAACCCTTAAATTAATTTTGATCAGTTGATAGTCATGTGACATAAACAATTAATCTTTCATTAATTGATCTCAATTTAACTCTTAAATTAATTCGATCAATTTAACATTTAAATTAATCAAGTCAAAATGACTATAATTTTGCCTCCTCCAAAAAATGGTCATGAATTTTCTAACTCTTAGAAAATTCACCTTCTTTCAATAGGCCATTTTGTTGGCTTTTGTGTGTGACCCATTAGATTCTACCATTCATTGAACAAGGGCTCACAATTCTTTGTGACTTTGGAATATTAAATATTTTACTTTAGTTTAAACTCTTTTAAACTAAGCGACTCAATTCAATTAATCACAATAATTGAAGAGTACCTAATCTCCACGATCGATAT
This sequence comes from Jacaranda copaia, assembly GCA_014898725.1. Lineage (NCBI taxonomy): Eukaryota > Viridiplantae > Streptophyta > Magnoliopsida > Lamiales > Bignoniaceae > Jacaranda > Jacaranda copaia. The sequence goes on from JACGDI010005566.1 coordinate 746,577, forward strand.
CCAACCTCAAACCCATGGAGCCTAACTAATTGGCTGAAATGAATGTGCTTGAAGAACCATTCTAGCATTACGCGTACTATAAAGATATGGTGTTTCTGTCTCCTATATATGTCGAAAGAGGCCTAGGGCAAGGTATTAGTTAGCTTCCCAATAGCCTCAATACTATGTTTCTATTTTTAATGTTCAATTTCATTATGTGACCTTACCTTTGGAAAACTCCTTTTCCAAGTTGTACCACTTTGCACAAGAATTTCTAGGAATCGATCATTGTCGAACGCATAGGAGATGCCCTCACCCTTCACAAAGACAAGGAGTCAAATTCTTTCTTGGATCTCACAAACCTTCATGTGCAGTAGCTCATGCCTAATCCTTACCTAAGTGGCCCATTAAGTGATTAAGAAAGAGTCAAAGCATAAGGGCCGAACACAAGGATACCGTGGATCTTTAGGTCAAAGAATTAATAATATGCACTAGTGTAAGTGGAAGAACTTGCCACTTTAGCTATCTAGTGGACTCTCCAAGTGGGTCTTCAATGCTTAGTTCTCTAACAAGCACCCACCAATATGCATCGATATCTTATATGAGATTGCTCATGGAATGGAGCAATATCCAACCCTTGAATTTATGCATCATCAGTGTAAGTCTATCTAGATCTTAGATGCCATGTTTTATAAGATTCTATGGCTTGGAAGATTTAAGATCACGACTATGTAGGATGTATTCCATGATCACTACCATGTGTGTGACCAAGTCCCATAGTCTTTTGTGATCTATAGGCTTCATCTAAATACAAGTGAAGAAATTAAAGGGCATAAGATAAGGATGGCCATATAATGAATATCATGCAATCAAGACTATCTTACAATGAAATAATTTACAAGGCCAATCTAATTAACTTGTGGGGCACTATCCTAACAACATAATGCTAAAGCTATTGTGGAAATTCCATATCTCGTAATCTCCCCAATTCTATGTCCATTATATATGGTATTGCCTAGACATCTCTTCATCAAATATGCTACAAACACCTAAGATATATTTATAAAGTTAAAGGGTTTTAGGATTCTTATTATTTTCATGAATTTTGTAGAGAGAACTTACTTTGCTAAAGGAACAACGTCTAAACAATTTAGTAGGACATATCTATGTGCTACCATATATTCATAATCATCTCTAAACAGTTGACTTATTTTTTAACTCCCAAAGGGTTTCCCTAGATGATAAAAGATGGAAAGAAGCTCGGTTGGATTCATCTCTCCACCATCATCATTTCTTGGTACCTGATTTAGCCTTCTTTGTACATTGGAATCGAAATACATTGAGCAAAATATTGTAACTTCCTCAATGATGTAAGCTTCTACAATATAAGCTTCAACATGAGCTCGATTTTTGACCTTTTGCTTTAAACAATGCAAAAATCTACACCATAGTTCATTTCCAAATATTAAAGTTTAAGCGTAAGATAATTTGTGTTAATTAAATAAATTTTAAAAATATATATGGATAATACCTTTCAAATGAATACATCTATCGATATTGTACCGGCCCATTAACTTTAGCTTCATAGGTCAAGTGGATAAGAAGATGTTCCATCACATCGAAAAAATGTTGGTGGGAATATTTTTTCAAATTTACAAAGAATCTCAACAATATTGTTTTCGAGTTATTCTATATATTGCACATGCAAAATAGTTGAGCATATGTCCCTAAATAAAATAGCCAACTTTAATATTGCTTCCCACACAAGTTTAGGGAAAAGGTCATGAAAAGCAATTGGAATCAACATCTGCATAAAAACATGGCAATCATGACATTTTATTGCATAAAACTTTGACTCCTTTTCATCTATACACCAGGCTATATTTGAAGCATAGCCATCAGGAAGTTTCAAGCCCTTGGCCCATTTGCAAACTTCTTTTACTTGTTCAGTGCTTAATGTATAAGTTGCTTTAGGCTTCTAAAGTTTTCCTCTATTATCATAAAATATATGGAGCTCAAGTTGATTACAATAAAGTTCTATATCTCTCTGTGCATTTCCATTATCTTTTGACTTACCTTTAACATTTGAAACTGTGTTGAAGACATTTTCATACACGTTTTTCTCTATATGCATCACATCCAAATTATGACAAATAAGATTTGTGCACCAATAAGGTAACTCCCAAAATATGCTTTTTTTAACCCAATTACGTGCAACACCAAATCCAGGCATAGGATTAAGGTTGCCATCCTTATCATATTTTTCACGTCTATCTCTCATAAATATATTAGTTTGTCCTTGATTTGTGTGATGAAGAGGTAAAAATTATCTATGACAATCAAACCATGATTGCTTCCACCTATTCTGCAGTCAAAAAGATTTTGTATGCTCTATGCAATATGTATATGACAACTTTCCATGAGTACTCCAACAAGAAACAATACCATAAGTAGGAAAATCATTGATTGTCTGTAATAGAGTTTCTTTCATCATAAAATTTTGTTGTCTAAATGCACCATAAGTTCTAATTCCTTTATTCATAATTGTTTCAATTCATCAATTAGAGGGTGCAAAAATACATATAGCTTTTTCCCTGGAGATGTAGGGCTTGGAATAACCACATTTAAGAATAAATATGGTTTATCCATGCACATTCCTAGAGGAAGATTGTACACAGTTAGCATAACTGGCCAACAAGAATAAGTAGCACTATTATTATTGAAGGGGGTGAAACCATTTGTGCATAATCCTACATGACCATTGCACGGTTCTGATGGAAATGAATGATGAGCATGATCAAAATATTTCCATGCTTCACCATGTGCAGGGTGTGCCATGCTACCATCTTCACACTGATTTGTCCAGTGCTATGTTATTTCCTTAGATGTTTTTCTTGATATATAAAGTCATTTGAGTCTAAGAGTTATAGGTAGGTAGCGCAACACTTTGTAAAGCACATTTATTTTGGAGGTTGGGGTACTGGGCTTGTATCTAGCATGACCACAAATAAAGCATCTCATTTTTTCTGTGTTCTCTTTGTAATATAACATGCAATTGTTAACACAAACATCAATTTTATCATAACCTAGACCAAGCTTTTCCATTATGTTTTTTGCATCATATGAGTTACTTGGGAAAGTCTCATCTGCTGGCATCATACTTTTCATTATCGATATGATGCGATCAATACATGATTGTGATAAGTTGAAATCATATTTAATGTTTAACAATTGAGAAACTGCTAAGAGTCTAGTATGCTTCCTACAACCATGCCATAGAGGCTCCTCAGCATTTTTTAATAGATTAAAAAAATTTTGGGCATTTGAATTTGGTGGTTGTTTGGTATTCATTGGGTGTTCATCCCTATCAAATTCCCAATCAAAGTTATATCCCGTAGCATCTATAACTATATTTTTCATCCCAATATTTTCATTATTTCTGAACCTAGAGTGTTCCCCAATAGAACTTTGGATCCAAGGTTCCACGTGTGCATTCCAGTAGAATAACCACGCTCAAATCCATACTTTTTAAGGTGATAGTGTATAATTTCATGATTTTCAAATCTCATATTACGGCACTTTGAGTAAGGATATCTTATACAACCACAGTTAACAACCTCAGGATGAGAATAAGCAAAGTCTAAAAATTCTTTAACCCCTTTATCAAACTCATCAAATAGAAAACCATTTGTATCAAGTCGTTACCACATCCAACTTCGATTATTAGACTAATTTTCTGCAACATTATTGAGGCCATCATGTAATTATAGAAATTATAATCATCAATAATTAAGTATAATTCATAAACATAATTCATAACATATTGACTATATAATTTATAAACACAATTCATGTAATTCATGTGTAACTTATTGTATGTGTATAAGGAAACATAATAAATAAAATATTGACTACATAATTCATGAACACAATTTATATGAATGTAACTTAACACTAAAATAATTTTGCATTCTCATTATTGTTGACTTTTTACAATGCCCCAAAATGAAAAATTAGAACTAAAATTCATAATAAATAGATTAACTACATAATTCATGAACACAATTCATATAATTCATGTGTAACTTATTGTAAATGTATAAGGAAACATAAGAAATAAGATATTGACTACATAATTTATAAACACAATTCAAATAATTATAACTCAACACTAAAATAAATTACCTCTTTACAATGCCCCCAAATGAAAAATTTTGAACTTGCAAAATTAAATGAAAAATAATTTTAATTATAAAAAATTCAAAAAAAAAAAAGAAAACTAGAGAAGCAGCAACTGGTTCCATTCCAGCTGTTGTGGGTCTGGTGAAACCATGGAAGCACATTGCATCCCGTGGAATTAAAGGATAATATTGACATAAAATTCCAGCAAAAAATATGGCCAACATGGTCTACAAACTTCTAAAAATAGGATCTCAGATAGACAAAGTAATACTATTGCTATGAATAAACTAAGAAGGTAGACATCAGAATCATTTGTTTTGGTTTCTTTCAGAATAGACAAAAGTAGTTAGAGTTGTCTCTTAAATTATTAAGACAAATGCTCAGTGACCTAAAGAGCAATCAAGATGACCAACATTTTATACAAAAAATCAAAGAAGCAACAAAATATATAAGATTAATAAGGTACATGTAAGTTTGGATGGAGTAGATAGAGCAGATGCAAATAAAGCAAATAATATTAGATCAGGAAGCCATTGCAAATGGAAAAATAGGTAGCTTAGTAAGATTTCAAGTAAAAAGAGAACATCAACTATCGATTACAGAAAATATTATTCTGACAAACAAGTTCTTACTCGTTCTAAAGGTAAGAAAAATGCTAAAATACTGGATGTCTTGTTCCCAGCATTCAAGGCAATTGCTCTACCTTGCCAATTAATGATAGGGGAGCCACTTGAACCACCTTTTGTTCCAGAAGATGCTTATGTTTTAGGGAAGGGAACCCAAAGAAAAAGGAAAAAATATTAGCTGAGATACAACCATCCATGCAAAAAAAGATGATAATTAAGAACAAGATAGAGAAGGGAACTGGCTCATCATTGTTACGAAAGAACTATAATGTTAACGATATAGTCACTTTAAATAAAAAATTATAGGCAGTAGTTGTACCACCAAATGATACAACTTCAATGGGATTCCATTAGCAACTTAAAGAACTTGAGATCTCATTTCTTTATTATGGCCAAACATCCTGCTTTATCTATCTCTATCTCAACAGTAGCTGGAACCATTCTAGCTATTGTTGGGTCTATACCTGTTAGCCCAGTAGTGGCTAGAACAATTCCAGTTATTATTGGGTGTGTACCCATAGACTCGGCAGTAGTTGGAATAGAACCAGCTGCTGCTGAGTTCTCTGTCCCAGTAGTAGTTGGCACCACTCCAACTGCTACTGGGTCTGATTTCTTTAATGGGGCTAGCACCCAATCGGTGTGGCCCTGTCATGGAAGACATGGATGCCAGCAGTAGCTACCCCCTATGAGTGAAACCCAACAAATTTGCTTGCTCTCGCTCACAGAGAGGCCAGCTACTGCTGGCTCCTGGCCATCTCCCCAACAAAGGTGCTGGTGAGAAGTCTAAAAAAAATAGGAAAAAATAAAAAGAAGAAGGAAGAAGGAAGCAGAAGGGAGAAATGGAGTACTTTACACCAAGTTGCAGCTAAGAGTAGAGGGAAGGAGTAGAAATTGAAATGTAAATATGGCTTAAGTTCTAGTCCTTTGGTCATTTGTGTTTTATTTATTTTGATATTTTTTTTATCAAATTATACTAATTAATTTTCTTAATTTTTAAATTCAAAATTTAATTTTTCACTAGTTGGTTATGTATGACTTGATTTATATCTTGGTACTTAATATTTTACATATTATTTTTTAATATAATTTTAAAAAATTAGATTTTATGATAACTATTGAATATTAATTTAGATAATTAAATAAATTAGCTATTGAATATTCATTTAGATAATTAAATAAATTAATTTTTATTAATATAATAAGTTATCTAAATAACTAAAAGCATTAAAGAATTAATACATTATTTGCTAGATGAATTATTTAGCAATAAATAAAGTAATTATTTAAAAATAATTTATTAAATTAATATATTATTTTAAGAAATGACATAATTAATAATTAATAAGTATTACTATTTTCATATTATAACTTCATATTATATGTTATTGTAACATGTGGCATTATTTACTAAATTAAAAATGTATTATTTACTTATACCTAAATTTTATTTGACTATACAAATAATAAATTATTTTAATGTATTATTTAATTATATATCTAATATTTATCTATTTAAATTACAATTTATAAAAATATAATATAATTAGATAAATTAATTTTATTAATATAATAAGTTATCTAATTAACTTAAAGTATTATATAATTATTTCATGACTGCTTTTGTGACTTAAGAAAAATTGGCCACTAATTTAGTCACCACTTTTGTGACTCAAGAAAAATCAGTGACTGCTTTTATGACCCAAGAGAAATTAGTCAATAATTTAGTGACCACTTTTGTAACCCAAGAAAAACCGATCACTAATTTAGTGACTGTGTTTGTGACCCAAGAAAAATGAGTCACTAATTTAATGATCGATTAGTGATTGCCATCTTTGGGGTCACTAATTCCATCATAAATCAGTTACTAATCCATTACTATTTTAAAAAAAAATAAAATCGATCACAAATCAGTGACCGCTCTAAAACCAGTTTTGTTGGTAGTGATATGTGTGTAGTCTAGAATAAAAAAATATAAACCTAGTCATAATCTAATATGTATAAAATAAAATGATGTTCAATTGTATTTTAAGTATATTTTTTATGTGCTAATGATGTAGATAAGGTGTTTTTTATCCCTTTTTGGCGTTTCTATATAATTTCATATATGATTTGCTATCAAGATGAGTTATTTTATTATTAATACAAAATACTATGTTAATTGATTTTTTGGTGACTTTGTATCTAATGTTGGTAAGTATTCAATATATCTATATATGAGATTTTTCATATTAATTTTTGTAGTTCTATTTCTCTCTCTCTCTCTCTCTATATATATATATATATATATTTATATATATTAGTTTCTATATTTATTGGAAATAATTACATATAAACAATCAATGTTCATATAAAATTAAAACAAATGGTTCAATGTAATTTTTTGATTAATAGAAGTTACATGAATACCATCATTTAGGATGCACATTACTAGAGTAGCTTCTCAATAATTGAATATATGTGTTATGCTGTACCCTTCGGACACATAACTCATAAAATATTTTGGTGGTTGTTTAAGTTCTCTTTTCTTACTCAGAGCAAATTGACTGCATGTTCTAAAATATGGGTGGAGATATGAGAATTTGCTCGTGACAAATTTAATGAAGAGCAGCTAAGAGGTCAAATAGAGCTTTACCTTGTCAAATTCTCATTTCCATTCATCTATCAACTCAAAACTCGTTATTTTTCAAGTTGTCTTGGAAAGTGGGAATTTTTTGTAAGTAACGTCTAGATATAAAACTCTTCAAGATTATAAGATTGTAAGGTATCCAGTGAGCTACTACACTTCTTTGACTATATGGATGACATCTCTATTATTATTGCCTTAATCTTTTACAAATAAGCTTGAGTTATTATTTCTGAGATCATTCATTCAAGAAATTTCTCACCTTTTACCTGAATACACTGACTAAGCTAAGCTTCATTTTATAGGACTTGAGGATGACAAAGCTCTATTCTCGCATGTTGTTAATGTATATTTCCATGTTCTTTTAGATTTGGTCTCCAAGCATGTAGTTGATAAGCCTCTTTCTTAAGTCTAACCAATATGTTTTTGTAACAAAAAATGCATTAGGCGGTCAGAAAATTGTTTTTTTTTTTTTTTCTAAGTTTTCCAAGGCTAATTGGATTTGGTTGCATCCTTGATAAGCATCTAGGAGATTCATGACTCCACAGTCCAAGGTTGAGGTGACCAAAATGTCTATTCTCAAAAGAAAAAGAGGTTATTTAGGGTCAACTTATTCAGGTATGTGAAATAGATGTAGAGTCTCCATGTTCTTTGGACATGGGGACCAACAGCGAACTGCCAAGTTATTCTAAGTATTGTACCATTATGTAATTCAACTCCAACAGTTTGTCTAGTTCTGCTTGATTGTTTGGTTATTGTTTGCTTAAATATTCTCTTTGATTACATCACTAGTCTTAAGTTGGGATAAATTTTAAGCTAGTGTTGTCTTGGGGTATTTATAACATCAATGAAGAAGTGGTTTATGAAATATTGTGTTAGTTGCTTGGTTGGTAATGGTACTGGTGGGAAACTAATTGAACAAAGACATGGCCCTTTTATCTAGGGTTATGCAAATGATTTTGCAGTAGGCAATATCATTCAGCTTGTAAGATTTGATTTTGTGTATAATTTCTCAAGATGCTCCCAAAGGTCATTGGTTCTGTCATGCTTTACCAAATTCTAGACTTCCATTTTTTGGGGTAAGGACTTCACTAACTTGGTTGTCACGGGTAGGTTGCATTTCAAGGGATAAATAGTTATCCAGTTTTCTAAATTCTAGGGTATAGTGGTAAGTATTGTGTGAGAATTCTCCAACTTTCTAAACTCACTCATGTGGCTTATGGAGTGGGTAGCATAGTTGGCTACTTCTTTATAGGCTTTTGCCTTTATGTCTTGACCTAGTTTTCTTGGAAGCTAGAGAATCTAACCTAAGCTAAACATAAGCTAGACAACATAAGCTAAAAGGCAAAGGAGGCTTGTTTACTGAGAGACCATCAATGAATTGCAAAATTTCTCTAGTAGAGGCTCGTGCTAAAGTATGTCCAATCATGGCTTGTAAAGTTTCCAAGGCAATTTAATGACACCTCCAAGTGGGGGCATAATATCATCCAATAGTGACAATTCCATGTGATGGAAGAAATATTGTAAGGAACCAAAATAATTGAAAATTTAAGAAAAATTAAACTTGAAATATTTCTAACCAAGGATCTTATTACGTGCCATAATTAAGGATTTAGACCAAGAGACATTACCTTGAAAGATAACATTAAAGGCAGTAAGAAGATCTTCCATTAGAACATTTTCTATGCAAGTTCTATCTTTTCTTTCTCTTGGATTCTTTTTTCCACACCAAGGATCAATGAGGACAACAACTTTTGCTTAAGAAATCTATTCTAAAATGAATCAAAACAACATCTAAAAACGTGCAAGAAGCAATAAGGTTGTTGATCAAGTTTTTCCTCCAAAAACTATCTTCAATTGAAGGAACTTGTTCACCAACACTTAACATCCCAAATGTTGTGCCTCTAAAGAAGATAAACACACCAAGATCACTCTAATTCCTCATACAATTGCTAGAAGATGGATGAGGAAAAAAGAAAAAAAAGGGAAAAAGTGTGAGGAAGTTGGAAGAGAGAGAAGATGGTTGGAGAGAATCCAAGGAGAAGGTATTTTTCAATCCATGAGGTAAACTCCTTGGGAGGGAAAATTGGGAAGTATGGGCAGCCTTTGTGAGGTCTTTAAGTGTATTTATAGTGTGATTTGTAAGCTCTTGGAAGCTTCCATCACATTTTTCTCATATTGCCAACTTGTATGCATAGTTAGAATTTTAATTTTCTAAATTAAAATGACAACTCAATATTTTAAAAGGGACTCTTCCATTTTCATTTTTCATCCAAAATTAGATTCTCTTGCTAATTAAATTAACTCCTCAATTTAGTTAGACTAACCTAACTCTTTAAGTTAATTAAATTAACTTAACTCCTTAAGTTGACCTTATGTAACAAAATTGCCACATGGCACCAATTAAATTCTCTCTTTAATTTAATTGATCTAATTAAACTCTTTACATTATTTTGATTAATTTAAAAATTAAATTAATCAAGCCATTGTGACTAACTCTTAATTAGTTAATTTTGTCTCTTCCAAACTCGACACTTTAATTGTCTAACTCCTTGGATAATTTCTCTAATAGAGTTATCTAAACTTTTGTGCATGACCTTTTAGGTTCATCAATTAATTAGATATGGGCTCACAACTATTTTTGATTTATTGAATATTGAATATACCAATTAGTTTAAACTCTTTTAAACTAATAACTCTATCAATTAATCTCTATTAATTGAAGAGTAACTAATCTTCATAATCAATGTCTAACACAAGCCTATGAAGCCCAACTAATTGGATGAATTAATCTTTGGTGAACCATTATGACTTACGATTGCCATGAAAATATGGTCCTTCTATTTTCTATCCCCCAAAAGAGGCTTAGGGCAAGATATTTGCCAATTTCCTGATAACCTCAATAATTATGTATCTATTTTTGATGTTTGATTCTTTATTATGACCTCAATTTTGAAAAAACTCCTTTCTAAATTGTCATAGTACCTTGCTCAATGATTTTTTGAAATTGATCACCGTAGAATACATGGGAGATCAAATTGTTCTTCATAGATAGGAGAAACATATCCCTTTTTGGAACTTACCAACCTTCATACCTAGATAGTTTGTGCCCAGCCTAAGCGATAGATGACCTACTATGTGGTTGGAGCAAAATGAAAGCACAAGGACCTAAATACAAGGTTACGATGGAACCTGAAGTCAAAGGACTAATATATGTATTATTGCAAGCTAGAGAATTTTTCAATACTGACGTGCCACTTTGGCTACCTTATGAATTCTCTAGGAAAGTTTTCAGTGAACTTATTTTCTAAGAAAAACCTACTAACAGGAATCCAGGTCTAATATAGATTGTCCAAGAACTAATGTAATATATAGCTCCTTGGAATATGAATCATTAATTAAAGTCTATCCAAATCTTAGATTTCTTGTCTTATAAGATTCTATGACTTTAAATATTTAAAATCATGATCATATAGACTTTTTGCATCATCACCATCATATTCATGATCAAGTTCTGTAGTCTAGTATAAATTAAGGCTTCAACCAAATGCATGTGAAAAAAATCATAAACACATAAGATGAAGATGGTCATTTTTATTGAATATTATTAAATCAAGACTGTTATAGAGAGTAGTTATACATGCCAATCTTATTGGTTTGTGGGATACTATTCCAACAATCTCTCACTTGTCCTAAAGCTAATTCCCCATAGCCTGTAAGCCTATATTCTCAAGATGTCTTTTCAAAGACCTTTTGTGCTAGGGGCTTAGTTAGTAGACCTGCTATATTCTCTTTCGAGGAAATTTTCTCTACTCGAATGTCACCTCTATCACTGATTTGTTGGATCAAATGATAATGCCTTAAAATATCCTTAGATCACTGAAGAGATCTTGGTTCCTTTGTTTGCATAATGACTCTATAGTAGTCATAATAGAAAACTCTTGGTTTTTCTATGCTAGATACTACATCCAACTCTTGGATGAAGTTTTTCATTCCAAAACCTTTTTTTGTGGTGTCCAATGCCACAATATATTCTACCTTAGTGGTAGAGTCAGTGGTGGTGTTTTGTTTGGAACCTTTTCAACTTACCGTGCCACCGTTGAGATAAAATATAAATACAGAAGTAGATTTGAGGTCATCTTCATTGGATTGGAAACTAGAATTCAAAAATCCCTCAAGTTTCAATTTTCCATTGCCATATACTAGAAGTAAATCCTTAGTTCTTTTTAAGTACTTAAAGATTGTTTTCTTGGCTTTCCCGTGACTCTCATCAAGATTGGATTGATAGCGGCTTGTAATACTTAGAGCGTGAGCTACATTTGGTCTCATATATTAAATGTCATACATTATGCTTCCTATGACGGATACATAAGATATGTGGGACACTCTTTTTCTCTCCTTCTTGGCCTTAGGGGCCATAAACTTAGAGAGATAAATGCCATGTTCCATTGTGATGTATGCTCTCTTAGATTTCTCTACACTAAACTTCTTTAGTATTTTGTCAATGCACTTTGATTAGGAGAGCCCTAACATCTTCTTTAATCTATTTCTATTGATCCGTATTCCTAATAGGAAGGATGTTTCTCCAAAATTCTTCATAGAGAATTGTGAAGATAACCATGCTTTAGTGCACTCTAACGTCTCTTTCTCATTCCTAATATGAAGGATGTCATTGACATAAAGTATAATAAATTGTATTAAACTCTTACTAGCCTTTTTATATAGACATGGTTCATACATATTTTTATAAAGGCAAATAATTTGACCATCTTATCAAAACATATGGTCTAACTTTGGGATGCTTGCTTTAGTCTATAATTGGACCTTTAGAGTTTGCAACCTTTTGCTCATTTCCTTTAGATGTGAAACCTTATGGTTGTTCTATGTAAATTTTCTTATTAATGTTATCATTGAGAAATGCGGTTTTTACATCCATTTGCCAAATTTTATTGTCATAATAAGTGGCTATGGCAAGCATAATCTTTATGGACTTAGGCATAGTGATCGGTGAAAAGGTTTCCTTGAAGTCAACACTGGGTCTTTGAGCACATCTGTTTGCCACTAGTCTAGCCTTAAAGGTCATAACCTCTCCATCAACTCCAAGCTTTTGCTTATAGATCTACTTGTAATCGATGGGCACTATACCCTTCAGTTGATCTACCAAAGTTCATATTTTGTTGGAGTACATGGAGTCCATTTTAGATTTTATGGCCTCAAGCTAATGACTCAAATCTATGTTCGACATAGTTTTCTCACAATTCCTTGGATCACTACCCGTTTGGCCCTTCTTATGTAGGAATTCAAACCTTTTAGGTTGCTTCTTGATTTGGTCTGACCTTCTAGGAAGTTATGTGATAGGTTCAGGATGCTCTTTTCTTTATATTGCTTGTGGGATAGAATGATGTCTTGAACTTCATCAAGTTCGAGGACAACGCTAGTTCTATCTAATAGGAACTCTTTTTCCAAAAATGTGGCATTCCTTGAAACATATTCCTTTTGTTCTGACGAATCATATATGTAATAACTTAAAGACTTTTTTAGGTATCCCACAAACTTGCGCAAGGTGGATCTCGCAACCAACTTGTCTCCTACAAGTTTTTTAAAGCAGGTGGGAGTCCCTTAATGTCTTAAATAAGAATAGAAGATTACTTTGCCAAACCATATCTTATGTGGTTTTTTTGGCATCAACTTTGAGGATACTACATTTAGTAGCCTTGCTGTTGTTTCTAAGACCTATCCCCAAAAGGAGACAAGGACATTGGAAAATCTCATCTTGGATTGTACCATGTCTAACAATGTATGATTTATCCTCTCAACCACTCCATTACGTTAGGGTGTGCTTGGTGGAGTCCATTGAGAGAGAATTACATTTTCTTTTAGATAATCCAAGAATTTGGTACTTAAGAATTCATCTTCTCAATCTGACCAAATAGTTTTGATACTAAGTCTTAATCGCTTTTCTACTTTATTTCTATACTCTTTGAACTTTCAAAGGCTTCAAACTTGTACTCCATAAGATAGATATATCTAAATAGAGATAAAATCATTGGTGAAGGTAGCCCTTTTTGCACTAACTCTTAGTGGACCACAAACATCTGTATGGATCAAATCCAGAGGACTAGTAAATCACTTTGCTTATTGATCTTCTAATCCATTAACATTTAGTGATGTTAAGGCTTCTAACTTGTTTATCCTATTCTTGAAAATATGTCTAAGTCTAATATGCCAAAGGTATGCATTTTCTTGATTATCAAATTTTCTATTGTTGTTTTGTCGAATGTACATAAGTGATGGTTGGGAATTTAAAATGTACAATCCATTACTTAGTGTACCATTAGTAATCAAAGAACCATTTTTCATTGCTTTCATCTTCTCATTTGAGATTGAAAAATTATATCCTTCATTATCTAAAATTGAAATTGATATGATGTTATTTACAAGATTTGGTACATAGAAGCAAGGATCAAGTACCATAGCAGAATTCACTAAGTCTAACTTTATTATTCCTTAAACTTTGGCAACAATCTTTGCACTTTTACCGAGGTGTAGGATCAAATCCCGATCACTTGGACTCTTTTCCTTTCCATTCGTTGTAATGAATTACAAAGGTGAGAACCACATGAAGTATCAAATATTTATGGGGAAGAATTGGTAGTTAAGTGCACTTCAATGAAGAACATACCCTCCCAAGGGTTTCAAGATACTTCTTGCAATTTTGCTTCTAATGGCTTGTTTTGCCACAATCAAAACAAGTAGCATCATTTTTGTCCATTTTTTTCTTCTTAAATCGATCAAACACTTTCTATGGTTGTGTCTCCTTTGAAGAAGAACTTTTATTCTTCTTACCCCATTTATTCTTACCTCTAGGGCCTTTAAATTGAGAGGAAGAAGTAACCATTAAAGACTTGTTTTTCTTCATTATCGCTTCCATAGTTACCAACATATTGAACAATTCGTTGATTGTAATTTCATACTTTGTCATGTTAGAGTTCATAAAAAATGGGTTAAATGAACTTGGCAATGATTGTAGGATCAAATCCACATAGAGGTCATTGTCCATTACTACTTCCAAAGTAGCAAGCTTCTCAATAATCCTAATCATCTTAAGGCTATGATCATGGACACTTGACCCCTCAACCATTCTAGTCATAAAGAGCTCCTTTGATAGCATGTATTATTCATTCTTAGTTTGTATACGATACAACTCTTATAGTAACAAGTGAATCTCCAAGGCACTTTTCATATTTTCATGGGACTTTTAGAGCTCATTGGACATGGATGCCATCATGAAGCAATAGGTTTAAAGTTCATCCTCTACCCATTTTGTGAACATTTCATGTGTCTCTTGATCGGCATCTCACTGAGGATATTCGGTAGACTTTGAGTTAAGATATATATCCTTTTTTTGGAGCCAAAAACAATCTTGAGATTTCTAAGCCAATTGTAATAGCTTAGCCCGATTAATTTATTGGTTTCCAAAATGATGCTTAGTGGGTATTTAGTCATTCTTGAGATTTTGCAAATTTGCATTTGATTGAATTTTGATAATGAAAACATTATTATGGTCTAAGCATATTTTGCTCCCACTATTTTATCAAATTCCTTACCTTTATAAGAAATTTGGGAAATTATATTTCCTAGTGAAAATCAAGGTCCAACGGCATCATTTGTGGACCTACAACTCATGAGACATCCACTCATGACCTTAAGGTATGTCATTTCTACAAATTGCATCTCTACGCAATTCTTCATGTGTTTTGCTTCACTTTTCATATAGACCCACGACTTGTGTAACATCTATACTACTAATTGTTAAACTTAGACTTGCTAATCATCTTTAGTTGTAAATTCAATGATGATCATTCCACAACTCAAGATATAATGTCATTGTAAGTTTACATTAAAGTCCATCTTATGTTAAGGTAATGATCATAGTTTCCACCAATAATGTGTCATATGACTCCAAAGCCAACACATGATTGTGGTAGTATCTCTTGTGACATACCTATTGGTAGATGACTTGAACTATGAAACCTGATTTGATTTTATCTAATTTGACTTAATATTGTTTGAACTTAGATGCTTCTAAGTAAGGATTTTGATTGCTTGGAAGGTCTCATCAATTTTATCTTTATTTATTTGGGTTCTCTACCCTAAACATATGTCGCCATACATCAATAAGATAAAGATTACATAATAATTAAATAAACCTAGCATGCATCTAAAGTGAAATGAGCTTGAGCTTTAACCAAGTAGTGCACTTAGAACTATAGGTACACTACTTAGTTGATTTAGGTTGGTCAATTAAATTAATAAATCATATCTATTACATGAATATATCCTATATATTCTTGGGTCTTCAAGCTTCCTTGATCTCCTTACAATAATTACAAGAATGAAGAAAACCTCACCACCTAAAAGTTCTACTCTCATAATATTTACAAGGTAGAAAATCAAGAGGCACCCATTTAATACAACCCATTCAATCAATTTTGAATCTCAATAAAACTAATTTAAAGGTTCTTGCTCATCCCTATACATCCATCATCCATTCCACAATTAAATGAATAATAGCTAGAATTCATATTCAATCCCTCAATTAAGTGCTTATCACATAAACAATTAATTTAGGGACAAAATTATGGATAATACTTATGCATCCCAATTTTGCACAAATTTGAAGTGCATACTTAAATTTGATCTTAAAAGCAAGCAAAAATGTTCAACGTAGTCTTGAGTACTTACAACAACAATTGTGCATCAAAGTGGCTTGAAATGAGCATGTTAGTAAGACAAAAATGCATCAAAATGGCCAAGGATCACCACAAGGCAGCCATGGCAGGCATGCTCACAGTGCACTCGTTGTGTGGTAGCCTTACTAGTTGGTGTCCAAGTATGAGTCTTATGTCTCTTTTGTAATATTTTGCATCCTCAAAACCATGGACACTTTCACAACTCAATTCCATACATATTTTAATAAATTTTCATATTATAAACACATTTAAAAACTGAAAATTAAAGTGCTCAAAGTGCTAGAACAATTAAATCTAAGGAAGAATCAATATTCTTCAAACAACAAGAAGTAACTTCAATCCAATTGGATTCAAAAATTACCAAAACACTTTAAATGAATTAATAACATGCTAAACCAATATTTAACATCATCCAATGCTAAATCAACATTTAACAACATAATACTTGAATCAAAATTCATGTTAACATATGTAAATCACTATGTAACACATATTGACATATTTCAATTTAACACATATAGAGCCATATGAAACAACCCTAAAATCTTAAATCCATCAATTGAATCAAGAAATTGGGGTCCTAGAATCAATTCATCATATGAATCAATTAAATAAATCTAAAATCAGGCATAAAATTAGCTCCGATACCACTTGATGGAAGTAATATTGCAAGGATCCAAAATAATTCTAAATTAAATCAAAATTAAACATGCAATATCACTAACCAAGGATCATATTTCATGCCATAATTAAGGATCTAGAGTAAGAGAGATTACCTTGAAAGATAACATTGAAAGCAATATGAAGATCTTTTCATTATAACACTTTTTATGCCAGATCTATCTCTTCTTTCTTATAGATCCTCTTCTCCACACAAAGGATAAAAAGGACGGCAACTTTTGCTCAAGAAATATCCTCCAAAATGAGGTAAAATAGTGTCTAAAAATGTGTAAGAAGAACTAAGGTTGCTGGTCAAGTTTTTTTTCCAAAAGTCGACTTCAATTGAAGGAACTTGTTCACCAACACTTGGCACTGAAAATGTTCTATCTCTAAAGAAGATCCTAAAGTCAAGTGTAGCACAAGGATCCAATAATAATGCACAAAAATAGCTAAATTAATTTGTCTACACTCAAAGCTGGGGGCGGCAATTTCTAACTCGACCCAACAACCTAACATAAAATCGACGCAAAATTAATGGGTTTAAGTAGGGACTTATCGAGTTGGATTAAAATATGGTCAACCCAAAGAATAACCTAAAAATATTGGGTAGGTTTGGGTTGGGTCATTAGTTGACCCAACCAACCCAACCTAATCCACATTATATAAAAAAATAAATATAAGCTATATATTTTAAAATTTAAATTTATTGACTATTATCATATCAAACTAATACTAAAAGTCTAAAGTGCCTAAAGACAAGGTGAAAAAAAATAAAGTCCTAGTTTTATCTTTTTTCTTGTGCCCAACTGCCACCACTCATTTTTCTCTATTCTATATCTCCTCTCCCACTTGGCTCTTAAGGAAATTCTAATTTACCCCAAGTTCAGTAGCTTTGATACACATATGTTCATGGAACTTTGTAGATACGTCTTTTTCTTTTGTCAAGCGATTTTTTCATGATGTCTTTTTTCTATTGAATATAAGTAAAATTAACACAATCAACATTCCTAAATCTAGTGCATATGGATGGTTTTTCATTATGCTTTCATGAAGGCTAGTTTAATATCTGGCTTACCTAGATAATTTTTGAGTTTAATTAATTTTTACTATTGATCCTATTGTGTGTGTGTGTGTTATATTTTTGTAAATATTATGCAATTCATGGTTTCAATTTAGTGAAAAATAGTATTTTTAGCTTTTGAATTTTGGTAAACTATGACGTGTTTAGCAATTCTAGTATTAAAATGGTGTATTTTGCTTTTGTTTGGAGAATTATGACAATTTTTTCATCATATGCCAATTAGTGTGTGCTACAAAATTGGAAGGTTGTGTGTGGTTTGCGATGCAAAAAAGTATAGGTCTTCAAATCCACCAAGTTATTACTCATTAAAATAGTATTCATGTTGTACAAGTATATATGTGTTGATGAAAATGGACTATGGAAGTCAAATCAACATGGCAATGCAAAAATATAGTTTACATTATCAGTTTTTTTTACCATTAAAAAGTATGATTTTCATAATGGGTTGGGTGGGTTGTGGATTTTTAGGTTATTGGGTTAACCCAATTCATAAACAGGTTGACTCGGGTCGACCTGATTTTGAGTAGGTTGGGTTTAGGTTTATGCTTATTGGGTTGAAAAAAAATGGGTTGGGTTTGGAATGAGCAAATTTATGTAATATCCCTACTTTGACCCAACCCGAACCCACCCAAGCCACCTGAATTGCTACTCCTATTCAAAGCAAAGGATCTAATCATGCTTCTAATTTAGATTTGAATGAAGGATTACCATGAATGCTCCAAAATCTAGGGAAAGAAGGAAGAACATTTCAACATTTGAAAGCTGTCTTCCAGCAGCGCAACAGCAACATGGCAACAATTGGCTTGGCAAATCAATTCAGAATTTGCTGAAAATTAGACACAGACTCCTCAACACCTTGGGGAAGCTCCAGTAAAAATTTCAGCAAAAATAGAAAATCAAAAGTCACTCCAGAAATGCCTCCAAACTGACTGGTTATAATGGATCTCCAAAAGTCGAGCAATCCAAGCGTTTTGCCTTTAATGTGATAATCCACACATCAATGGAAAATACAAATATCTCCTAGGTCATCTGGAAAACCAAAGAGAGAAGAGAGAGGATGAAGGCCAAATTTAGGAAGGACAGGTGAAGAAAATGTGAAGCCTCAACACATGAGATAATTATACAAAATTGGAGGGAAAGATGGAATCCAACAATTAGATGTAAAGCACGCAATAGCTGGCCACCTCTTTCCTACTTATAGGGGGAGAGGTGTTAGTTGGCATCGCACCCCATGAGGTTGGCACCAACTTGCAAGCAAGTTGCATGTGTGAAATTCATAATTTCACTCGCATTTGAATTTCATTTGCAATCTTCATTTTTTTTCATGAAATGTCATCCAAATAAATTCTAATGCATTTCAAATGAACTCTTTCATTTGAATTTTTACTCCAAATTAATTCTTCATTTTAATTAAATTAACTCTTAATTTAATTAATTAGCTTTGGCATAACTCTTTAAGTCAATTAGCTTATCTCTTTAAGGTAGAAGGTGTCAACTTATCTCCTTATATCAACTTAACCCATTGGTAGTAAGGTGGCACCAATTAAATTAACTACTTATTTTAATTAATCTAATTTAACTCCTTAAATTATAAAGATCAATTTAACAATTAAATTGATCGAGCCAAAATGACCAAAAATTAGTCAATCGTTTCCTTCCTTAAAATCGGTCAAGAGGAATTTTCTAACTTTTAGAAAATTCCCTTCATCAAGTAGGATTTCAAATTGAATTTCATGTGTGACCCATTAGGTTCTATCATTTATTAGGCATGGGCTCACAACTTTTGTGATATTTTGAATATCAAAATATTCATATTAGTTTAAACTCCTTTAAACTAATGACTCAATTCAATTAATCTTCACTAATTGAAGAGTATTCAATTTGCATGGTTAATGTCCAACCTTAAGCCCATGGAACTCAACTAATTGGTTGAAATGAATATGCTTTTGGAGAACCATTCTAGCTCTATGCTTGCTATGCAAATATGGTCCTTCTGTCTCCTATTTGCTGAAAGAAGCTTAAGGAAAGATATTTGTCGATTCTCTAATAACCTCAATACTATGTTTCTAATCCCAATGTTTGATTCCCCTTCATGACCTTATCTTTTGAAAACTCCTTTTCCAAATTATCATACTACTTTGTGTAAGAATTTCGTGGAATCGATTATTATAGAATACATAGGAGTTGCACTCACCCTTTACAATGAGGAGAAGTCGAATCACATCTTTGATCTTACAAACCTCCATATCAAAATAGCTCAAACCCAAGCTCAACCTAGAAGACCTATGAAGTGGTCAAGGAAGGGTCAAAGCATAAGGGCTTAAACACAAGGTTACCGTGGATCCTCAAGTCAAAGGACTAATTATATTCAATAGCATAAGCTAGAGAACTTGCCACTACTAACTTGTCTCTATGGTTATCTAGTAGATTCTCTAGGGCAGTCTTCAATGAGCTTGTTTTTAAATAAACACCCACTAACATGCATTCATTCTAACATGGATTTCTTATGAAATGGAGCAATATCCAACCATTATATATATGCATCGTTAGTACAAGTCTATCTAAATCTTAGATACCCTATCTCATAAAATTGTATGACTTGAAAGATTTAAGGTCACTACTGTGTAAGACTTATTCACGATCACCACCCAGTATGTGACCAAGTCCTATAGTTGTATGTGATCTAAGGGCTTTAACCTAATGTTAGTGAAGTAATATTAGCATAAGATAAAGAAGGCCATTTGCAATGAAGATCATTCAATCAATATTATATAACAAGTGAAATTGTTTGCATGCCAATCTAATAGGTTGCAAGGCACTATTCTAATAGATCCACACACTAAGATCACTTTAATTCCTAATCAATTGCTAGAAGATGGATGAGGAAGAAGAAGGAAAAGGGAGAAAGTGTGATGAAGTTGGAGAAGAGAGAAGGTGGTTGGAGAAAATCTAAGGAAGAGGTATTTCTCAACACATAACCTCTTTGGGGTAGGCTGAGGGAGGGAGGAAGGGGGCATTGGAAAGCATGGCTGGCCATTATGTGATTAAGAAGCTCTTGGAAGCTTCCATCAGACTTCTTTCACATTACCAACTTGCATGCATAGTTGGAATTTTAATTTCCTAAATTAAAATGCCAACTTGTTATTTTAAAATGGACTATTCCATTTTAATTTTTCTCCTATAATTAGATTCTCTTGCTAAATAAATTAATTTTAATTAAATTAACTTAACTCTTTAAGTTAATTAAATCAACTTAACTACTTAAGTTGACCTTAACTAAATAAATAGCCAAATAACACAAATTAAATTAACTCCTTAATTTAATTGGTCTAGTTCACCTCTTTAATCATTTTTAGATTCACCAATTAATTAGACATAGGCTCATAACTCTTTGTGATTTATTGAATATCAAATGTTCCAATTAGTTTGAATCTTTTTAAACTAATCACTCTATCAATTAATCTCTATTAATTGAAGAGTACCCAATCTCCATAGTCGATGTCTAGCACAAGACTATGGAACCCATCTAATTGGATGAATTATTACTTACAATTGCTATACAAATATGATCCTTTCATTTCCTATATGTTAATAGAGGTTTAGAGTATGATATTTGTCAGTTTCGTATTAGTTTTGATAACTATGCATCTATTCTTAATGTTCAATTCCTAATTATGACCTCAATTTTGGAAAACTCCTTTTCCAAATTATCATAGTACTTTACGTAAGGATCTCTCGGAATCGATTACTATAGAAAACATAGAAGGTCAACCCATTCTTCATGGATGAACCAAATAAATCTTTTCTTCAGACTCGCTAATCTCCAAACTTAGGTAGCTTGACGTGTTACTTTGGCTACCTTGTGAATTCTCTAAGCAACTATTTAATGAACTTATTCTCTAGCAAACACCCATTAACATACATTTATGTTAAACATAGATTGCCCATGAAATGGGGTAATATTCAACTCCTTAGAATATGTATCGTTAGTACAAGTCTATTTGAATTTTAGATGCCCTATTTTACAAGATTCTATAGCTTAGAATATTTTAAATCATAACCACAGAGACTTGTTTCATGATCACCACCATATAATGACCAAGTCCTGTAGCCTAGTATGACTTAAGAGCTTTAATCAAATGCATGTGAAGAAAATCATAAACGCATAAGATGAGATGGCCATTTTGTTGAATATTATTCAATTACTACTATTTCAAGGAGTAGTTACACATTTAATTAGCTTACAAGGCATTATTCCAACACCATGTGGAGAAGAAAGGTCGTGTTATCACATATTTTGATTCTCATTGACATGTTCCGCTTATAGATAGGCTTGAACATCCTTAATCTCCCAAGATCATAATTTGGCCTGTATTCTTAATATCCGCATTGATGATTCCAACAAATGATGTCAAAATAGTGTAGATTTTCAAGATTCGGTAGTAAACACAATCAAGAAAGGGATTCTTATATTTGACATAAATAGTACAACTTGCATATAATTTGGAAGAAAATGCTTTAAGAGCTTTTGTTGTTGAATGTATCAATGTATGAGCTTAGTTAGCTTCTTCCAATTATTGTTAAGGTTATTTATAAAAAGTGAGAGAATGATATAATTCCTTGTGATACAGACATCATACTCTTTAAATGGTACTTCATGAACTCTTAAGACCTAATTACTTATGTTTGATAAGCGTGATGCACTCTATAGTTCTATGAAATTTCATGAAACTTTTATAACACATTTAATCCAATAAGGACTTATTTAAATAAAAGACAAAGTTGGTCAAAATTTACTTAAGTTAAACCATCCAAGCTTTTGATCTAAAAAAAACTCATTCAAATTGAAAGTCAAATCTTTGGTCTATATTTTTATTCAATTTCTTAGTTACCTTTTCAAATTTAATATCTCTTTGAAAACTAATCAAATCATTTGACACTTATCAATAAAAACTAATTTAAATGTTATTAGCTACATGTGATAATCTTTGAACCCAATTTAAGCCTCACAACCTACTATTCATTAGATCTCTTCCTAATAGTCAAGATCTACAGCCATGAGTATTCATCTAAATTTTTTTTCTTGATCATTTTTGAAATAAAACAAAAGTTATTTCAATGACCCAACCATTCCCTATTTAAGGATTTAACTACATGCTAAATAATGCAATTAGTCCTAAATTCTGCTTTCAATTATGAGAGAAAATAATTTCAAGAAAACACTGCTATACTTTTCTAATCCATGTAAATCCTCCAATAATTAAAAACATTAATCCATTACAATTTAGAAAACCATCTTTATTTGCGTTCGTCCTCTATTATTCATGGCAAGCTCAGTTTTCCTTTATGTGATATTTTTTCTATTTACTTTTTCATATGGCTTTGTTTATTTTGTTGAAGAAGGGTATATCATTGCAGAGATATCAAACAAAATCTTGATTTTCTCAATGATTTGCTTATAGAAATGGTGGAGCCTTCATTAGTTCCACTTGAGCTACCCAAGATTGACAAGTCTATTAAAATCCCAACTGTATGTGGCATTTGGATGGTACTCTCCAATATTAATGTTGAGAAAGGAAAAATTGCAATTTTGGTCCCATTGGATAGGGCATGTTGTACCTTTTGTACCACACCTTTACGGGTCGACACATATAGGACCAAATGTTACAATTTATGGACACTTTTGGGACACCACCCAACGTGCCATCCAAATGTTAATGGGAAGTGCACGTGTGTTGTGCATGCTAGTCTTGTAACGACCAGTTTTGTGCGATTGATTACATGTACGTGTTGAAGTGTGTGAATGTAAATTTAACATAGCAAATTGATCCAAAAAGCCCCAAACCATCTTCAATAAGGAAAAAAGCCCTAAGAATTTTCTTTTCAAAATTGAGAACGACTTTTACCTCCTGTCGCAATGGCTCTAAAAATTCCTTCAATGCCATTGATTGATTGTTTAAAAGAAGGATTTTACAAAATGTTCAAGCTGAACCCTAAATGGAATGATTATGGGAACCCCAAATATGGTAAGAAATCCCTATCATCATTTTTTAAACCTTATTTCCTACTTAGTTTAATCATAAAGTGTGCTATTTTAATGTGTTAAAAATGAACTATTTTTTTTGTTCTACATTGTCTATTTAAAGGGGACATAGGAGGGCTTGATGTTACTTTATCTTTTTGATGTGGCCCCTTTTTTTTAATTTCTTAATATTTTTTTTGGAAAATTTTTTTCCAAGTAAAAAGAGCCTATTCATTACAATAAGGTTCCACTAGTAGGGCGAGATGATATTTGAACTAAATGCCTAGTATATTGGAGGCCAAGTAAGCATTTTTGATTATGTGAATGCTGAGCAAATGTCAATTAAGTATTTGGATATAATGAGTACAGCGTTGGGGTATATAGGGGATAAGAAATATTACTAGATTACCAAGAATAAGTTTGGAAAAGTTACTTATCAAACAGATATTTTATTGTTAATGTATAACTATGGTTACACTAAGGAGCATGTGCTATATATTGATGGTACAAGGGATGTGAATTCTGTTGGACATTTTGAATGACTCATAGATAAGAATGATAAAGCATTTGAGGGTCAATTGGGAAGAAATACAGAACAAAGCCCACAATCAATAGACAGTGAAGCTATACCCTTTGCCTTCAGCCTATAAAAAAGCTCATAGTTAATTTAGCCCACTCCACAATCTGCCCTAAGCCCAGGATTAAATAATTCCAGTACAGCTTTTGCTTTTAGCCCAGAATTAAATGATCCCACTAGATATTCCATCCTTAGCCCACAAAGATGCCTAGAAAGAGGTTTTCCCATTATACATTTTATCCTCAGCCCACAAAGAAGCCTATCAAAAATTAATCTCACTACACATTTTGTCCTTAGCCCCCAAAGAAGCCCAGAATGACATAATTCAACTATACATTTTGCCCTTAGCCCATAAAGAAGCCCAGAATGACATAATTCGACTATACATTCTGCCCTTAGCCTATAAAGAAGCCAACAATTAAGCCTTAAAACTTATTTGTATCTTACTCCAATACTTAAGCCCTCTTTAGATTGTGCACATATGCCCACAAATGATGGAGATCATATTTTAGACCTTATGCAACAATTAATTGAGCCCATAACAAATGAGCCAATGATAGTAGCTGAGAATTAGCCGACAGCAGCTGAGAATCGACCTTCAAATTTTGCTCGAATGCCTAGAAATGATGAAAATAAAAAAATTAAGCCTGCATTGAAGTGTATTACACAAACAGAGCCCACAAAAGCTAAAAATCAGTCTACAACAGCGAATAATCTCAAGTCTATATTAGAGATTAATTATCAAGGACAAAATATTACCTATGAGCCTAATGGCCTCAACCTTTCTATAGTACTAGATGCTGTTACATAGTCTATAACAAAGCTAATAGAGGATGATGATTGGGATGAGATTTTCAACATTGTGGACTCATATGTAAAGAAATATGAGATTGGGGAAAAAATGTTGTTTGATAATGGAGATGGGCTTGAAGTTGATAATGATGGTTTGGGATAAGAAATGAAAGTTGAAGACCTTCATGATTATGAGATGGATGAAGAGCAAGAAGAAAAATAAATAGCTGAAGAGCATGAACCAAATTGTGAAACCACATTTGACTCATCATACAAAGGAAGGGTTAGACTTAGGGGATGATTTGAATAAAAGTGGAGAAGACATTAAAAGTGAAGCTACTTTGATGATGAACATGAAAACGTCTTCCTTATTTTCAACCTAACTAATAATTGTGATCCATCTTTTGAGATTAGGCATCTTTTTAGCAGAAAAAAGAGTTTAGAGAAGTTTCTCACAATCTTGCTGTGAAAAGTAAGAGGAGCTTAAAAATAACCAAGAATGATTCAAGAAGAATGTTTGCAAAGCATTTGGGAGAATGGTGTGAATGGAGAGCCCACTATTTGAAATTAGGAGGTGAGGAAATGTTTCAAATATGAGAGTACAATCCAGAGCACAAGTGTGGAACATTATTCATTATAAAAAATGTGAACTTTAGGTGGCTATGTAGGAAATATGAAGAGAGCTTCAAGTCTGATCTAAATAGATCAATTAAGGGGATTAGAAATGACATAATCAAGGACATTAGATGTAGTATATCTAAAGATCAAGCTTACATGGCCAAGAGAAAAGCATTGAATGCTATTCAAGGTAAGACAGAGGACCAGTATGACCAATTATGGCATTATGCAGAGGAGTTGAGAAAGAGTAACTTAGGTCAACAGTTATAATGACCATGATAGAAGTAAGTGACGGCAATGACACAAGAAAATTCAACAAGTTTTATATGCTTTGATGCTCTAAAGAAGGGCTTTTTGTCAGGTTATATGCCTCTTATAGAGGTGGATGGCTACCATTTGGTCTTTATGGAGATATCTTGCTAACTATAGTTAGAGTGGATCCTAGCAACAACTTATGTCCAATAGTTTATGCAATTGTGTTAGGTGAAACAAAGGAAGCTTGGGAGTGGTTTTTAAAGTTGTTGAAAGATGATCTCAACATAGTAAGAGATGATGCATTCACTTTCATATGTGATAAATAGAAGAGGTTGGTGCCAGCATTTGAGAAGGTGTTCCCATAGGTTGAAATAGATTTTGTGTAAGATATTTACATGGTAATATGAAATAAGTTGTCATGAAGCTGAAGGTCGCATTTAGTGAATAGGTTTATGTTTGGGCTGATCTAACTAAGGAGGTTGAATGATCTAACAGCAATATTCTTTGAGGTTTGAGATCTGCAATGAATAGCTAATGTTAAACTAGCCGAGGTTCCCTCAATGAAGGCATTCTGATACTCAAGTTAGTTTTAGTCGAAATGAGGTAATCGAATAGAAGAGTAATAGCATATAGTGTATATGGCATTACTTGGAGTGTGACTGGCAATGAGATATTTATAGCCTTCTCCTAGTAGATGATATGCTGAAGATGCCCCTATAAGTGAGAAGGCTCTTGTCCTTGCCTGAGGTTGTTGGTTATTTTCAATCCCAATACTATTCCATGTGCCAACATCTCTTGGTTTTTAGGCTGAACAGTATTTTGGTGGCGTGCCTCTTTGCCAAAGTTAGTGGCGGGGTTGGTGGCAGAGACTGTATTAGGATGGCATACGCTATTAATGTGGAGGTATACTGTATGTCAGAGCATTGAATGCACTAAGGATATAAGTTAGTGCCGAAGTAAGCACTCTAGTTGATAACGATTGAATAGATAAAATGATCGACTGGGCAAAGTAGCTTGAAGCCTCCTATTAAGTGCGGTTGAGAACAATCTACTCAACCAGGTAGTTATGGTTGAGTGATCAGGCCCAATTGGGTTAAGAAATGCTATTAGGTTATGCAAGTTAAGTAGACCTATAAGCCCTCTTTGAGATCGATGGCCTGATAGGTTGGGCTTGTTGGGCTATCTCATATCATGAGTCCTCCCCATTTACAATCCTAATTGAGCTTATTGATGAGAAGGAGTAGGGAGAAGATAACTAAGCGGTAGTTATGATAGTTTTTGATGGTTATGCGTATTCAACCAAGGTTTTTGAATAATTGATTGGGGATTTTGAATTCTTTACTAGGGTTTTTAATAATTTTTTGCATTTAATGCATCAGTTATATCGTGAAATAGGAAGCACCAAGAAGCGATAATACAATTATTATTGCCACTTGGGTTCTCATAACCAAATGCTTATAAATATAAGGGATAGAGAGACCTATTTTACACTTTTGTTGAAATTCACCCTGGTTAAGTTCTTGTTTTCAAAACTTTGCAAATATTTTCTGCACTTAGAGTTTTCAAGCTACCTACTGTAACTTCTTCTGCAAGCTTGTGTTTTTCTTCATTTTTCTTTGCAAAAATATCCAATACTTCAAATAGTGAGAACATAACATTTGAGGGTGTATGATTCTAGGGAGAAATTGGGGTTGAAAGTACATATGAGAGCATGCACTAGAGTAGTTCTGATAATTCATCAAGCAATAGC
This sequence comes from Jacaranda copaia, assembly GCA_014898725.1. Classification (NCBI taxonomy): domain Eukaryota; kingdom Viridiplantae; phylum Streptophyta; class Magnoliopsida; order Lamiales; family Bignoniaceae; genus Jacaranda; species Jacaranda copaia. Next base: position 774,495 of record JACGDI010005566.1, read on the forward strand.
TCGACCTCAAGCATTAAGAGGGTTGCCTCTAGGCGTTAGGTTGGCCCTAGTGAAGCGCTTGCATCGAGTGGTCAATTGTTCACACTAGAACACTTTAGCAAAATAGTCTCCAAAATATTCCCAGCTGACTTAGTTCAAATTAGAGAGATGCACCATATTTTTGATGAGTATAAACTTTTAGTGCCCGGGCTTTGGGGTAGGATACATTAACCTCCAAGCAGATACATAATAGTGTTTGAGAAGGGATTTAGATGCGGCCTTAGGCTTCCTTTAGCACCAGCCATAGTCGACCTCTTAGTGGGTCTCGAGGCTTGTACAACCCAGCTTCTCCCCAACTATTTTGCCACAATATATAGTTTTACCGTGTTGATGTATATGTTCGACCAACCAACCAACCTCTTTTCTAATTTTTTAAATCTATTCCATTTGCTAATGTCCCGAGGTCAAGTAGTACAGAAGGGTCTGGCTTCTACTACCTGATGGCACATCCATGTTGAAAGTTCCTGGTAGCCCTTTTCTCTTCATACGACCAAGAGTGGAAAAAACACATTTTTTACATTTGAGGGCCTTGAGAATTTAACATTCTAAGGGAATGGTAGAGGGGGTATGTGAAAATGTCAGGGAACCAAAGACCTAGTTGGCCCAACACCTTTATTTGGGATCTGATCAAATTTGGGCATATGGAGGCCTCAATTTTGATTGAAGAGAGATGTATTGTCTTGGATGGTCTATCACCGGCCAAGCTTAATTTGCCTGCGAGTGATCAGCTAAGTAGAGATCTTTGTTGATTGTGTTAATAACATATTTCTTTCTACTCAATTCTTATCGATTTATTTTATCTTTTGTTAGCAGATTGAGAAGAGATAATTGCTCAAAGTGGAGCAGAAATTGCAGCATGAGCGCAAAGAAATGAGGAGCTCTGTCGAGCGTTTACTTGATGAAAGGCCTCTGTGACTGAACCAGCACCATCGACCCGATTAACCATCGCCTCTGCTATACCCTAAATTGAACAGGTGCCACAGCCCCAACCTACTCAACTAGAGAAGTGAGTTCAAAGTAGCCTTACGAGATAGGGCAAAAGACCAATGCCAAAGCGGGAAGGGTCGATGCCCAAGAAGATAGTGGGCGATAAAGGCAAGTTGAAGGCGGTGACAAGCTATGATCTATTTAGCAAGTGTGGCGATAGGGTGCTATTTCAGCTGCCTTAGTTGGAATCGTCCTACTTCGGGCTCAACACCATGGAGGTGATTGATTCAACCTCCACTATATGATAGGGCTCTTTTCCAAGGACTAGTGGAGATTTATGTAGCTAAGTTAGGTTGGAGTGCTCAAAGCTCTAGCCTACCATTGTAATCTAGTAAGTGTGAGGTCAACTATTTCTCATCAAATTCTTATTTCACAAAGTTGTATTATTCATTGACGCTTTGTATTTCAGATGAGCCAGTTTGGATATAGCTTGTACCACTGATGAGAGTTGGCCTTAGCTAGTCGAGAAGAGCTATAAGAGGAAGGGGATGTAGAGACCCCCAAGGTTTAACTCGAGTCTTCCCAGCTTCGGGTTGACCAGATGATGAAGGAGGTGGCTAATCTTCGGAAGCAGATGAATTCTAAAGAACATCAACTAGCATAGGTGGTTGAGAAGATTAGTCGAATGGACTTTATGCTGAAAAAAGCTCACTTGGACATGTAGGTGAGCTACTTCTCTAGTTGATTAGCTGGTCGCATAGATGCGCTTGAGGAAGCTTATGAGGCCTTTACTCGATAGTTTCTTATAATGCGGCAGGAGTCGATGGAACAGTTCATGTTAAGCTCAATCGTTCAAGATGCGAATGTAGTCATGTCCATCGATGACACTTAGATGCATTCCATATGGCAGTAAAGCAGCTTGAGTGTTTGGGCTACGTATTTCAGGCTGATGATAAAAATAGAATAAGCTCTGTCTTGGGTGAAAAGCTATAGCCCTACCTCAAATCTAAGGAGGGTGGGGTTAATAAGGCCAAAGAGAAGGACACCGTGACTAATGGCCCTATTAAGTCAATGACTGCAGCCCAACAAAAATAGACTAAGGTTGAGGCTAGGCTGACAGAGTTGGTGAACAAATTTACCTTCGCTGAGGACCTTGCCGTCTAATTAAGGAAGAAGCAGATTGATGTTGCGTAGTATGTGCTGCACTCAACTAACTTCATGAGCAACACTGCGGGGCCTTCCTGACCACCTCAAACCATCCAGCCATTCACGACTATAATTTTGGAGCCTGATCAAGACGGTAGGAAGGTGACCAAGCTGGGTTGAGCCAGACTTGATCTTCAAGCTGTTTGCTGTTACTGCTGCTTTGCTTTTCTTTTCTTTTTTGTAATAGACATGTCATTTTAATGACTATTCAATGAATGAAAGATCTTTTTTGATCTCTTTGCTATTAAATGAAATGAATTTCATGTGTTTCTTATCGAATACAACTTTATTATCGCAATTGTATGAGCAAATAGTTGACAGCCATGTTAGTTATCCATAAAATTTAACACAACATTCAACTTTGTCTTCAATTTTTGATTAGTGTTGAGAGATATGCATGGTCTTGCCAAAGTGGGCTAAACTTTATAGTCAATTTTCATTATTTAATTATTAACTTGTTGATCGACTACTGGATTGATTATTTAGTTTGGGCTAAAAAGCCTTGAGTTTGTAGTGTATAGTTGTTTTGAGTCAACTGCATGGTTGATTTAGAACTTTAGTTTGGCAACATGAAGTTGTTTTTGCGTCAATAGCAAGGTCGACTTAAAGTTTGATTGAGCAGCGTGAAGCTGTTTCTTTGTTGGCTACTGGATCGATGTGAGACTTTAGTGTCAATGTGAAGCTATTTATTCATTGACTACAGGGTCGACTTGAATCTTGAATGGCAATATGAAGCTGCTTATTCATCGACTATGGGATTGACTTGAAACTTGGGTGGTAGCATGAAACTGTTTATTCATCAACTATGGGGTCAACATGGAACTTGCGTGGTAGCGCAAAGCTACTTATTCATTGACTACATGGTTGACTTGGAACTTAGAATGGTGCAAGGTTGATACGGTTGTGATAATGTAAACAAATAATAGTAATATTGCTGGAACTTTATTCATATCAAAAAATATGAGGATGATTATAATGCGATTTTATATGTGGAATTTCTTTAGGTTGGTGGTGTTCCACGAGTGAAGGAGCTCATCCCCATCTACATTAGCAAGCTTGTAGGCATTATGCTTTGATACCTTCACAATAGTATATGGTCTCTCCCATTTTGAGTCGAGTTTGCCAACATTCTTGGACACTTTTACCTTTTTGAGAATGAGGTCTTTGACCTTAAATTGGTGCAGCTTGACCCTTTTGTTATATTTCTCTACCATATTTGACCTGTAATGCTGCATGGTATTGTAAGCTTCTTGCCTTCACTCATCAATAGTCTCGAGGTTGAGTTTCTTTTCTGATGTGTTTTTGAGCGGGTGAAAGTGAATGAATTAAGCTGTATGTTGAATAAGTTCTAAGGGGACGACTGCCTTAGACCCATAGATCAGACTATAAGGGTTGTGACCTGTAGTTGTTTGAGGAGTTATTTTGTATGCCCACAGTACTCCTGAGAGGTCACTTGCCTAACTCGAGCTAGTATCCTGTATCCTAGCTTTCGAATGGTTGAGGATCATTCTGTTTGTCACCTTTGTCCAGCCATTCGATTGAAGTTTGTCTACTGAAATAAAGTGTTGGGTGATTCCTAAGGCTTTGCATAAGCTTCTAATACTTGTGCTTTGGAATTGAGTCCCATTATTTGAAATAAGGATCTTAGGTAGGCCAAAATGACAGATGATGTTTTTCCATATGAAACTCTTGACAGCTGCGTCTGTTATCTTCAGAATAGCCTCAGCCTTAACCCATTTGGTAAAATATTCAACTGCTATGATTATGATTTTTTGTTGACTTATTAATGCGGCAGTGAACTTAAAATATCAATCCCCCATTGGTTGAACAACCAAGAAATTTGAACATTAACTTGGCAGGATGTACATTTTTGGGCAAAATCCACAAAATCTTTCAATAATATTGGCCAAAAGTATTCATACCTGATTATTTTATGTGCAAGGGATCTTTCCCTTGAATGATTCCTACACATGTTTGAGTGGATATCTTGCAATACATCAAGAGCCTAGTCAGGATCTAGGCACCCCAGGGGTAATCTAGAGATTGACCTCTTATATAGTTGGCTGTGCTTATCCAGTGCAAACTTGGCAGCCCATCCTTGAAGGCGTCGAGCCATATTTTTATCTTTGGGGATAGTACCATTACTCAAGTAGAGTTTTATTAGGTCCTGCTATGAAGAGACTGTTTCCTCAATGCTGCCTACTAGGTTTTCCTCGGGTGGGCTGATCAACAGCTTATTGACAACCAAAAATATTATTATCCTATCTCTTGTGTCCCTTGTCGAGCTAGCAAATTTGGATAGGGCATCTGTACGCTCCTTCTCAAATCAGGGTACCTAACTAAGGGTGAGCTTTTTGAACAATCGCTGTAATTTTTTAACATCGGTAAGGTATCTGCTTATCGTGGAATCCTTAACTTCAAAATTTCCCTCAACTTGTTCTACTACTAGCTGGGCGTTTATGATCACAGCTAGGTGTTCGATGCCTCGGTCGAGTGCTATCCTCATTCCAATGAAAAAGGCCTCATATTCCACTTCATTATTAGTAACTGCATAGTTGAGTTTTATTGCAAAATTGTATTCCTCCACTGCTGGGGAACAGAGGACGATTTCTACTCTCTCTCTAAAAGTGGCCAATGATCCATCGATGTGCAAAGTCTAGATAAAAAGGGCTGCACAATCTTTCCTAGGCAGATCAACTCATTCGGTGATGAAGTTCACCAAAAATTGCTCTTTAATGGTTGTTCTCTGTTGGAAAGTAGTATCAAATTCTCCTAATTTGATGGCCCATTTGGTTAGCCTCTCAGATATGTCTGGCTTCAACAACACTTGTTTTACCAGTTGGTTGGTTAGCACTATCATGGCATGAGACTGGATATATAGACATAACTTTTGAGCTGTAGTGACCAGTGCTAAGGCAAATTTCTCAATTTCCAGGTAGTTATGCTTCGGCCTTTGGAGTAACTTACTATAATGGTAGATTGGTTGTGGTTTCTATCTTTGGTCGAGACCAGGACCGAGCTAATGGATGTCTCCAAACCTGCTAAATAAATCTAAAGAACTTTACCAAGTTTGGGTTTTGCAAGCATAAAGAGTAAGGACAAATACTACTTTAACTCAACTAATGACTAATAACACTGTTTATTCTATTGAAAGCCCAACCTCTTAGTATTCTTAAGAATTTTGAAGAAAGGTAAGCTTTTGTTTGCTAATCTTGCGATGAATCTACCGAAGGTAATAGTCTTTCTAACCAACTACTATACATCTTTGATTGTTTGAGAAGGGGTAATGTTCAAGACGGCCTGAATCTTCTATAGATTGGCCTCAATGTCCCGTTGATTGACTATGTATCCCAAAACTTTTCCTTCTTGAACCCTAATGTACATTTGTTTGGATTCAGCTTTAGACTAAATGCTCTCAAAATTGCAAAAGTGTGATTGAGGTTGAACAAGTGGTCCTGGGCCTTTTCCATCTTTACAATCATGTCATTGATGCACATCTCCATTAACTTGCCTATTTCATTCTTAAACATGAAGTTGACCAGCCTTTGGTAAGTTACTCCAGCATTTTTAAGTCCAAAAGGCATGGACAAAAAGTAGTAGACTCTATTAAAAACCACAAAAGAAGTTTTATCCCTATCCTCAGGGGCTATGAGTATTTGATGATAACTTTGAAATGCATCTATCATACTTAATAACTCGTAAGCAGCAGTGGAGTTTACTAGTAAATCTATTTGAGATAGGAGGTAAAGATCTTTAGGGCAAGTTTTATTCAAATCTATGAAATCATTACATATACGTCATTGTCCCTCATTTTTTGGGACAAGTACAACATTACAAAGCCAAGATGGATATTGAATTTCTATAATGTAACTTGTATGTAGGAGCTTTTAGACTTTCTTTTTGATGATCTGGGTTCTCTCAGCATTAAATGTCCTCGTCTTCTGTTTGATCAGTTTGTATGAGGGATCGATATTAAGGAGGTGTATGATCACGATGGGGTTGATTCCCTTGAGGTTGGACACTTTCTAGGTAAAGATGTCAATGTTTCTTCTTAGAAAATTGACCATAAGGCATTCTAGATAAGGGGCCCATATCTGTCCCGATCTGAGTTATCTTGTCGGGATTTTCTTGTTCTAGCTCGATAGTTTTAAATTCCCCGATAGGCCCCACATGGGTATTTTCCAGCTTTATCTTTTTATTAACATAGGTCTCCTCAAGTTTCGCTATAGAGGCATCCCCCAAGGTCTTCAATTGTGGTTGAGTCTTCTGTTTGCTTAACTCAACTGAAATATTGTAATACCTTCAAGCTTTCTTGATGTTACACAATAGTTCCCCTATGCCAGTTGGGGTTGGAAATTTGTTCTTTATGTGGTAGGTCGACATAATGGCACAAAAATTATTTAGGGCTGGTTGACTAATTATAACATTATAAGCAAATGGGGCATCAACCACCAGATAGTTCACCATCAGAGTCTTTCTTTAGTGCGCTTTGCCAAATGATGTCAATAGATTGATGTATCCTTCTGGAATAATTTCTAACCCCCCAAACCCAACCAAAGGGGTACGCACAAGTTCAAATTTCAACTACCCCAAGTTCATTCTTTTCAGCGGTAGAGAGAAAAATGATGTTGGCTAAATTTTCATTATTGATTAGGACTTTTTCACTTCAAAGTTGGCAATCTCAACAGAGACTACCATGGGATAATTAATTTTGTGGTCGATATTCTTTCTCTCGAGGTGGGCTAAGTTACTATTGGTGAAAGAAATAGGCTCTACATTTGTTGATAGATGGAATGTTATTTTGATGAGCGAGGCTTTGGTTAACTCCAGTCTCCTTTGAGTCTGCCTCTTCATTGATTTTGAGTCCCCCTAGTGGGACCTCCCAAAATCATATCAATCACTCATTAAATGGGCGAGCAATGTTCTTAGGAGAGTTTCTTTCCTTTATCTTTCTTCCTCAAGTTAACCGACCTTACTTTATGAGGAGTCCGATCGATTTTGCCCATTTTGGCTTGTGCATCAACAACCACATACTTTTTGAGATAGCCTTATCTAATGAGCCTCTTGATTTCATCCTGAAGATTGAAGCATTCATTTGTGTCATGCCCTTTTTGTTTATAAAAGTGGCAGTACTTTTTTAACTTTTTCATTGCTTTAGTCTCCATCAGCGTTCTCAATTTCTTAGGAGATTGTCATGCTGGATGCTGTACAATACCTCTCTCTTTGGGATATTTAGTGAGGTGTAATCGTGGAAGCATTTTATTGGAGATCGACCTCTTTCTTTGTGTTTCTAGTCATCTCTCTCTTTATTTTTCTTTTTATCAACCTCAAAGGTTTTGAACTTTAGCTTGTTCATCTCCTCTTAGGTCATATACCTTTTCACCAGGTCAAGCATCTCTTCCATTGATCTTGGGCACTCTTGCACCAGAGAACTGGAGCAATCTTTGTGCTTGGGCCCTAAGAACAGCACATCGATCAGAAATTCGATCCTGGGGTTATCTTTCTTCAAGACCTCTATGTTGAACCTCGTGAAGAAGTTATGAATAAATCTCTCTTATTCTGCTGGACAGTATAAAGATGAGTGTAGGGGAGTTTTGCCTTTCTCTAGCCGGCGAACTAGTACAAGAATTTATCACAAAATTAATCATTAGAGTGTATCGATAAGTACTCTAGTTTCACAAACCAATCGAGTGCTATGCCTTGGAAAGTAGTCACTAACATCTTAGTGTAAATGTACTCATTGTGCATGTGTAGTTACATCATATGCTTGAATTGCATCAAATGCTCATTAGGGTCTATTAAGCCACCGTATCTAGGTAGTTTAATTGGGACTTTGGCATCGATAGCATTGTGCTTGTTGATAATTTCCTAGATAAAAGAAGAGTCTATCTCTTGACGAGACCTTTGGGAGCCTTTTAGGTTAGGCACCCTATCCATGTTTCTCCTTAAGATCTTGTCGAGACGTTTGTTCAGTTGTTATACTTGGTAGGAGACTTCTTCCCACTCTTCCCGATTAGTTTGGGTAGCATTCTAATCAAAATAAGGTCTCGTGCGCTCAGCCCTATCATGTTGTGGGGCTTGAATAGGCTAGGCTACATGATCTGTTAATTCTTCTACTTCTTTATACTAGTCGCATCTAGAACGTTGGAACCTATCGCGCTGTGGGGCTTGATTAGGTCGAACATGGTAGTCTATGAAGTTAGTGATTTTCTCCCTTATCTCTGATCACCTTCTCTCTCCTTGGGGGTATCTGGGACTAGCTTTTTATTTGGCTGGTGGTCGCCTAGATTCTTAGCAATCGCAACTATCCTTCTAGTGAAGGTGGTTGCAGAGTGGCACTACCTACTAGGGCTGGCATGGTAGTGTGCCTGTTTAATGCAACAAAAAGTTGAGCAGAGATTTAAGTAGAGATTTGTTCACTTATCAAGTGCATAAGTTATGGCATAGTCAATGTTACAACTTGCTCCTGGGAGGCATGGGGCTTAGAGCATGTGAACTTTGTTGGGGGCGGAGAGGAAGGTAAAGATGTGGACCTCCTATTATTCTTTCTCTCAAATGTGGCTCTTCTTATGTTCACCATTTTTTTAGTTGCAATCTCAATGTTCTCACAAATGGTACCAAAATGATAAGGTTAAAGGTTGTATTTAGTGAATAAGGTTTTATTTGGGCTGATCCAACTAGAGAGATTGAATGATTAAATAGTAATATTCTTCGAGGTCTAAGATTTGCAATGAACATCAAATGTTAAACTAGTAGAGGTGCCCCCAACAAAGACATTCTGACGCTCAAGTTAGTTCTGATTGAAATGAGGTAATCAAATAGAAGAGTAAGAGCGTATAGTGTATATGACATTATCTAGTGTGTGGCTGGCAATAAGGTATTTAAAACTTTCTCTTGGTAGATGATATGTCTATGATGCCTCTATCAAGTGTAGAGAGCTCTTGTCCTTGTTTGAAGGTTGTTAGTTATTTCCAATCCTAATATTATTTCAGGTGGCATCATCTCCTAATTTCTAGGGTGAACAGTATTCTGGTGGTGGGTCTCTCTACCAAAATTGGTGGCAGAAACTATACTGGGGTGGCACGCACCATTAATGTAGAGATATGTTACCTATCATAGTATTGAATACGGCAAGGATATAAATCAGTGTCGAAGTGAGCAATCTAATCAATAATAATCTAACAAATAAGGTGGTTAACTAGAGAAATGGTTGATTGGGTAAAGTGGCTTGAAGCCTCTTACTGAGCATGGTTGAGACAATCCACTCGACCAAGTGGTTATGGTCATGTGATCCAGCCCATTGGGTCCACAAATGCCATTGGGCTATGCGTGTTAAGTGGGCCTAGAAGCCCTCTTTGGGGTCAATAAGTTGATGAGATGGCCCTATTGGGCTATCCCATATCAAGTTGGATTCAGAGGTTTGGTATATAAGAAAGCTTTTTGGAATGCAACAAAGGCCACCACATTCCATGATTATAAAATTGGAATGCAAGAGATGGGAACTTTGAATGAAAAGGTAATTGAGTAGTTTAATGACAAGAATCTAGCCTACTAGAGTAGGTCACACTTTAGCACATTTCCTAAGTATAACATGCCTATAAATAGTATATGTGAGAGTTTCAATAGCTATATTCTTGAAGCTCGGGGAAGTCAATACTGATGATGTTGGAGTGGATTAGAGAGTTTATTATGACAAGATTATTTGAGAATAGAGATGAAGCTAGGAAGAGGTGGTGGGGGAAAAATATGTCTGAAAATTAGAAAGATAATTAAGAAGAACATGAACAAGGCTTCATATTGCATTCCAATCAAATTTGATGATTTGCACTATGAGATCTATTGCTACAATGGTGGAAGATACATTGTCAACTTGCATACACATTTCTGTACTTGCAGAAGTTAAGACTTGATAGGCATCCCATGTAACCATGCCATGAGTACAATATGTAATCAGGGATAAGATCTAGAGGATTATGTTGATAGAGTCTACACAATCCATACTTTCTTAAGAATATATCAGCATGTTGTTTTACCTATAAATGGACCGAAACTTTAGAAGAACATAGGTCATAAACCACTACTTTCACCCAACTTTAGTAGGCAAGTCGAAAGGCCAAGTAAGGCTAGGAGATTGGAGAGTGATGAACCTATGAAAAAGGGCAAGAAAGGGATCACTCAAAATGAAAGAGTAATCATTCAAAATTAGGTGCAGATACTGTGGAGTGGAAGGGCATAATCAAATGGGTTGTGGGAAGAAAAAGATAGAGGCTGGGGCTATTATTTTAAGTGAAAGGCAATCCACTAGTAGGATGGTACAAACCAAGCTAGCTATAAGCTCTTATATTGTGTTTATTCATTTCCTTAGTATGTCGATGTTAAACTTCATAGAACTATTATAATTCTAAGTTTCGTATCTCAAAGTACAAGCTAGAAAGAAGACCTCAAACTTGGCAGCAACTCAATCATCATAGTTAATATGATAGTAAAGGGTTTAACTTTTATTTGTTTACACTGTGATATTTTATTTTGTATAATTTTTATACTAATTATTTTAAATTTTGATGCAACTTTTAAAAATAAAAAAGAGGACTAATGGATCTTAGCCAATAATCCAATCTACTTGAAGTATATGAAAATACAGTGTTAGTGATTGTGTAGGTAGGTCAGATATTTGTGACATTGAAGAACCTACGTGTAGCTATGGTAGAAAGTAAGAAGAAGAATAAGACGGCCTTCCCCACAAAAGCTAAATCTTGAATGAATTGAACCTTGATTGATGATAAATTGATTATTTGTTATTTTGAAGAAACTTATAGATTGATAATTATTAGATTTTGGACAATTATTGGAGTGTTTTTTTTAGTAAATTTGGACTTGAGTTGAACTTAATTTGGGAGTTATAGTTTTGCAGTTAGGTGAATTTTGAATGTGTATATGTTGAAAATTGCATGATGGAATGGACTTGACTTGCTTTAGGTTGACTTTTCAATCAAATGTGGTTACTTTGACTTTTTTTGCTTTGTTTGGACATGTTTTGCTTTTGAGTTACTTTGGTGAATTTTAGAGTTGTATATATTGAAAATTGGACAGTGGAATGGACTTCACTTACTTTAGGTTGACTTTTCAATCAAATGTGGTCATTTGACTTTGGTTTTGCTTTGTTTGGATGTGTTCTGCTTTTGAGTTACTTTGGTGAATTTTGGAGTTGTATCTATTGAAAATTGGATTGTAGAATGGACTTAACTTACTTTAGGTTGACTTTTCAATCAAATTTGGTCACTTTGACTTTATTTTTGCTTTGTTTGGATATTTTCTGCTTTTAATGGGCTTCACTTGATTTAGGTTGACTTTTCAAGAAATATTGGTCACTTTGACTTTCTTTTTAGTTTTGTTTGGACATGTTTTGTTTTATTAAAAATTTGGCCTTTTCTATATGCTAAGAGAGCTCCTCTTCTTTCATCATTTTAAAGGCAATTTCAACTTTGCCAAAAAAGGGGCACCTCCATATATATATATATATATATATGTATAAAGATCTACAGCTATAATAAGCAATTACGAACATTGATCCACCAAACATTTCAAAATAAAGGGGCCATTTATCCATAACTAAAGAAGGTCATCATCTATTGCATTCATATTTTCCCCATAACAAAAAAGGTCCCAACATAAAAACAAAATAAAAAACATAATAAGAGGCCCTGACATTCTAGATTCCAAAAATAGAAAATTCCTTAAACCCCTTCATCCATCCATCCACACACTTTCAGAAATTCACCACTACCATCAAAATCACAATGAGGTAGACAACATTAATGGCCAACATTTGAAACCCTACAATCATATCATCTTGAGCCCTCAGCTGACGCCGCAAACCTAGAATAATGATATAGCCCTCAGACATATTGGCGGGTCTACCCATATAAAAAACCTACATCTAGTCCCACCACCTCTATCTTTACTGATTGAGCAAGTATGGAAATGGCACCCCTAGTTGTCAATGGTCTAAAATGTCTTGACCATCACTATTTTGCCATAATAGCATTCTATTGCAAGGCTGGATGAATCTTCTGAGGTTTGAGATAATGTTGCACAGTTCAAAATTTATGTATTGTTGTTTGGACATGAAAATATGACATTTTGCATTATTTCAACAGAAAGAAGAAAATGAGGTTTGTTGCTTTTTTCCAAGCTTTAATAAGGAAGAAAATGGATGGTGGGAGTTCTAGATCATTTTTCTTTATTTTTTTGTGCACGTAAGCCACATACATGTTGGTAGCTTCATTTTCAATTAAGTAATGGGCGTTTGCACTTCACGTGCTATTTTTTGTTAATTTTTGGACTCCCATTGTGCAGTATCCTCGAAGTGTTAAAAAATATAATATTTGGTCTTACATAGTGCAATTGTGATACCAAAAGTGTAGTATATCCTATCTAATAGGACCAAAAGTGCAATTTTTCAGTTGAGAAAATTCAACTGACTCCATCTGCTATGAAAACTAAAGATAGTGAAATAGTATTTGATGTTTCAAGTGCCACCACGAATTTGTGTTTGAACTGGATGCATTCTTACAGTACTTGGTTGATTCCAGTTTTGGTCTCTAATAAGCAAAGTGCTAATGTTCAGGTATTTTCTCAGCATGTATTGTGAATTGGCTACTATTGGATATGCTAGAAATGTAGATAATTTGTAGATTTAGTTCCTCACTTAGTTTACTTTTAATAATAATTGTTCATGGGCAGAATCTCTTGCGTGCTCTACAGTCTAGTCATCATAATCGAGTTGCCATTTCTCGTATTTACTATGATGAAATGGAGAGCATTTGAAGCGAAATTTTAATGTATTTTAGATCTTAAGTGAGAGAGAATCCAATTGCCCTTGCACTATTTGAATTCGTGAAACATTGAATTTCTTCATGGACACCTCATTTAGAGGGAAGCTGTATGCCCTTTTATGTTCATTAGCTGCTTATATAATTACTTGCAACTAAATGAGAATTGGAGTTCTCGATAGCACCATTATCAGTGAATGGTTGTTCACATTTCTAGCTTGTAAATGTCTCTATTTGTTAGTCAGTTAGTTAGGGCCACCAAATTAGTTAGTCCGCTGGATTAGTTGTTAACCCCTAGCATTTATTAAGCTAACCCTCGTAAGCTAGTTAGTTACAAGGCTGCCTTGTATATATATATATATGTATATATATATTAAACCAGATCACCCTTTTGTGCATGGAATTATATACAAAAAATTTCTAAAAATCTGTTTTTCTCATCTGGCAATTTCTTCAGGATGGAAATTGTGCGTATCGAATATGATATCAGAGCCATGCTCCTATAGTTCCAACATTGATCCAAAATATGCTGCAGAAACTCTGATTCGGTGATATTCTAGCAATCCAGCTGAAATTGATTGATAGATGAATATGGATGAAGTTGGAGACACTAACGTCAGTCACAACTTTGAATGAGGGGCGAGAAGCTTTGACAACAATGATCCTCTTTTCCTGCAATCATCTGATCATCCAAGGATGATGTTTGTCACTAATATCCTCACAGGTAACAATTTCATGTCTTGGAGCCGTTTAATGAAAATTGCCTTAGGTTTGAAGATGAAATTAGGGTTTATTAATGGCTGATGCCCTATGCCGAGTGAGGATTCAGAATATAAGCAATGTATGAGAATTGACCGCATGGTGACATCCTAGATCCTCAATTTGATATCTAAAGAGATTGTCGAAGCCTTTTTATGCACAAGTTCTTCCAAGCAACTCTAAGAGGAAATCTCTAAATGGTATGGTGAGTGTAACGAATTACTTTTATACTGCGAGAGATAAGCTCTATTACACAAGAAAGCCTGTCAGTTGTCCAATATTATGCAAAATTGAAGAAGCTATGGGATGAATTGAATATGTTGATGCCTCATCCTGAATGCTCATGTGGAGCAGCTAAAATTGTGGCCGAGATGAACTCCTCCAGTTAGTTGATACAATTTTCAAAGAGATTGAGTGACGCATACGACCATGAGAGGAATTAGATACTGGTCATGAAGTCTCTCCCAACAGTTAACAAAGCTTACTCACTTGTACTTAGGGTTGAAAACCAAACAGAAGTTAACATTTCATACACTGATGTGCTTGAGAATGCAATTATGTTGGTGAAAAGAGGATCAGCTCCCAAATAAGGGGGAAATAACAAGTAGCAGTTTAAAAAGAATATGAAGAAATCGAATGATAAACATTACATTCACTGTGGCAGAGATGGACATCTCAAGGAGACTTGCTTCAAGCTTCATGGGTACCTTGATTGGTATAAGGCGTTGAGAGAAAAGAGGAATTAGAATCAAGAAAATCAATCTGTCAACTATGTTGACAACTCTCTGGAATATTCAAGTGACAAGAACATTTCAAAAACCAGTGACTGGACATCCACTCTAATATATATCATCCAACAAGAAGTTGCCAAAGCAATAAGAGGAAAGCAATAAATGGAAAGAAATTAGGTTAACTTTACTTACCTCAGCGATTTTGCAGGTTCATTCACCTACCTTTCCTTGAGCACATTGGAAGTTATAGGACAAGGCTCCTGGATAGTGGATACAGAAGCATCTAGTCATATATACAGTGACTTGAACCTTCTGATCAAACGTAAAACCCTCCTTCAACTAATGTCTGTATGCCTTCTCGATGGCACTATAAAACCTATTTGGCATTTTGGAACCAGTAAACTGAATGAGAAACTCAGTCTACTTTCTCTTTTTTCAAGGATTTTGCTTTATGGGCATCACAGAATTTTTTATGTTTGTAACATATCAGAACCTTCTACCTGTTATAATTTGTGATGGAATATTTGCTCTATGTGCGTAAATGTCAGGAGAAAGCTAATACAGACCTGGAGCTTAATTTATGACGTAGGTGCTGGATTTATTTAGTTTACGTTGATTTTATTTTGCATCCGGAAGCACATCATGCAGTGGCTATTTGAACAGCATGCTTTAATAATTCAAACCCCCAAGACATTTAAGTGGCTTTTGGCACATTTAAAGTTCTTTGCATATCAGAACATATTTTACGCATTTGATGAAAAAAAATGGATCTCACTTGAAGTCAAGCTTGTAATTTGTTGGTTCAGCAACTGATTTTATGCTTTGAACTATCTCTAAAACCATGATACTTGGCTTCCTTGTGCTAGCTCTTCGTGATAGTTCTTTTGAGTACAAGGTCCTTGAAACCGTAAGATGCAATTTGCTTTAGGAAGTTTCTCTTTTATTGGCTGTGGTAATCCCCTGTTTCCTCTTCAAATTAATTGTCCAACACATGCTGTCAGTGGCATGAACCGAAATACCAAGTACGTGGCGTATCATGTTCATTTCAGCATCTAGTTTTGTTCGTGACAATAATAGGGTGAAGCGCATTTTGTCCTTATTGTCCTCCACAAGTTGGTGTGGAAGGGGGCTAATATATGACTTACCCCAGAATCATGTAACTCATTCTTTTGGTGCCTCGCTCTTTTCTATCTGCTCATCTGATGGTTCTTCAAATCCATATTATTGTCCTTACATTGTGTCTTCTAGTTTCTTTCCAATTAGGTATGCAATCAATTTATTTTTCTGTTTCCAGGTTGGTAGATGCTTTTCAGAGAAAACTTGGTTCTATTGTTGAAGATGCTGTCCTTAAGAAAATAAAAGATGCATTTGTAAAGCTTGACCCTTTGTTGCAATCTCTTCCTAATGAAGTACCAGTAACTAATGTCGTGGCACTGAATATTACATTTGTCGGTGAACCAGAGTTGAATAAATCATCACTTGACCTCGCAATTGATGGGATATTCTCTGCTAGACGTGCTTAAGTCAGCATCATCAGTTTACTTTGAGGTGAGTTCTTAACTGCTTTGGTTAGAGCCAGAAGGAAATGAGGCCATAGATTATTACAAGCTTCATTTTCCTATAAGGAAGTAAATAGGATGATCAAAATCTCATTGCATGAACATGTGCTTAAGTTAGCATCATCAGTTTACTTTGAGGCGAGTTCTTAACTTCTTTGGTTAGAACTAGAAGGAAATGGGACAATAGGCTTGCTTCGGTGGTCAGATATGGAGCGACCTGATCTGTATGACTAGTTTAACTTTCAACAGATCTTGTCAGCATCGCTTGAGGGATTTGTTTGACTCCAGCCCTGATCTGGCTTTTGTTTTGTTGTAGTTGTATTACTGAATTTTCTCATCCTGTGTCCAAGTAACTGTTGTTTTTTCCCTTAAATGTAGTGATTGATGTCTTGGATGCGGAGGAAGTAATACCCGTTGCATGCATTTCCATGGCAAGCTTAGTGAAACTATTGTGTTTCTCTGGTTATCAGGTTACCAGGTCAACGTGCCTTTTTGCTTGTACTTAGTTGCATTTGGTAGTTCATCCTGATATATTTATTGTTATTATAGAGATATCCATACATGACTGTTAATTAGGTACCTTGCATGTTGTGCTATACAATTATTGAATTTGAATCCTAGTGATCCTCATGCTGTACATGCATTTGGAATTGTGTCGTCTATCGCCAGCATGTGTTTGCTCAAATGAGAAAAATTGGAAGAAATGAAAAATTCGACCTTGCTTGAAATCGCCTAAATTTGTTTACATGTTTAATACTTGATAGATAAAGGCAGTCTTATATTTTCTAGATCCTTTCATTTGTCTATCAACTCTGATACCTGTATTGATAGGACAGTTGATGCATAATCCCCTCCCCTTTCCCTCCTCTCTCTTTGTTAATCTAAATTGTGCCTGAATGAAAGTAACGGAATTTGATTTCGCTGCAGGAGATTAGTGCTTCTGTTTCTGTTGAAATTTCAGGGAACGCTCTAGTTGGTAGTGTAAAATTAAATGACATCACTATGTCTCTTAAGTGGAGCAAAATTGATGACTTGCACATGCATCTACTCCAGGTACTGGTTTCTATCTTTCAAATTCTGTGGATTAATTCATTATTAAGGGGGTGATTGGTATACAAGAATGGAATTAAATGGGAATGGGATAACTTTATAAATGGAATGAAAATGTCAAAGTAATCATCTTTGTATAGTTTATCCTATAATTGGTGTGTAAAATGAATGCGAAAAAATCGAATCATTATTCATTGCTTGATTCCAGTCCCATGATTGGAATGCCCATTTTGTTGCCATTACCAATCATGCCAAGTGTTTTTTACAACTTGGAAAGCTTCAGACCATGTCTTTAATATGCATTTATAACAAGTATTGGGGATATAAATTCGTACTTGTCCAAGAATTGGGAAAAATAGCTTGAGGATTCCTCACTTCCCAATATACCAAAAAAGTGGAAAAATAATGGTCCATTCGAATGAAATATCCTTCACTGAGAATGTATAGCCTACTTGTTTACTCCCAGCCCCTCAAAAGAATAAATAAAGAGCAGCAACAGTAAATACTGTTGGGGCAATTAAAATTATACCTACAAAAAAAGAAAAATAATGATGGAAATGATGATAATGATCAAAGGAAGTAGAGAAAGAGAATAAGCCATTTGTCCGCGGTGAGCTCTTGCAATTGCTCGTCATATAGATCTTTCAAATGATTTGCTGAGAGAACAGGTCATTGAAGTTAGAAGTATTTCATTCTTAATTTCTCTTATGAGTCATGAGCTCTAAATTATAATAAATGCAGGACATTGCTAGCCATCTCTTGTGGTTTAGTTGATGTCTTTCGCAATCTTTAATTCATTGGAACATTTTTGAGTTTTACAATGAGATAAATTTGAAGTAACCAAAAAAAATAGCGCATAAGTTAAATAACCAAGTTCAATGCCGACTGTTGGCCATGAATGGCAGACATTGCTTCAAGGTCTCAACCTCTTTGCCACTTCCAATGCCATGTTCGGTTTCAGTGTTTTTTCTTCTACTTTGGATGATGTTTAAAATACATTTCATTTGATTAATATTTGCAAATGTTGATCCCTTCTGTTGATAATAGGATCTGCTTTATTTGGAGGCATGAACGTCCACCACGCTAAGGATTGTGGTGTTGCCATACATAAAACTTGGCAAAGGATTTCCGTTTCCAGTTTTCCATGGATACGAGCCTCAAGATCCCCAAATCCTCTGCACAGACTCTTGGATTGTGATATGCAGGGATGTGGCATCCGTTAAACAGTTCAACCTCATTTAGTTGCTGCCTGGTGAAGAATCGTTTTTCCATATGTAAATTTGAAATATTGAAAATGTTTCAGCCGCCACTTTTTCATGTTTCTGAGCTTTGATCCCTCGTGGAAAAGCTATGATTTGCTCACGACACGAAAATCCTCTGTACAGACTCAGGATTATGACATGCAGTGTTTGTTGATGCTTTATCGTGGCTGAGAAACTGGAATTTTGGCAATGGAAGAGTTCAGTTCATGAGACCGCCACTACCACCACCAGTGAGGGACGTAGAAGCTTTAGATGTTGGTAGAATCACACCCACAGCAGGGGAATACTTTTGACCCTTCTTCCTATACCTTTGTATTATAAAATGCATTGCTATACTATTAATGTTCTGTCAATACATATACTGCGGATACGTAGTTATTCGGTAAATGAATCTTTCCATCTCTATGTAGCATATGGTTCTGGCTCAAGTGAACATACTTTAAATACGGGCTTTGCGTGACTCATGCTTCCTACGAAATGAGTGTATACTGATCAAATATAAGCATAGTAACAACTTCCAAGTACTAACAGATATACACAAATGTAATCTGAGAAATTTATATTATTTATAAACTGTGACTTGTGAGGATGCTGAAGTAAATGTTTGATACATTTTTCAATTTATTGGCAAAGGTAGTTCTGTATTTTTTTTTCTCTTCCTCTTTTTTGGTGTATTATTCTACGTTTCTCTAAGTATATTAATTTTGTTTTTTTACTTGAATTAATTTTCGACTAACCAAATCAATCAAGTTGCACCACATGGCACTGACAAATTAAGTCAAAGAAATAGATAATATAAATGTCAAAAAATAAATAGCAAAGAAGTTCAAGTTATGTCTCCTACCCAAACTTCTATATAAAGAGGCAATCAAGGTTCTATCAAAAACACACACATAGAAGTACAAGCTCTTGTATCAAATTTATCAAATTCAAGACTCTAGTCCTCAAAATTCCAAGTTTAATACTCTAGTATTCAAAATTTCAAGTTTCTACCATGATAAAGTAATGCTACATCAAAGATCCTATACCTCTTCAAGGTGCCAAATTAAGTCCTTTTGATTTTGAAATCAGGGCTTTATTTCAAGGTAATTCACTGTGTCCTTTAGTAAAGTTAAAGAAGGCCGCAATGCACATTTATGAATTAAGCTTCAAGTCCTTGGATAATAAATTGGGATAAAAGAATTAGAGGATTAGCCTTCTTCATTACGAGATCTTTTTCACATAAATTGTAGTTCTTTTTATTCCATCATAAATACAATTTATCTATATTTTTTCTTGTTTGGTGATTTGTTTTGGTAGACTCGAAATTTTGTGTTAACACATTTTTGGCACACGTTAGGATAGATTTTACCCCTCGCCTCTTCATCCTACATAAACCTAAAATTTAGTCCCAAATGTTCAATAGTTCCTAAGCAGAACCAACTTCTTTTCACCAGAAAAGTCGTTATTGAAAGTAGAGGAGGTGTTACAATCTATAATAATTTGCAAAAAGTAGTCAAATTAACCAACATATCCTCAACCCAAAGATTTATTCTATGCCTCAAAATTGGATTAAAAAGGATAGGAAAGTTGCCTTAATCATGAAGATGAAAGGCAACTAGGAAGATCTCACTATGGAACTCTTTCCAAACTAGGAATTTGCTTTTTTTTCCCCAAGGATCTCCAATTCATCTTCAATGGATAGTAACTCCAGCAACTTTTACTGTATAAATCTTCTCCAAACTGACCTTGAAGTGGCGGCAACACAACAAAATGGATGCACAAACCACCAATCTTGAAAATCGCAAAAATCGATTTCTAGCTTGGAGGATTCGGTTCACCAATTAAAAACTCCCCAAATGAGAAGCATCTAAAGCTAGTCCACACACTTGAAGCCTCTCTCAATCAACTAGAAAGATGAGGAGAATGAAGGAAGATGAAGAAGAAAGTGAGGAGAAGTTATTGGGGAGAGAAAGTTGTTGGAGGGAATCTAGAGTGTGGTTTCTTTCAACACATGAGTTCACCACTTAATTGGAGGGAAAAAAGCAGCTGGAAATAATGCATAAAGTGGCTTTCCATGAGGGGGAGTGGTTGTATTACACACACCTCACAATGCCACTTATGATGCCAACTTGCTAGTCAAATTGTATTTTTAATTTCTCAAATTAAAAATGTAAAAATGCCAACTCACTAATTTAAATGAACTCTTCCATTTAATTTTCTCTCCAAAATTAGATTCCTCTACTAATCAAATTAATTGTTTAATTACATTAGATTAACTTAATTCTTTAAGTTAATAAAATCAACTTAACTCTTTAAGTTGACTTTAACTAATTGAAATTGCTAAATGGCACCAATTAAATTAACTTCTTAATTTAATTGGTCTAATTTAAAATTTTAAATTAATTTAATTAATTTAACACTTCAATTAATCAAGCCATAGCGACCAATTAAGAATTAGTCAGCTTGGTCTATCTCTACAATTAACTTGATCACCTCAATTATCTAATCCCTTAGATAATTTCTTCAATCAAGTAAGAGTGTTCTAGGATTTTGTGTGTGACCCTTTAGGTTCACCAATTAATTAGACATGGGCTCACAACTATTTGTGATTTATTGAATATCGAATATTCTGATTAGTTTAAACTTTATTAAACTAATCACTCTATCAATTAATCTCTATTAATTAAAGAGTACCCAATCTTCATAATTAATATTTAACATAAGCCCATGAAGCCCAACCAAATGGATGAACTAATTTAGGGGTGAATCATTACAGCTTATGATTACCATACAAATACGGTCATTCTATTTTCTATCTCCTTAAAGAGGCCTAGGGCAAAACATTTGTTGTCTCCCTAATAGTCTCGATAACTATGTATCTATTTTTGTTGTTCAATTTCTCATTATGACCTCAACTTTGGAAAATCCCTTTTCCAAATTGTCATATCACCTTGCGCAAGAATTTCTTGGAATTGATTATTTTAGAATACATAGGAAATCAACCCGTTCTTCACAAAAGGTTAAAACAGATTTCATCTTAGAACTCACCAACCACCATACTTAGGTGGCAAGTGCCCAACCTAAGCCCCAAGTGACTCATTGCATGGTTGGAGTAAAATCGAAGCACAAGGACCTAAATAAAAGGTTACTGTGAAAGCTCAAATCAAAGGACTAACTATATTCACTATCATAAGCGAGAGAACTTGCCATTACTGACATGCTATGGCTACCTCATGGATTTTCTAAGTAGGCCTTCAATGAACTTGTTCTCCAACAAGCACCCATTATTATGCATTTGTGTCTAACATGGATTGCCCATAAAACGGGGCAATATCCAACCCTTTGGAATATATATCATTTGCATAAGTCTATCTAGATCTTAGATGTCATTCTCATAAGATTTTGTGATTTAGATTATTTAAAATCATGACCATAGAGACTTATTTCATAATCATCATCATATGCATGACTAAGTTTCATAGTCTTATATGATTTAAAGGCTTCAACCAAATGCATGTGAAAATATCATAAACGCATAAGATGAAAATGGACATTTTATATAAAATAATTCAACCAACACTATTACATGGATGTTCTACATGCCAATCTAATTGGCTTGCGGGGCAATATTATAAAAATTTCCACTTGCCCTAAAGCCAAATCCCCATTGCCTTCAAGCTCATCTTCTAAAGATCTCTTAATGACCATTTTTCTTTTACAGCTTAGATAGTGGATTTTCTATATTCTATTTTGAGGCATTTGTATGCACTCGAATATTACCTCTTTTGGTGCGAAGATTAGAATCTTTGCAAAATTCACTCCAAAACCATCTTGCAAGCATTGTATTCATGTATTGAAAGTTTTGCTCTCTTCATTTTCCTTCCAACCTAAAATCAGCCTCCTCCATTGTTGAATCTCTAGCCTCACTCCAACTTATAGATCAGAGATAATGGAAGATCTAATTGGTGTGTGGATCATAACAGTAGAGGCAAGGCACTTGACTTGCTAGTTTTGGAGATCCACCCACACAGAGTCCAATTTTGTGAATTTCTACAGGGAGTTCCAGAAGAAATTTGATCTAAAATTTTTACAAGGCGTTTTTCAAGGTGTTGATAAGCTCCTATAATTTTTTTGAATTTTTTTGAGGAGTTTTGGTTAGACAATTTTTGCACTCTTCCAACTGCATCAGTTGCAGACAGTTTTTGAAGTAGTGAAAAGTTCACTAGTCTTTCTTTGGATTTTGCTTTTTAAGGTAATGCTCTCCCCAAATCTGAATCCCTTGTATGATTAGATCTTTGTTATGCTTATAAGCACCAGTTAATTTCATGCTTTTGAAGTTTTGATAATTGGATCCTAGTGCCTTACTTGCTTTCATGATCCTCAAAATACTTATTCTTATTTTTCACTTATTTTGCCATCCATCAAGTATATAACACAATCTTTCACTTTAAACTTACCCTATCATATCCACCAACTTATTCTTCATCACTACTATGACTATGTCATTTCCTCTCATGGCCTAATAGTACAACATTCACTTTGAAAAGTAATCATCTAACTTACTAGGTTTCCATCCTCTATTGGTTCCTAACCCTTATGTCGATTGTCTACAATCCTAAAATCATACAGTCTTGTTAATAACATCACGTCAAATTTTCAAAGTTAACTATTCAAATTTAATAACAGTACATATTCTTATAAGTTTATTCTTCTATATATTTCCTAAAATATCTATCCTTAGATAGTATTTCTATTTCATTTGGGCAGTTACTATTGCAATTAGTACTAAATCATGAGCATGATAATTTACCCTATAACTTAAGCTTTCCCAAAGTATATGAGATCGTTCTCCTATAACCACATTTCCTGTTAGCATAGATGTATACAACATTTCCTTAAGTTTCCCCAACAATTTTTTTTTCCTTCAAAATTCTCCATACATCTCTATCTACTTATGTTATTAATGCTTTTGAGTTATTTCCACTAGAGGATCCACAACCTTGGAAACATAAAATATATCTCCGATACAAATTGACAAACCCTAAGGAACTTTTACCTTTGATAATTTTTCTTGTCCATATTCAATTGTTCATAACCTTAATTCTAATAAGATCAATCCTTACATGTTCACAAGACCAATCACAGATGTAGTAAGGCTTATTTCTGAATTCCAAGTATTTCAAATAACCCTAACAAGACCACTGTAAATCAATACCTAAAATTTGGACAGTCATTTATACATTATATTTGCAAGTATTGTGAGAACTTCGATCGACTCCGATAGCATCATCTTAATTCATAATTTCCATGCTATAAGTAAAAATATAGCTCTCGGTATATCTTTTCCCTAAATTTCTATCTTAATTTTTTTTGCTTAGTTTCAATCTTAAATAAATCCAAATACCTATAATAAGTTTAATGGCCTGTGTGGGAAAAGGTACCCTATTTCCCAAACTCAGTAAGTTTCGTTGTGCTCTCTTTTTTGTCTTGCTAATCTCTATCGATTATATCTTTCCAACGAGAAAAATAGCATGCTTTATTTCTTTGTTTAGTAGGCCAACTTGGTACTCCAATTCCTTTATTATTCCTCAATCCATGCCTCTATGTTATACTTGTTTGGCCTTTTCCTAGATTCCAAAAAGTGAAACTTTAGAAATTTCTCAAGGCTATCCTTCGTATGCCTTCTGTTATACTTCTAACATTACCAACCTAATTCACTCATTAATAGGGTCATCAGGTCTATGTCTGACTACAACATGAATTTGCCACATGTCTTCCTGCATTAGGATCAATAAATAGAAGTGAAGTATGATCAACTGTTATCTTTAATTCTTTTTACAAGAGGTTTTTACTTTGAGCATCTCTATCACAATCTTTAAGCATCTTAATTGACATACAGTCACATGTACACTTGAGGATGTTATGGTGATGTTGTTTTCTATCATATTGTGATTTTGGGTTTTGTAGGATGAGTTCGAGTTTATTTAGCCCATAGTGTTCATCTCTAATGTTTGTAATATCAAGATGACTATTTTTCTTCAAAACATATAGGATGTCTAAATGAAATGCAAGATTCCCTAGAACTCAAATTAGTATATATGATATACAATACACAATTTTATTTATATTCAAGCTTCACAAATGATTCCATCATGCCCCCATTTCAAAGTTAAGCTAGTTATTCATATACATATATATGTGCCTTAACTATTTCTGTAACTGGCATATATCATGATTCTTGGGGTTTATCTCTCTCTCTCTCTCTCTCTCTCTCTCTCTCTCTCTCTCTCTTCGGGGTCAAGGTGTGCACTTCTATTTCAAAGTATTGGTCTCACTTTTCATCTATATTTCTATTTGCCATGTTAACAGCAAGTCTTTACCTTATCTTTCCCATATATTTTCCTAATTCTTTCTTAGTTGATTCTCACATCCTTATCTAATATTTTTCTTTTCATATCTCAATAATTACCTCAAAAGCATCATATCCTAGGCTAACATTACACTTTTCTCTATACATTTATAATATGGCTTCTCTTAAAATTTGTCTTACCTATAAGTTTTCCTTTTTAACCGAATGCCATTTCAATGTAACCATACCATTTAAATCTATACCATATACACAAGTCATACATCATCCATAACATGAAATAGATGTAATGCTAAAGATCTAATTTAAAACATTTAAAAAAGGAAATCTAACTTAGATTACACCAATTTAAGGATTTAAATCATGCCTATCTAATAGATTAAGGTTAGATTGTTACCTCTCAAGCAAAATCCAACCAAAACTTGAAGTTATGCTTCATTTCTTGAAAGTAGTCTCCTTTGGGCATAGAAAGGTGTGATCAACTTTTGATTGGACAAATCACCTTAGATTCAAGCCAAATCTAGACCAAATTTTTTCCAACTCAATAGAGAATGTCCAATAAAAAATTCAGCACCAAAATCATTCAGCAAGACCTTAAATCACTACTAGAATGGAGGATCACCAAAGCCAGCAATCCAAAATCATCTTGTCTCTAATGCCTAAGTCCACAAACCCATGGACAATCCTTTTCTCCTTAATTCAACTAGAAACATTAAGAATAAAGAGTGTTTGGTTGGACACCAAAAGTGGAGAGGGAGGTGAAGAAGAGAATGAAGCCTCAACACATAAGAGAATTACTTTTGGAGGGAAATTTTGGATCTAATTTTTAGATGCACAAAATGTGTGGATTAATCTTAGCTTGGCTACCCCCTCTCTATATCTATACATAGAGAAAAGATGGTGTGATGCCAAGACAGCACCACACCTTCCTCAAAGTGGGGGGAACTACCTAAACATGCCAACTCGCAAGCATTTTGCAAGTTGTATGTTAATTTGTGTGAATTTGAATTTTATTTGAAATCTATATTTCATCTTATGAAATGTCCACCAAATAAATTCTAAATCCACTCCAAATGAACATTTCATTTGAATTCTCCCTCCAAAATCAATTCTTCATTTTAATTAAATTAAACACTTTAATTTAATTAAACTTTGACTTAACCTTTAAGTCAATAAACTTAACTCTTTAAGTTAGTTTTTGTTAATTTAGCTCTTTAAGTTAACTTGATCAATTGATAGTCATGTGGCACCAAATTAAATTAACACTTAATTTAATTGATCTTAATCTTACTCCTTAAATTAATTAGATCAATTTAACAATTAAATTGATCAAGCCAAAAGATTAAAAATTGTGTTAATTAGTTCCCTCAATTTTTGGCCACCTTAGAATCTTCTTACATTTTGAAAATTTCCCTCAAGATTTAGGATTGCTAATTGTATTTTGTGTGTAACCTATTAGGTTCTACCGCTCATTTGACATTGGCTCACAATCTTTGTGACCCTAGAATATCATATATTCATGTTAGTTTACACTCTTTTAAACTAATCGACTTAATTCAATTAATCTCTATTAATTGAAGAGTACCCAATCTCCATGTTGATGTCCAACCTCAAGCCCATAAAGCCTAATAATTAGCAAAATGATGCTTTTGATGAACTATTCTAGCTCACGTATGTAATGTAAATATGGTTCGTCCATCTCCTATCTCCATGAAGGAGGCCTAGAGAAAAATATTTGTTCGTTCCTTAATAGCTTTGATGCTATGCATCTATTATTAATACTTGATTTCAATTTATGACCTCATCTTTTGAAAACCCTTTTTCAAATTGTCACACTACCTTAGGCAATGACTCTTTAGAATCAATCATTATAAAATGCATAGGAGATTCTCTCACTCTTCATAAAGATGAAGAGTTGGATCGCATCTTAGATCTCATAAACCTCCATATCTAAGTAGTTCAAGCCTAATCAACACTAAAACACCCACTATGTGGCCAAAAGTGGAGTCAAAGCATGAGGACTTAAACACAACATTATAATGGATCTTCAGGTCAAAGTACTACTTATATGAACTAGTGTAAGTTAGACAACTAGCCACTACCAACTTGCCACTATGGCTATTTAGTGGATTTTTTGGGTGGGTCACCAGTTCCTTGTTCTCTAACAAACACCCACTAACATACCCCCATATCACATATAGTTTGCTCATGGAACAGAGTAACATCTAACCCTTGGTTTATGCATTAGTGTAAGTTATATGAATCTTAGATGCCTTGTCATGTAAAATTCTATGATTTAGAATATTTAATATCACGACCATGTAAAACTTATTCCATAATCACCACCTACTATATGACCAATCTTGTAGTCTTGTGTGATCTAAAGGATTTAACCATATGCTAGTGAAGTAATATAAGCATAAGATAAAGATGGCTATTTAGAAGAAATATCATTCAATTAGAATTGTATCACAAGTGAAATAGTTTCCATGTTAATCTTATCAGCTTGCGGGATACTATTTCAACATAATAATTATTCACTTTCCAAACATAATTTTGCCTAAAATAATCTTTGCTAATCAAATTCAAACTTCACAAATATTGTTCACATAACTCTATAATTTCATTTAACATTGTCCTTTCTAACGACTATAAGATCATATGAGTAAGAGGTTATATATTGGTTGGCCAGCCTAGTCATAACCTTTTACTTCTTTAATGTCGAGTATTATCCCAAAAGTTCATATCTTATTCAACTCTACAATCAAACTTCATCTTTACCTATCCTAAAATCCTATATTCCAAGAATCATATCCTAACATACTCAGGCTTTCTTTAGCCCAAGTATTCATATCTTAAATGATTCCTAATTCAAGATTAATCTCCATTAAACGCATTAATTTTAGTAATAGAAATTATTCCTACCTTTACCTAGGTCATTAATAAACCCAAGTTCGATACCACCTTTATAGTGCCCATAGATCAGTATGGAACAAATCCCTTATCTTTCTAAATTTTGAGTGTTCAGCTCAGATAGTTGGTCAATTAGGTATGGTTGGTCACATGTTGATCCTGTGCTCAAAAACAACTATCTCCAAGTGCATACAAGTTAGGATCACAGTAGATACTAGTTAGGAGACCAATCACCATCGATTCATTCTACCAGTCACTTTTTTAATCCTAATCCTAGGCCCAGTTTCTCCCAAGGGTATTGATAAATAGTTAGTTTTCCAACAACAGATCATAACATAAACAACAGGAGCACAATTGAACAACAATTGAGTACAATGAGTTTAAGGAAGGAATTCAGAAAAATAATAAAATAATAAATCAATAAGACTGTCTCGATAATAATTCAAGGTAACAAACATAGAAAATAATAAAATAATTAGTTGGCAAGACTATATCAATAGCATTTTAAAAGAGCAATAAATCATTCATGGATCTAGTCGATAAGATTGAGAATACAAGGGACAAGAATTTATTATAACTCAATAGAAAGCCCTAAGCATTGGGACATGACGCAAAACCCTAAGGATATATTAATCCCAAAACCCCAAACGCATAAATTGATATTGAACAAACCCTAGAATAACAATCTTCCCTATTGAACCCTTAAGATACCTGATCTTAGAAACACAAACAATTGTGAATAAGAATAAAAAAAATGAATAAATATTAGAAGGAATTAGTAACTTGAAAGAACTTATTCAATTTCTTGATGCAACAAGCAAAGTTGTGGTTTTTCTCTTGAGAGAAAAAAATATAGAAAATAATTCAATATTCATCAAAATCTACCATACAAGTTTTTAAGAGAGTATTTATACTCTCCTTGCAAGACCTAATTAAAATAAGATATAAATTAAGCCTATAGCTAATAATCAAAGCCCAAATCCAATTAGGAATAAAAGATTGACTTGGTCAAAGCTTCTTTTTTTCTCCAGAAGTCCCATATGTTTGAAAATTCTTTTGGCCTTCTTAGGCCTTTTCAAGCTTTATACAACAAACACAAGGTGATAGGCTTTCCAAACTTCTTCTTTTTTTTTTTTTTTTGGCTTTTTAACATGCTTTCATCTTTCTTAGCCCATTCTTAATTTATCTCTTCAACAAAAGACTTAGCTAAATTTGCAAAGCTACCAAATTTGCAAAGTTATCTTTCAACCTCTTTACTTTTGCCCTTGTGATAAGCCTTATTAGTAGGTTGCAATCTCCATTGTGCCCTCCAATGCTGAAATAACCATCTTGCCCTCTAGTGCCTCTAGTGCTCATATCAACCCCTTTATCCTTTGAAAGATTCATCCTCAAATCTGAATCCAAATCAAAAGAAGGAAGATCAAAAACATTAAAAGTAGCAAAAGCTTTATACTCACCTAGAACGTCAATCTTATAAGCGTTATCATTAATCTTTTCTTGCACTTGGAATAGATTATATCCTCTAGCATCAAGCTTGGATTTTCTTTGATTAGAAAACCTTTCCTTTCTCAAATAAATCCAAACCCAGTTACAGAGTTCAAATATCACCTATTTCTGCCATTTATTCACTATTTGGGCAGTCAATTAGTTTCACTTTTCAGTTTTCTATGTGTCTTCATATGTACAGTTTTAACCTTTTCAGCCTAGCTTTCACTATCTAAATTAGCAATATCACTTAAAGGCAAAGGAGTTAAGTCCAAAGCAGTTAAATTATTAAAACTATATATAATTTCAAAAGGTGAAAAGCCTATCAAAGAATGTATTGACCTATTATAAGCAAATTCAATAAAAGGTAAACAATTCTCCTAAGTTTTCAAATTATTTTCTACAACAGTATACAACAAAGTACCCAAAGTTCTATCATTTCAGTTTGTCCATCAGTTTGTAGATGATAAGTAATAGAATACAAAAGTTTAGTACCTAACTACCCCACAAAACTTTCCAAAAGTGGTTCAAGAACTTAATATCCCTATCACAAATAATAGATCTAGGGATACCATGCAATTTGATAATTTCTCTAAAGAACAAATCAGCAATGTTTATGGCATCGTCAGTTTTATGACAAGCAATAAAGTGTGCCATTTTGCTGAATCTATCAACTATAATAAATATACTATCTGTACCCTTCCTAGTTCTAGGTAAACTGAGCACTAAATCCATAGAAATATCAACCCATGGTGCCATAGGAATAGGTAAGGATGCATACATTCCATAAGGCATAAACTTAAACTTAGCTTGTTTATATGCAATAAATTTAGAATACACATTCTAAACATCTTTACTCATTCCAGGCTAATAGAAATGCTTACTCAAAACATCTAAAGTCTTATGCATACAAAAATGACCTATCAATCTACCACTATGTGATTCCCTAACTAGCAACTCATGCGTAGGACAAATAGAGACACCAATTATATTGCGACAAAATAGAAAACCATCATGTCTATAGAATTTATTAAATACACCACACTCATATATAATATACAAATCAACAAAGTCAACATCAATTGCATACATATCTTTAAATTGCTCAAATCCTAACAACTTAGATGTAAATGTAGTGATTAAAATGTGTCACCTTGATAATGCATCAGTAATAATATTTTCCTTTCCTTGCTTATAGCAAATCACATATGGAAAAGCCTCGATAAATTCTTCCCATTTAGCATGCCTTTTATTCGATTTCCTTTAACCATTTAAATGCTTCAAGGATTCATGATCAATATGTATAACAAATTCTTTAGAAAACAAGTATTATTGCAAAACATCTAATACATGAAATAAGGTATATAATTCCTTACCATAAACGAAATATCTAAGCCAAGCACCATTCAACTTTTCACTAAAGTATGCAATGGGACATTTTCTTGCATTAAAATGACACCAATCCCAATTCTAGTTGCATCACACTCAATCTCAAAAGTCTTATTAAAATAAGGTAAAATAATAATAGAAGTAGAACACTATTTATCTTTCAATTGTTGAATGCATGTTCTTGTTCTTTTCCATATCTAAACACAACTTCTTTATTAATAATCTCACTCAATGGAGTAGCTATAGTAGAAAGGTCACGCACAAACCTCTTGTAAAAGCTAGCTAGTCTATAAAAACTCCTAACTTCACTAACTGTCTTAGGAGTTGGCCATTCTTGAATAGCCTTCACCTTCTCCTCATCCATCTCAATGACATGTGTACTCACAACAAACCTAAGAAATACAAGTCTATCAATGCAAAAAGTACATTTCTTAAGGTTTGCGTACAACTTTTTGTCCCTGAGAATAGTCAAAACAACCCTAACATACATTATATGATCATCTAAGTATTTGCTGTATATCAAGATATCATCAAAATAAATAGCGAAAAATTTACCTAGAAAATCATGTAATGCATAGTTTATTAATCTCATGAAACTACTAGGTGCATTAGTCAAAGCAAATGGCATTCATATATGCCATATTTTATTTTAAATGCAGTTTTCTACTCATCCCCAGGTTTCATCCTAATTTGATGATAATCACTTTTCAAATCAATCTTAGTGAAAATGCATGCACCATGTAATTCCTCAAGCATATCATCCAACCTAGGGATAGGATAGTGATACTTAATTGTAATTTTGTTGACTACTTTACTATCCATACACATCTACCAAGTTTGATTCTTTCTTAAAATCGATAGCATAGGTACAACACACAAACTCATGCTCTCTCTTACATATCCTTTTATCAGCAACTCCTCTAGCCTTTGAAGCTCATTTATCTCCTTAAGATTACATACATAGATTGGTCAATTAGGAATTTGAGATCTAGGTATAAAGTCAATTTGATGCTCAATTCCTCTTAATAGTGGTAAACCTATGGGCAACTTATTAAGAAATACATCATCAAATCCTACAATAAAGACACAAACATATTAGGTAAATCGTGGCTAAGGTTACTTTTAGATAATAAAACCTCATTATACCTAGTCATTATCAAAGCTCTCTTGCTTAGAAAAGCATTCTTTAGATCTCTCTCTTTTGCATAGAAGCATTGCTACTTTTCACCATTTTCACTCTTCGCTAACTTTTTCTTTTCACTCATTTGACCTTTCTCAATCTTTTCTTTCTTTTCACTCAATACCTTTTTCTCTGTTGCAAATCCCTCTCTCTTGTTTGCACTTGTGCAATCACTCACCATGGACCTTTGTATTTATTATTTTCTCTTATTACCTTTTTTAGCCTCATCATCCAAACTCCCACAAGAACATTGTTGAAGTTTAATTTGGTCAAGGTAAACATCATTAGGTGATAGAGGTGCAAAAGTGACTTTCTGTCTATTATGCTCAAAGAAATATCTATTCTTGTATCCATTATGTATTACATGCCTATCAAATTGCCATTGCCTACCCAACAACAAATGGCTAACCTGTATGGGTGCTACATCACAAAGCACCTTGCCATTATATCTTTTAATAGTAAAAGATACCACAACATACCTTGTAACTTTCACCTTTTAACTATCATTTAACCATTTCAACCTATATGGATTAAGGTGTTTATTATACTTTAGCCCTAATTTCTCAACTAAAGTGGTACTAGCTACATTAGCACAATTACCCCTATCAGTTATTTAGCTATACACCTTACTACTTATCAAGCATCTAGTATGAAATATATTCTTTTCGTTCTAAGCTCTCTTCCTTAACATTCATGTTCAATGCATGCCTAGCAACAAGAGATTCACCATAAACAACATATTCAACATTATATTTAACACTTATAATATCTTCTAAAGATGGCATATCATTATCACTACCATTAAGCTTATTATCATCATCAAACTCAGATAGTATTTCACTATCCATAAGAATTATAGCTCTTTTATTTTGACATTCAGATGCATAATGACCTAAACCTTAACATTTAAAGCACTTAATATCTCTATGTTTAGAAGTAGTTGTTGGAATAGTACCCCACAAACTAATGAGATTGACCTTGTACAAACTATTAACTTGTAAAACAATCTTGATTGAATGATATTATCTATATGTCCATCTTTAGCTTATGCTTTATTATACTTCACTTGCATTTGGATGAAGCCCTTAGATCATCTAAGGTGGCAGGACTTAGTTTGGCGACCATGCAATAAGTCTCACATGGTCATGATTTTGAAACTTCTAAGTCATAGGATCTTATGAGATGTGGCATCTAAGATTCAGATAAACTTATACTAACGATGCATAAATCCAAAGGTTAGAGATTACTCTATTTTATGAGCAACTGTATAAAATAAGGGTGCAAGTTAGTGGGTGCTTGTTAGAGAATAAAGCACTAAAGACCTAATAGAAAATTTACTAGATAGTCGAAGTGGTAAGTTAGTAATGGCTAGTTCTCCTACTTATGCTAGTGCATATTATTAATCCTTTGATCTGAGGATCTATGGTAACCTTGTATTTGATCCTCATGCTTTGACTCATACTTGACCACTTAATGGGTTTTGCAAGTTGATATTGCATATGAGCTACTTGGTGTGAGATCTAAGATGGAATCCGACTCTTTGCTATTGTGAAGGGTGAGTACATCTCTTATGTGTCCTATAATGATTGATTCCAAGAAATTCTTGTGAACGTTGGGATGACAATTTGGAAAAGAAGTTTTTCAAATGTGAGGTCACACAAATAGATTCAAACATTAAGAATAAAGACATAGTATCGAGGCTAATGGGGAGCCAAAAAATATCTTGCCCTAGGCCTCTTTCGAGAGATAGGAGATAGAAGGACCATATTTGCATGGCATGCGTAAAGAATAATAGTTCTCCAGAATATTTATTTCGGCTAATTAGTTAGGCTCTATGGGCTTGAGGTTGGACATCGACCATGAAGATTAGGTGCTCTTCAATTAATGAGATTAATTGAATTAAGTTGACTAGTTTAAAAAGGAGTTTTAAACTAAAATGACTATAAGATATTTGAAAGTCATAAGGTGTTGCGAGTCCATGTCCAATAAATGGTAGAATCTATTGGGTCATACGTAAAATCCAATTAGCTTCCTAATTGATAGAGAGAATTTTTTAAGGAGATAGAAAAGGGATATCTCTATCCTAATCAATCGAATTTTGGTGCCAAGTTTGAAGGTCAATTTTAGCTTGATTGATTTAAGTGTTAAATTAATCATCTAATTGAAAGAGTTAAATTAGACCAATATTTAATGAGTTAATTATTTGGTGCCAACATGACCATCAACTAGTCAAGTTAACTTAAAGAGGTAAATTAACAATTGAGCTTAAAGACTTAAGCTGGTTTAACTTAAAGAGTTAAGTCAAAGTATAATTAATTAAATTAAAAAATTTAATTTGATTAATTAGGAAGAACAAATTTTTGAAGGGAAAACTCAAATGCGATTTGAGATAGCATCTTAATTAATTTGAAATGAGATTCCAAATGTAATTAAAATGCAAATGAAATTCAAATGAAATTTGGATTCTCTTTACAACCTAAGCACCACTTGGCTACTCCCTACAGAATGTGTGATGCCACCTTGACATCACACAAATCCGCATTTATATATAGATATAGTGAGGGACATGATTAGGGAGAGATATCTAGGTGTGCCAAAAGGTGTGAAGAATTAGATTCTTCATTTCTCTCCAAAAATAACCTCTTTTGCAAGCTAGCATTTCATAAGTTGAAGACTTAGCTTTTTCTTCCTCCTTCTACCATTTTTCGGCCTCCTCTATTTTCAATTCTCTAGTTATATTGTATCTTATGAACTAGATAATTAGGAAGTCTTATTGGTGTGTGGACTATTTCAATGGAGGTAAGATGTGTGCCTTGCTCTGTTTTTGGAGAGCTCTCTTCACGAGGTTTGACATTGCGATTTTCTCCAGGATGATCCAGATGGCCAATCAATATGAATTTTTGAATGTAGATTCTTCAAGGTGTTGGCTATATACAGTAATATTTTTCAGAATTTTGGAGGTGATTTGGTAGGGTGATCATCGCAATCCTTTGGCTGTGCCATGAGCAAATAGAATCTAGAACTAGT
The DNA here is from genome assembly GCA_014898725.1 of Jacaranda copaia. Classification (NCBI taxonomy): domain Eukaryota; kingdom Viridiplantae; phylum Streptophyta; class Magnoliopsida; order Lamiales; family Bignoniaceae; genus Jacaranda; species Jacaranda copaia. Next base: position 809,203 of record JACGDI010005566.1, read on the forward strand.
GAAGTTTTTACTTGTTTCTTCTTAAATTTTCTTGTCAAGGTAATCCTCTATATAAATATAAATCCAAGGCATAATTAAATCCTTGGGATGCTTGTAGGCACTAGTTATTTTATGTTTTGAAATTTTGATTATAGATCCTAGTGCTTATCTTACCTTCAAGTGGTATTAGAGCCTAAATCATGCTTAGATTTGGATTTTTCTTGGTTGATTGATTCATTTGATGGATTGATCTTCATCACCATATTCTTGATTTAGTTTATGGATTGGAGAATTTGGTTGATTTGTATGTGCCTCCGTGATTGATAAATTAAAAGCATGCTATTATGTGTTTTAAGCATTAATTCTTGTAGTTAGTATGTTTTAATTCATAGTGATTAATGTTGAAAAGTGCTTTGGTATTAATTGATATTATATATTGATATAATATGTTGACTTATGATTGAAAGATTTTTGGTCTATTTTGAATCCAATTTGTTCGGAATTATGTTGGAGATTATTTGAAGAATTTGATTCTTACTTTTTCTAATTTTTGAAAACATGTTTGAGCACTTGTATTTCTAGTTTTAAAATATATTTTAAATCTGAAAATTGATTTGAAATATGTGTTATGATGTTGAAAATATGTGCTAAAAGTGTTGGTGCAAGAAAGTTGAGAAGAACACACTTGGCAAACTTTAAACCATAAAAACCAAGGCTGCCAACACAAGCCTAAGTGCTGGCTAGGCAATGTGCACACAAGCTGCCCAGTCATGTGCCAAAGGATGTTAGACAGTCTGGTTTTAAGGGTGTTTCGTGAGCTTTAAGTTGTTTTCTGAACTCCTTTAATGCTCAATGAGTTTTTGCACTATACACATTAGTTGCACAAGTGTTGTGCTATGCCTTAAAATTATGTTTGACATATTTGAATACTTTTGAAAATTGGTTAAAGTTGATCTATTAATGGCATATGTGTTATGCTTGGTTCAATTATTGGTTTATGAGATGAGCATTTAATTGTTGGAATTAATTGTTAATTCTAGATTTATTTATTATTCATTCAATTATTGAATGAATGATGAATGTATATGGATGATCATGAGCCTTTTAAATTGATTTTATTTGTTTCAAAGTTCTTAGAATGGGTTATGTTAAATGGGGTTTGCATGCCTCTTGTACTATTTTATAAAAGTTATGAGAGTAGAACCACTAGGTGTGAGGATTTTCATTTCATGCAAATGTCATATGGAGCAAGGAGTCTAAAAGAGGCATGGAGGCCAATTGAAGACCCATGAATGTATAAGATGCACTCATGTAACAATTTAATTTAATTCAATCTATTTAAAATCAATTGAAGTGATGCACCTATAGCTCTAAGTGTATCACTTGATTAGGCTCATGGTCATCCTAGCCTAGAAGCATGCTAGGCTTTTTTTCTCTTATTTATGCTTTCCATATCTTATTGATGTATGAGATGCATAATTAGGATATAATGAACCTAAATAAGAAGATAAAATGATGAGATCTTTGCAAGCAAAAATCTCTACTTAGAACGTCAAAGTATTTCCAATATTAAGTCAAAATTGATACAATCAAAGAGTTTTAATTAATCCAAGACTTTTACCAATAACGTATGCCATGATGATGCTATCAATTTTGTGTGATAGCACTTGATCATGGGAGTCACACTCGGGAAGAAAGCTGTGAGCATATACTTAGCATGAGATATACCTTTGACTTGGAAACCCTCACACATTGGCACTTAGTCACGAGGGATGTCGTGAGGCCGTCTTGAGATAAAATTTGATGGTGGGTTTGAATTAACACTTAGTAGTATAGATGGCACACGGTCACGTGTATCTATATGAAAAGTGAGGTAAAAAATATTAAGAGTTGCATGAGATGAAATTAGCAAAAGTTGCTTACCCTTCAATTGCTCGTGGATAGCACTCGATCATGTAGGTCTATTGGCAAGTCATTAGGGTCTTGATTCTCAATAGAAAATGTGATTTCCTGAATTCTTCTTAGGGGTAAAGGATTTGATAAAATAGTGGGAGAAAAACATGCTTGAAAAACCATAAACATGTTTTTAATATCAAACTCAATCACATGCTAATTCTCTTTTGTCACCTCATGTAGACTTTTGAAATCTTCAACAAAAAATGGCTAAAAATCCACTCACAAGCATTTTAAAAACCAATAAACTCATTGGGCCTAACTTCCAAGATTGGTTGAGAAACTTTAAGATAATTCTTGACACCGATAAGAAGATATATGTTCTTGATTATATTCTACTAGACACTTTGGGTGATAATGCAATCAATGAGGTTCAAGAAGGGTTCACAAAATTTATGGATGATGATCTACAAGTTAGATGCCTCATGTTAGCATCCATGACTAAGTAGCTCTAAAAGACTCATGAGCACATGAAACATGCTTACGAGATCTATATACACCTACAAGAGTTGTATGGTGTCCAAACTAGCCATGAAAGGTTCACTTTGTTTAAGGAGCTTTTTAGGATAAGGATGAGTAAAGAGACAAGTATCCATGATCACAAATTAAAGATGATTGGACTCATTAAAAAGCTCGGACAACTTGATGTGATCATGGATAATAACCTTTAGTAGATTTGATCCTCCAATCATTGCCACTCTCGTTCGACCAATTCATTGTGAACTTTAATATGTCCAAGCAAATAGTTACGACCAATGAATTGGTGAACATGTTAGTGGCTACAAAGGGAATGATGAGAAAAGAAAAATCTCTTATTATGGCATTACCTTCCAAGTCGAAGGGTCCTAGGGGCCCTAAAAAGAGAGGTAAGAGAAAGAAGAGTTCTTCCTCAAAAGGGAAGTAACCCGAAAGGAGTTTTGGGAGAGTTAAGAAGAAGGCTAAAATTGATGCAAAGTATTTCCATTGTGGTGAAAAATGTTATTGGAAAAGAAACTAAAAAGTTTACCTTGCTACTCTTGAGAAGGTTATGTATTTCTTTGAGGTGCATTTGACAACTAATTCTTCCTCTTGGGTATTTGATACTGTATATGGTTCTCATCTCTATAAAGAAGGAGTCTACGTAAAGGGGATATGATCCTCTGCCTTGAAAATGGAGCAAGCGTTGTAGCTGAGGTCCAAGGCATAGTGACATTAGACTTAGAAAATTCTTATATTGTTCTTGATTCAATATACTATGTAGCTAATCCTATTAAGAACATTATTTCAATTCTTATTTTGGATAATGAAGGATTTAATTTTTCAATATCAAATGGAAAGTTGAAAGTATTAAGGAATGGCTCTTTAATTGCACAAGGTACATTAGTTAATGGATTATACATGCTTGATTTTCCCACTCCTCTAATGCATGCTCAAATGAATAAAATGAAGTAAGAGATCTAAGAAGATGTCATTTTATGGCATGCAAGACTTGGTCATATTTCTAAGAATAGTATAAGCAAGTGTGAAGCTCTCAAATTACTAAAAGTTAGTGGCATTGAGGACCTTCCCATTTGTAAATCTTGTTTGAAGGAAAAAATGACCAAAGCTCCATTTGTAGGACAAACGGAGTGATCCATAAATGTTTTAGATTTCATCCATATAGACATTTGTGGACTACTAAGGGTTAGTGGGAAAGGTTGTTATTCTTACTTCATCACTTTCATCGATGACCATAGTTAGTACGGACATGTGTATCTTATAAAGTACAAGTTTGAGGTCTTTGAAAAGTTCAAAAAGTATAAGAATGAGGTAGAAAAGTAGAAAAAACTTAGTATTAAAGCCTTTCAATCGAAACAAGGGAGAGAATACTTAAGTACTGAGTTCTTAGATTATCTTAAAAAGACTGGGATTCTCCCTCAATAGACTGCACCTGGCATACCTTGACTTAATAGAGCAACTGAGAGGAAAAATCATACCTTGTTAGACATGGTACGTTTTATGATGAGTTTTTTTGATGTGCCTATATACTTTTAAGGATACGCCTTAGAAATGGCTGCGAGGCTACTGAATATAGTACCATCAAAGTCAGTGCCAAAAACCCCATATGAGATATGGCATGGCAAAACACCCTCTTACCACTATCTAAAGGTGTGCGGATCTCCCACCTACGTAAGACGTACAATGGGGGATAAATTGGATAGTAGATCCACTTTGTGTAACTTTGTGGGATACCCAAGAGAGTCTATGGGCTATTACTTCTATGATCTCTCAAAATAAAAAGTATTTATCTCAAGGAATGCCTACTTTTTGAAAAGAAATTTCTATTAGATAGAAAAGGCGTTGTCATTAAGTTTGATAGAGTTTAAGACCATCAAGAAATCCCATGGGCTACGTTAGACATAAATATAAGATGTTGACTTGATGCCATGAGATCTGAAATAGACTCCATGTACTTGAACAAAGTATGGACTTTTGGTAGATCCACTAAAAGAAATAGTTTCTAATGGTTGCAAGTGGATCTATGAGTGAAAGCTTAGGGTAGATGGAGAAATAGTGACTTTTAAGGCGTAACTAGTGGCAAAAGATTACACTTAAAGACCCAGTATCGATTTTGAAGAAATCATTTTGCTGATTGCTATGCCTCAATCCATTCAAATCTTACTAGCCATAGCTATATATTATGACTAGGAGATATGGAAAATAGATGTGAGAATCACTTTCCTCAATGGTAACATTGAAGAAGAAATTTACATGGAGAAACCACAAGGTTTTACATCTAAAGAGAGTGAGTAAAAGGTTTGCAATCTCCAAAGGTCCAACTATAGACTTAAACAAATATCCCAAAGTTGGAACATACATTTTGACAAAATGATTAAATCATTTGGCTTTGTCAAAAATATATATGAGCCATGTGTGTACAAGAAGGCTAGTGGGAGTTCAATACAGTTTATTGTGCTTTATGTCGATGACATCTATCTCATTAGGAATGAGGTAGCAATGTTAGAGTGCACTAAAGTATGATTATCTACATAATTCTCCATAAAGGATTTAGGAGAAGCATCCTACATGTTGGGAATATGCATCTATAAAGATAGATTGAGGAGGATATTGGGGCTTTCCTAAACCCTATATATTGACAAGATACTAAAGAGATTTAGTATGGGAGAATCCAAGAGAGGGTTCCTTCCCATGGGACACAGCATTCGTCTCTCCAAGCCTATGGCACCCAAGACTGAGAAAAAGAAATGAAGAATATCCTAAATACCCTATACCTCAACAATATGGAGCATAATGTATGCAGTTCAATGTACAAGACCAAATGTGGCACACTTGCTAAGTGTTATGAGTACGTTCCAATCCAACCTCGGTAAAAGTTACTGGATAGCTGTAAAAATGATTCTTAAGTACTTAAGAAGAACTAAGGACTTATTTTAAGTGTACGATGATGGAGAATTAAAACTTGAAGGCAAATTCTAGTTTCCAATCTATGTAAATAACCTTAAATCTACTTTTAGATTCATATTTTACCTCAATGGCAGCACGATAAGTTGGAAATGTTCCAAACAAGACACTACGGTTGACTCAACCATAGAGGTAGAATATATTATGGCTTTGAAAGTTGAATAGAAAAGCGTTTGGATGAAAAACTTCATTTGAGAGTTGAATGTAGTGCCTAGTATTGCTGAGCTAGTTGTTGTCATCTGTGACAACAATGGGGCAGTTGCGCAAGCTAAAGAGTCTAGATCTCATTAGTGATCCAAGCACATATTGAGGTGATATTATTTGATCTGAGGATCATTGATAGAGGTGACATTCGAGTGGAGAAAGTTGCCTCGAAAGAGAACATAGTAGATCCATTAATAAAACCCCTATTGCAAAAGGTCTTCGAAGGATATCTTGAGAAGATGGATCTTAAGGCCATAGGGCATTGGTTTTAGGGCAAGTAGAAGTGTAAGCCTATGAGATTGGCTTTGTATAAACTATTACCTTATAAAATAATTTTGATTAAATGATATTCTCTATATGGCCACTTTCATCTTACGTTTTATTATACTTCACTTGTATTTGGATAAAACCTTTAGATCACCTAAAACTATAAGACTTAGTTTGATGACCATGGAATAAGTCTCACACGATTGTGATCTTAAAACTTCCAAGTTATAGGATCTTATGAGACGGAGCATCTAAGATCCTGATAGACTTACACTAACGATGCATAAATCCAAGAGTTGGAGATTGCTCTATTCCATGAGCAACTATATGAGATACAAGTATATGTTAATAGGTGCTTGTTAGAGATTAAGGCACTAAAGACCCATTGAAGAATCCACTAGATAGCTGAAGTGGCAAGTTGGTAATGGCTTGTTCTCTACTTATGCCAGTGAATATTATTAGTTTTCTGACCTGAGGATCCATGGAAACCTTATGTCTGGTCCTCATGCTTTGATTAATCCTTGACCATTTAGCAGGTCTTTTAGGTTGAGATTGGGTATGAGCTACTTAGTATAAAGGTTTGTGACATCTAAGATGAAGCTTGACTCCTCTCTATTGTGAAGGATGAGTACATCTTCTATATGTTCTACAATGATCAATTCTAAGAAATCCTTGCTCAAGGTGGTGTGAAAATTTGGAAAAAGAGTTTTCCAAAGGTGAGGTCAGACAATTAGATTCGAACACTGAGAATACAAACAGAGTATCGAGGCTAATGGAGAGCCGACAAATATCTTGCCCTAGGCCTCTTTTGGGAGATAAGAGACGAAAGGACCATATTTGCATGGCAGACATAGAGCAATGATGGTTCTATTTTATATTCATTTTAGCCAATTAGTTGAGCTCTATGGGCTTAAGCTTTGACATCGACCATGGAGATTAGGTACTCTTCAACTTGCATTTCACTAGTTCTAGAATCTATCTGCTAGTAGTGTAGCAAGCAAATTGTGACAATCACCCAATCAAATCCCCTCCAAAAATTTTGGAAAAATATATAGAGATTCCCAACACATTTATGAACTTTTAGTTGAAATTTCAAATTGATTAGCCATCTAGAAATCCATGTAGAAAATTGCCAAGTCAGACTCTGTGTAGGTAGATCTCTAAAAACAACCAAGCCAAATGTGTTACCTCTATTGTAATGATCCACACACCAATGAGATCTTTCCAAATCTCTAGTTTATAAGTTGGAGTAAAATGAGACATTTAACAATGGTGGACATTTATTTTAGGTATGGAAGAAGAAGAAGAAGAAGAGAGCAAAGTTTTCAACACATGAATGCTTGCTTGCAAAAGGTTTTGGAGGGAAATGAAGAATCTAATTCTTCTTAACAAAAGGCATATGCAAAACCTCCTCTCTCTTTATATTTATATATAGATGCTGAAAATGTGTGATGCCAAGTTGGCATCACAAAATACATGGTGGGGCAACCATATGTGGTTGCCAAGGTGGCAAAATTAAAATCCAATTAATTGAATTTCATTTGCATCTTAATTATATTTGAAATCCTATTTCAAATTAATTAAGATGCTATCTCAATTATCACTTGAGTCCTTCTTCCAAAATTTATTCTTCCCAATTAATTAAATTGAACTCTTTAATTTAGTTAATTATCCTTTGACTTAACTCTTTAAGTTAAACTAGCTTAACTCTTTAAGCTTAATTTTGTTAACTTAACTCTTTAAGTTAACTTAACCAATTGATAGTCGTGTTGGCACCAAATAATTAACTCCTTAATTATTGATCTAATTTAACACTTAAATTAGTTGATTAGTTTAACAGTTAAATCAATCAAACTAAAATTAACCCTCAAAGTTGGCACTAAAAATCGGTTCACTAAGAGACATCATTTTCTAGCGCCTTAGAAAATTCTCTCAATCAATTAGGAAGCTAATTGAATTTTATGTGTGACCCTATATGTTTTATCATTCATTGGACATGAGCTCACAACTCCTTATGACTTTTGAATATCTTATATTCATTCTTGTTTAAAACTCCTTTTAAACTAGTTGACTCAATTTAATTAATCTCATTGATTAAAGAGTACCCAATCTCCATGGTTGATGTCCAACCTAGAGCCCATGAAGCCCAACTAATGTTTTGAAATGAATATTCTAGAAAACCATTATCACTTTGTGCGTACTAAGTAAATACGATCCTTCCATCTCCTATCTCCTATCTCCTAAAAGAGGCTTAGGGCAAGATATTTGCTAGTTCCTAATAGCCTCAATACTATATCTCTATTCTTGATGTTTAATCCCTATTGTATGATCCCACATTTGAAAAACTCATTTTCCAAATTATCATACCACTTTGTGCAAAGATTTTTGGAGTCGATCATTATAGAACATATAGGAGATGTACTTGTCCTTCACAATAGTGAGGATTCATATTCCATCTTGGATCTCACAACCTCCATGTCAAGTAGCTCATACCCAATGTTAACCCAAAAGACTCGCTAGGTGGTCAAGAAAGAGTCAAAGTATAAGGGCCAGACACAAGCTTACCATGGATCCTCAGGTCAGAGGACTAATAATATACACAAGCATAAGTGGGAGAACTAGCTACTATCGACTTGCCACTATAGCTGTCTAGTGGTTCTTTGGATGGGTCTTTAATACCTTGTTCTTTAATAAGCACCTACTAACATGCATCTGTATCTCATACAATTGCTCATGGAACGAAGCAATCTCTAACTTTTGTATTTGTGCATCATTAGTGCAAGTCTATACAGATCTTAAATACTTAATCTCAAAAGATCTTATGACTTTGAAGATTTAAGATCACAACCGTGTGCAACTTATTCCATGGTCACCAAATCAAGTCCCACAGTCATAGGTGATCTAAGGGCTTTATCTAAATACCAGTGAAGTGAAACTACGTATAAGATAAAGATAGTCATATTAAGAATATCTCTCAATCAAAATGGTACCATAAGTGAAATAGTTTACAAGGCCAATTTCATTTTCTTGTAGGGTACTATTCTAATACTAGCCCTTTTTCCTTGGAAAGTAAGCCCTTATCTCTCATTTTTTTCATCATAATTTTGCCATTTTGAACCCTATTTTGAGTTGGAATTTTGAAATGCACGGGCTGCCCCACTTTACCATTGTTACTCTGCCTTCATAGCCATACTCACCAAATTATTTATCTCTACATAATGTTATTGTTGGAATAGTACCCTGCAAGCCAATGAGATTGGCCTTGTAAACTATTTCACTCATGGTACAATCTTGATTGAATGATATTCTTTATATTGCCATCTTCATCTTATGCTTTTTTCTATTTCACTTACATTTGGATGAAGTCCTTAAATCACCTATGACTACGGGACTTGGTTGGGTGACCATGGAATAAGTCGCACACAATTGTGATATTAACATTTTCAAGTAATAAGATCTTATGAGATGAGGCATCTATGATCCAGATAGCCTTGTAATAATGATGCATAAATCTAAAGGTTGTAGATTGCTCCATTCCATGAGCAACTATATGAGATACGAATATATATTAGTGGGTGCTTGTTAGAGAACAAGGCACTAAAGACCTACTAGAGAATCTACTAAATAGTTATAGTGGCAAGTCGGTAGTGACTAGTTTTTCTACTTATGCTAGTGCATATTATTAGTCATTTGACCTGAGGATCCATGGTAACCTTGTGTCCGGTCCTATATTTTGACTTATCCTTGACCACCTAGTGGTTATTTTAGGTTGAGATTAGGTATGAGCGACTTGGCATGGAGGTTTGTGAGATCCAAGATAGAATTCGACTCTTTGCTATTGTGAAGGGTGAGTACATCTCTTATGTGTTCAATGATGATTGATTCCCAAAAGTTCTTGCATAAGGTGGTGTGACAATTTGGAAAATGAGTTTTGCAAAGGTGAGGTCAGACAACAGAGATCAAATATTGAGAATAGAGATATAGTATCGAGGCTATTAGGGAGAGAACAAATATCTTGCCTTAGGCTTCTTTTGAGAGATTAGAGACAAAAGGACCATATTTGCATGGCATGCATAGAGCAATGATAGTTCTCAAAAATATTTGTTTTGGTCAATTAGTTGGGCTCCATGGGCTTGAGGTTGGACATCGACTATAGAGATTGGGTACTCTTCAATTAATAAGATTAATTGAATTGAGTCGACTAGTTTAAAAGAAGTTCTAAACGAGAATGAGTATATGATATTCAAAAGTCACAAAGAGTTATGAGCCCATGTCCAATGAATGGTAGAACCTATTGGATCACAAACAAAATCCAATTAGTTTCTTAACTAATGGAAAGAATTTTCTAAGGTATTAGAAAATGGTGTCTCCTAGTGGATTGATTTTTGGGGTCAATTTTGGCTTGATTGATTAAGTGTTAAATTAATCAACTAATTGAAAGAGTTAAATTAGACCAATAATTGAGGAATTGATTATTTGGTGCCAACATGACCATCGATTGGTCAAGTTAACTTAGAGAGTTAAGTTAACGAATTTAGCTTAAGGAGTTAAGCTAATTTGACTTAAAGAGTTAAGTCAAAAGATAATTAATTAAATTAAAGAGTTTAATTTAATTAAATAAGAAAGAATGAATTTTGGAAGGAAAACTCAAATGAGATTTAAGATGGTATCTTAATTAATTCAAAATGAGATTCCAAATGTAATTAAGATGCGAATGAAATTCAAATGAGATTTGGATTCAAATTTTGCCACCTAAGCGACCCCACTTGGCCACCACCCCTCATGCATTATGTGATGCCAACTTGGCATCGCACATTTTTAGCCTCTATATATAGATATAGGGAGAAGAGGTCGTGCATATCACATTTGGCGTGAAGAATTAGATTTTTCATTTCCCTCCAAAACATTTGTATGCTAGCATTTCATGTGTTGAAGGCCAAGCTTTGTTATTCATCTTCCTATCCAAAACTCATCCTCCATCATCACCAAATCTCTAGTCTTATTCCTACTAAAATACTAGATATCTAGGAAGATCTCATTGGTGTGTGGACTTTTTCATTAGAGGCAAGGTGTGTGACTTGCTCAATTTCTAAAGATTCATCTGCTCGAGGTCTAACTTTATGATTTTCTCCAAGACATTCCAGATGGACAATCAATCTAAAATTTTAACTAAAAGTTCTACAAGGTGTTGAATATCTCCGTATATTATTTAAGAATTTTTGGAGGTGATTTGATATGGCAATCTTTGCAATGTTCTCATTGCACCATTGGCAGACAGATTCTATAATCAGTGAAGTGTTCACTTGATTCTCCTTAGATTCGCTCATCAAGATAATCCTTTATCTAAATCTAAATCATAGGCATGATTATATCCTTAATTTTCTTGCGGGCACTAGTTACTTTGATGTTTTGAAATTTTGATATTAGATCTTAGTGCTTTACTAGCTTCAGTTGTAGCTCTACAACATAAGCAATTTCTCTATTCAAACCACTAATAAATCTAGCCATTGTCACTTCTGTATCATCTACTATGTTGGCCGTAATCATCAACATCTCCATTTCCATATAGTAGCCCTCAACTTACTTAGACCCTTGAATGAGTCTTTGTAGTTTTTGGTGTATCTCTATATAATAGTAAGATGGAACAAATCTTTTCTTCATAATGGCCTTCATATCTGCCCAATTCTCAATAGGTCTCTCACCATTTCTCCTCCTAGATTGCACTAACTGATCCCACCAAACTAATGCATAGTCAGTGAATTCAATTGCTGTGAGCCTCATTTTCTTCTCTTTAGAGTAGTTATGGCAATCAAAGATAAACCCATATTTATCTTCCACTCCAAGAATGATTTAGCATTATTTTGCCCTTTAAATGATGGAATTTTCATCTTGGTGGCATTTAAATTGTTCACTCCTAGCTTCGAATTGAGCTTCAGTCCCTTTATTCTTAACTGAACTATTATAATCAAACTTATCCTCAAACATCTCTTGATTAAACCTATATGGAGGCCTACTCTATCTACCATTTCTAGAAATATTTTGTGGGATCTCCTTTCTCCACTCATCTATTTCAACAAACCTACTATTCAACTTCCTCATCAAAGGGTTTTTTACCCCCATCTTTGGAAAAATAGTACTCATTTCAAGAACCTGCAAAAAGTGTTAGCAAAAATAGCCTCACTAAAAAGAAAAAACACTCCCTCACGTGTTTCACTCAAGTAGACGTGATCCTTTATGTTTGTACTCAATTCAAGCTTTTGCCCTCTTTATGTGCTCACCTATTTATACCTTTTATCTCTCTTGACCACACTAAATGTTGCATTTCAAAAATTAAATTAATTCAATTCAAAGTAAATTCACAAGTAATATTTATATGAGAGTAGCAAAGAAAAACCTAACAAAAAAATTGAGAAGCATAAAGTCTAGAAGCATAGTAAATGTGACTGGTAAGGAAAATTATGTGATGACACACAAGAAAGATTGCGTATCATATGATGTTTTATTGAAGCTAAGTAACAAAAATGTAACATGTTACTTATCAAATATGAAAAGATGCAAATTAGGCTAAAACAAAGAAAGAAAACACAAAGAGTGAATAAAAATGACAAAATAGAAAATACACAAATAATTTGGTCAATTCCAATCGAAGGTTGATTTTGACTTAATTTTAACTCAATTGATTTACAGTCAACTTCAAACAGCAACGAAAAATAGTGAATTTAGCTAATGGCAATTTGAAATTTGAAAACCTAGGTCAAAAACCCCCAAATTGAATCACTCAAGAACCCCCTAAATTTAATTTTTCCAAATTAGAACAATCTAGATTGCATAATCTGCAAATTCAATTTTCTGTGTTCAATTAGCATTCTCCAAGACAGGAATATACCAAATATTGCAAAAGAATCATAGAACCTTAGCCAATTCATGATCTATTTTTTTTTTCATTTTTTGCATTTTTTTTGTTGGAAACAAAAACAAGATAAATAGCAATTTATCTCAAGGTGGCTCTAGATACCAAATGATGTGGAACCCCAAGGATATATTGATCCTAAAACCTGAAACACACAAATTGATATTGAATGAACTCTAGAATAAAAACCTTCCCTATTGAACCTATAAGATACCTGATCTTAGAAACATAAACAATTGGGAATAAGAATTAGAAAATTGAATAAATACTAGAAGGAATTAGTACCTTAAAAGAACCTATTCAACTTCTTGATGCAACAAGCAAAGTTGTGGTTTTTTTCTTGAGAGAAAAAAAAAACACAGAAAATAATTCAATATTAATCAAAATCTACCACACACATTTTTAAAGGTATATTTATAGGATTTTGGATTGGACAAAAGTTGCTCCAAATTTATTGTGCCACTATGTAATAGTTTTTAGAATGAAGAAATGTTTTTCATCTCTTCCTTGTTTTTAAGCAAATCATGGTAACTCTCCTTCCAAATATAATTCAATAGCATTTTTAAATCCTTGTTACCATGTGTAGCCTAGTTGTTTTTAGTTTTATTATTGGATCCTAGTGTGACATGTGCAATTAAGTGGTATCAAAGCCTCATTCATGCTTTGATTTGAATTTTTGATTGATTGATTCATGTGATGGATTGATCAAAATCACCAAATTCTCAATTCATATGATGGATTGGAGTGTTTTGATAATGTGGTATGTGGCCCCTTGATTGATGATTCGAAAGCATGCTGATATGGGGTAGCCCAATAGGCCCATTTAGCCCAAAACGCCCATTTAACGTGTAAGGCCTAATATCAGTTTTGGGCTAAGCCATTCGACATCAATCATCTGGTCAAGTATGTTGTTACCAATTGTGCTTGATAAGAAGCATAATCCATTCTAGCCTATTCGACCATCTCTCACCAACCCCGTCTACTCGACTGTTATTGACCAGATGACTCACTCCGACGCTAACTTAGATCCATGCTGTATTTATTATTCTAATAGGTACCATGCCTCCACATTAATAATGCATGACAGTCGATATAATTACTATCACCAACTCTTCAACCAACCCTGCCACCATTTTTGATGATGAGGCATTTACCATAGGTACTGTTTACTCTGAAAAACAGGAATGTTGCCACCTAGAACAGTATTGAGATCTAAAATAACAATCAACCCCCTGGCAAGGAATAAAGCTTACTATACCTTATAAGGGTACCTACGACAAAACACATACTAAGAAAAGGCTATAAATACCTCATAGTCAACTACGCTCCAAGTAATACTAAATACACTATAAGCTCTCAATATTTTGTTTGATTATTATATTTCGACCAAAACTAACTTGAGTGTTGGAGTACCTTAACTGAGGGCACCTCAGCTAGTTTAATGTATATTGTTATTGTAGATCTCAAACCTTAAGAAGAATATCACTTGGACTACGCAACCTCTCTGGTCGAATCTACGTAAACACTACCCTTTTACTATAAATGACTTTCAACCTCTTTATTTTTAGTGCCGTCTGTGAGAAACTTTGAGATTGCAATAAGAGAATAGTGAACATACTTAGAGCCATATCAGGAAGGGAAGAGAATAGGAGGTCTACATCACCATATCTTCCTCAGCCCCAGCAAGGTGCATATGCTCTAAGCCCGAATGCCACTCAGGAGCAAGTGGTGACATTAATTATGCCCCAGTTAATACAACTGATAAGTGAGCAAATATTTGCTGAAATCTCAGCCCAGCTATCCACCGCATTGAATAGACATACCATCGTACTCTCCCCTACCGTCACTGCCATCTTACAACTATCTCTTTCAGAAGATAGGTCCTAAGGAACAGTTGCGGTCACTAAGAATCCAGGTGGCTACCCATCCGACCTGATGCTAGTCTTAGACACCTCTTGGAGGAGAGAAAGTAACCAGAATTATAGGAAAAGATTGCCAACTCAGTAGATCACATTTAACATAATTGAGCCCGCAATGCGATAGGGTCGAATGCCCCAGGCGTGACTACCGCAAAGACATAGGAGAATCGACGAACCTCACAGCCCAGCCCATTCAAGCCCTAAGTGTGATAGGGCTGAGAGTGCTAGGCCATATCTCGATCAAAATGCCAATCTAGTAGATCGAGAAGAATAGGAAAATATGTCCCATCAAGTCCAATAGTTGAATAGGCATCTCAACGAGATTTTAAGAAGAAATACCAAAAGAGCGCCTAATCCAAAAGGCCCTCTGAGATCTCATCAGGGAGAGGAACTTTGTTCATCCAAGATATTATCGATGACTACATTACTGGCAACACGAAGGTCTCAACTAATCTACTGAGATATGATGGTTCGATAGACCTAAACGATCACCTAATGTAGTTCGAACATATGATGCAGCTGCACAGACATAATGAATACATCCATGCTAAAATATGGGTGACCACCTTCCAAGGCATTGCATTCAACTGTATTATGAAGCTCGAGCTATTGTTGATTTATTCTTATGACTAGTTGTGTGATAAATTTTGCACCAATTTGCTAGCAGGACGAAGGTGAAACTCCCCCACACCTATCTCCATACCATTAAGCAAAGCAAGAGAAAGTCTCTCTATGATTTCTTTACCAAATTTAATATGAAGGTCCTCAAGATAGATAACCCTACGATCGAGTTCCTGATAGATGTGTTGTTCCTGGGGCTCAAACATAAAGAGTGTACCAATGCATTAGTGCGTGAATGCCCTAGGTCAATGGAGAAGTTGCTCGACTTAACTGAGAGATACATAACCTAGGAGAAGATGAATAGGCTCAAGTTTGGATCCTCCTAGGTCAATAAGAAGAAGAAAAAGAGAGACAACTAAAAGCATAAAGAAAGAGGTCGATATCATATAAAATATTTCCATGACTATACACCCTTGAACATCTTGAGGAAAGAGGTCATGTATGCTATACAATATGATAACCTCCTCAAGAAACTGAGGAAGCTGATAGAGAATGAAAAAATCTAAGAAATATTGATACTTCCACAAATAAAAGGGGCATGACACAGATGAGTGCTTCAACCTCCAAGATGAGATCAAGAGGCTAATCAAGCAAGGCCACCTAAAAAAGTATATAGCCATGGACACTCAGGTTAAAGGGGGCAAAACTGACTGGACTCCCCATAGAGAAAGTTAGTTAGCCTTGGAAGGGAGGATAAAGAAAGAAAACCCATCCATGAGAATAACATGCCCATTCAAGGAGTGATTGACATGATTACTGAAGATCCTATTGGGGTAACTTAAAGTTTTCCTTGAAGGCAAACCCAGAGGAGGCTCGAGTTGACTAAAGATCACCTACTAAGACAACATTCCACCTGACCATGAGTGTAGAGCCCATCTTATTCACTGATAGCGACTTAGCCCACCTCGAGGGCAAGAATATCGACCATAAAATAGACTGTCCAATGGTAGTCTCTATTGAGATTGCCAACTTTAAAGTATGCAAGGTCTTGGTCAGTAATGGTAGCTCGGCCAACATCATTTTTCTCTCAACTTTGAAAAAAATGAATATGGGCTAGCTAAAATTTGAACCTATGCAAACCCCACTGATTGGATTTGGGGGGTTCGAAATCATCCTGGAAGGATCCATCAATTTGTTAACATTATTTGGAGAGGCTCCTCGAATGAGAACTTTGATGGTGAACTACCTTGTGGTCGATACCCCATTTGCTTACAACGATATCATAGGTTGACCTATTCTCAATGATGTCTACGCCATTATGTTGACTTACCACATAAAAATCAAGTTTCCAACCTTAGCGGGCACAGGGGAGCTTTTGTGCAACATAAAAGAGGCTTGGAGATGTTATAACATCTCGATCGAGTTAAGTATGCAGAAGACTCAGCCACAACTGAAGATCTCAGGGGACGTTCTTGTAGTAAAACCCAAGGAGACCTAAGCTAGCAAGAAGAGAAAGTTGGACAACAATAGGGTAGAGCTCGTTAATAAATTTAAGACCGTTGAGCTAGAACAGAGAAACCCCAACAAGACAACCCGTATCAAAATAGACATGGGCCCCACCCTGAAGTGTCTTATGGTTAATTTACTGAGAAAGAATATTGACATCTTTGCATGGAGAGCATCCAACCTCCAAGGAATTGACTCCAACATCATCGTACACCACCTTAATATCGACCCCTCGTACAAACTGATCAAATAGAAGATGAAGACATTTAATACTAAGAAGGATGTAGATAATCAAGAAGGAGCTTAGGAAACTCCTAGACGCATGTTATATTATAGAAATTCAATATCCTTCTTGGCTTTATAATGTTGTACTAGACCCAAAGAATAAGGGGCAATGGCAGATGTGCAATGATTTCATGGATTTAAATAAAGTATGCCCTATAGATCCTTAACTCCTACCTCAAATAGATGTAATAGTTGATTCAACAACTGGTTGTAAGTTATTGAGCATGATGAATACATTTCAAGGTTATCATCAGATTTTCATAGCTCCCGAGGATAAGGATAAAACTTCCTTTATTGTTCCTAGTAAGCTATACTACTTTTTGGTCGTGCCTTTTGGATTGAAAAATGCCAAAGCAACTTACCAAAGGCTCGTCAACTTTATGTTCAAAGATGAAATTGGAAAATTGATGGAGATTTACATCGATGATATGATTGTAAAAACAGAAAAAGCCCAAGACTACTTAGTCAACCTCAGTCATACTTTTGCAATCCTAAGAGCATTTGGTCTAAAGTTGAACCCAAATAAGCGTACAATTAAGGTCTGTAGAGGAAAACTTTTGGGCTACATGGTCAGCTAAAGGGGCATTAAGGTGAACCTACAAAAAATTTAGGCCGTTTTGGATATTAACCCTCCAAGAATAGTCAAAGATGTTCAGAGGTTGGTTCGGAGGATTATAGCCTTGGGGGGTTCACTATAAGATTGGTTGACAAGAGTTTACCCTTTTTCAAAATTCTTAGAAATGCCAAGAAGTCAGGTTTCCAATTGAGTGAATAGTATGATCGGGTGCTAGTCAAGTTGAAGCAGTACTTAGCCTTACCTCCTATGCTTGCAAAACCTAAATTAGGAGAAGTACTCCGGATATATTTGGTAGTCTCTGAAACATCAATCAACTTAGTATTAATCTCAACCAGAGATGGTATCCATCAATCGATCTACTATTGCAGCAAGTCACTCCACGAGCTAGAGCATAATTACTTAGAGATTGAGAAATTCACCTTAGCATTGGTAACTGCTACTTGAAAGCTACGACCATACTTCTATTTTTATTCTATTATAGTATTGACCAACCAACTATTGAAGTAGGTATTGATAAAGCTAGATACATTTGGAAGGCTGACCAAATGAGCAATTGAACTGAGAGAATTTGACATTACTTTTTATCCTCAAACAACTATCAAAACACAGGTTTTAGTTAACTTTATTATCAAGTGAGTCAACTTGCCTGAGAGAAATTCTAAAGCCCCTCTTATTTAGACCCTACATGTTGATGGATCATCGACCACATCTAGAGTAGGAGTTAGGGTTGCTCTCCACTCTCCAGTTGCAAAGGAATATGATTTTGCAATAAAGTTAGACTATGCAGTCACGAACAATGAGGTAAAATACAAAGCTCTTTTTGTAGGGATGAGAATGGTGCTTGATCGGGGTATCGAGCACCTTATCACTATTACAGACTCCCAGTTAGTAGCTGGATAGGTTGATAGAAATTTCAAAGCCAAGCACTCGATGATGAGCCAATACTGGGTTGAGATAAAAAAAATTGCAACAATCATTCAAAAGGTTCACTGTTAGTCAGGTTTCTCGATCTAAGAACGAGTAGGTGGATGCTTTTTTAAAGTTTGCCAGCTCCACCAGGGGCATGAGGGAGATGAAAATCATATTTTTGATCACTGATAGGCCATCAATTGGACCCCATAAGGAAAATTTGATAACAAGCATTGAGGAAACTGTACCTTCTTAACATGTCCCAATCAAATGGTATATAAGCTAAGGCACTATCCTTGAAGATAGGAATGAAGCTCAATACATTTGATGTCAAGCCACCAAATTTGCACCGATGAGCACAGTTAGTTGTACAAGAGGTCAATTTTTGGACCCCCCATGAGATGCCTGGATCCCAGTTAGGCTCTAGAGGTATTACAAGACATTCATGCAAGTATGTGTGGCAACCATTCTAGAGAAAGATCCCTGGCCCACAAAATAATCAGGCATGAATATTTTTAGCCAACATTGTTGAAAGACTCAGTGAATTTTGCATGCAAATGTACATCATGTCAAGTCCATTCAAATTTGCCACACCAACCTACAGCGCCAATGGTCAATGTCCAAATTTTTTGGCCATTTGATTAGTAGGGAATTGATATTTTAGGCTTATTGCCAAGATCGATGGGATAGCAAAAATTCATAATCATCACAGTCGAGTATTTTACTAAATAGATCAAGGCTGAGGTTGTTATTAAGATAATGGATGCAGTCATCAAGAGTTTCAAATGGAAAAATATCATCTGGCATTTTAGTCTGTTCGAAGTCCTTATTTTAGATAATGGCACTCAATTCTAGAGATAAAGCACTAGAGGTTGATGCAAAGCTTAGTGGATTGCACAACACTTCACTTCAGTGGGTAATTCTCAATTAAATGGCCAGACAGAGGTAACCAACAAAATGATCCTCGACCATTTGAAAGCCAGGATACAAGACATTGGCTCAACTTGGGCAGATGACCTACTCGGCGTGTTATGGGCATATAGGACAACTCCTCGAACAGCTACTGGTCATACCCTTACAGTCACATTTATGGGTTTGAAGCAGTCATCCCTTCAAAGCTAATCTAACACATGACTTGGATCATTCATTTCCTTCCACTAAGAAATACATCAGAGAGAAAACTTGACCTCAAAACTATCAACGAGTGTTGCCAAGAAGCCTATAACACTATGCAATGCTACAAGTCAAAAATGGTCAAAAACTATAACAAAGGGGTAAAATTACACCATTTTAAGGTCAGAGATCTCATTCTCAAGAAGGTAGAAGTTTCCAAGAATGTTGGCAAGCTCAACTCGAAGTGGGAAGGATTGTACATTGTTGTTAAAGTATCAAAGCGCAATGCCTATAGACTAGCCAATATGCAAGGAGAGGAACTCCCTTGCCCATGGAATGCCGTCAACCTCAAAAAATTTTACATTTGAAATTATGTTGCACTTATCTTTGAAGTTCTCTGACTTGAATAAAATTCCAACAATATTGCCACAATTTGTAGGTACTGTTAAAATTGAACTCAACAAGTGGCTCATGCCACCAAGTTTCTAACAACCCTTCTGTGCTACTTAGGTGGCTTCATGTTATCAAGTTTCTAGTTGATCTTGTAGTCAACAAATAAGCAGTCCCTCAGTGCCACTTAAGCGATTTTATGCAGTTAAGTTTCTAGTTGACCCTATAGTCAACGAATAAGCAGTCCCTCACTGTCACTCAAATGACTTCATGCTGCTAAGTCCCTAGTCAACTAGTTGACCTCCTACTCAATGGATAAGTAATGTCGTGCTACCAAACTTGTTTCGGTCTTATAGTCGACAAAGAAATGGCTTTCCATCGATTGATTAGTTCACAAAATTTAACTTGACCATAGCATCAATCTCAAATGACTGCAAGTTGGAAACTTGAGCTTTTCCTCCTAAATCTAATAGTCAACCATGTGGTCGACAAAGTGGTATTAAAAATTGATGATGCAGTTGTCTAAATAAATTACTACGTGTCAGACAACATTAAACAAAGTTGATAATAGTATTGTTTGATTTTCTTCATTATGATGGTGATAACCAAATATTTTATCAGGTATTCTCCATATCACTATGATAATCAAGTTGAATATGATGAGGTTTAGTAGCTATTTTTAAGGTAACAAGATGGAAATGAAAATTGTTCTTTATTTATCAACCAATTGATCATCATTATATCGAACAAAAAAAAGGCCAATTTAATTCTAGCTTATCCTCATCTAGTTGCCCTCAGGCAATTTTGAGTCCAACTCTAGTAATGCACATATAATGGATAAAATAGCTTGAGGTGGTTTGGAAGGCATTGTGACATCACTCATGAAGTTGGTCGAGCGCAGCACGTACTGCACCACATCAACTTCTTCCTCCTTAAGTTGCGCCACAAGGTCCTCACCGAACATGAATTCCTTAGCCAACTATTCTAACCTTGCGTCAACCTTAACCTTTTTCATCTGAGCTTCAATCAAAGGCTCATCCAGCGCAGCGATCATGGTTTCTTTCTCAACAGCCAGCTTGACTCTACTCTCCTCAAGGTTGAGATAAGGCTCCAGTTTCTCATTTAGTACAGGGTTTATCCTGCTTTTATCATCAGGGTAGAAAGTATATCCTAGGTGCTCGAGCTGTTTCACAACCCTATGGAATGCCTCACGAGCATCATCAAGGGACGTGATCATGCTCACATCTTGAAAAGCAAGGATCAAGATAAACTGCTCAACTATCTCGTGCCACATTATTGGGAGGTATTGGTTGAAGGCCTCCTTCTCCTCATTGGTTGCCACTACATGGCTTTGAGCCCGAACAGAAATAAAGCTCACCTGCAGGTCTAAGTAGACCTTCTTTATTATAGAGTCCATCTGACTCCTTTCTTCAACTACTTTGACTAGTAATTGGTCTTTGGAGTCCAACTGTTCTTGGAGCTCAGTCATCTTTTTATTCAACTGCTCGACCTGGAGTTGGGACGACTCGAGCTATACCTTGAGGGTTTCTATTTCCTTTCTTCTCTATAGCTCTTCCTTGTCCGCAAAGGCTAACTCTGATCTACAGTAGATATTGTAGCCTAATTATCCCATTTAAAATATTGGAATATCATTTCACGATGCTACAATAGAAAAAAAAGAACAAGAAATTTGATGAGAAATTATCGATCTCGTGCTTACCATATTATAGGGATAGGCTAAGGCCCGAAGAACCCTAACCTGGCTAAGGCCTATTAGTTTTTGTTGGTTGGGTAAGAAGAGCCCTGAAGTCAACCACTTTAGGGCATTACCGTTGGTCATCTCTCTCTGGATAATGGAGGTTGAGTTAGTTATATTGTAGGTCAGGTCGGTTACGAATCATGGTGGAGCCAATCAGGGGAGTTGAAATAGTACTCCATCATCGGGTTTCATAAATAGGTCGTAGCATGTCTTTGCTTTTTATTTTCCCTTGTCTCCCACAGCCCTTTTTGGAGTTGAGCCTCCATGCTCAGCAATTTGCCTTTTTCCCGACCATTGGGGCTGCATGGTACAAGCTCCTCCCGATAAATAAATTTGATTTCAGGTGTCTGTTCGATTTATAGGGGCAAAAGAGTTGAGGTTAATCAAGTTGAAACTGCTTGCTCTGCGGGTGCTCCTTCTCATTGAGCGACAATAGCTCGGCGGTGTTCCTCGTTTCTCAAACTCAGGCTTGAGCTTTAGTTATACTCCTGGTGATTATTTCTTCTCGATTTATTGGCACAAATAAAATAAAATAAACATTAGAGTTGAGTAGAAAGATGAACAATCATAATTAAAATGCTCGACAAGAATTTCTACTTGGTCGATCGTTCGTAGGCAAGTCGAGTTAGGTCAGCGATAAGCCAATCAACACTAGACACCTTTCTTCAGTCAGAACTGAGGCCTCCATGTGCTTAAATTCAACCAAATCCCTAACGAAGGTATTAAGCCAACTAGGTGTTTAGTTTCCAGGCATCTCCATAGGCCCCCTCCACGAACCCCTTGGAATGGCCAACTACCCGGCCTCCAAACTTAGAAAAAATATTTTTTCCACTCTTGGTTATAGAAAGAGTCAAGGGACACTAAAAACTTTTGGAAGGGTCGAGCAGTTAAATAGTAAAAACTAGACTCCTCGGTACTACTCGATTTCCACAACATGGGTAGGTGAAATAAATTTTAAAAGTTGGTGAAGAAGACAGGTTGATTATACAAGTGAATTAGCACAACAAAACTATACATGGTGGTGAAACAGTTGGGAAGAAATTGTGTTATGCAAACTTCCAAGCCCATTAGGAGGTCAACTATCACTTGCGTAAGGGAAACCTAAGGCCACATCACAACCTTTCTTCAAACACCATTATACATCCCCGAGGAGGTTGATGCATTCTACCTCAAGCTTCTGGAACTAATAGCTTATACCTCTCAGGAATATCGTATATCTCCCTAATTCATATTAGGTCAGCGAGGTTATTTTAGAGGATATTTTTGTAGAGTAATTCGGTGTAAACAATCGACCCTAGGTTATAAGAACATCACTTGAGTTAGCCTCACCCTCAGAAACAACCTTCACATTACTTAAGCTACTAGAACTGCTCAAACTCGAGTTATCGCTAGATGAACTACCTGGACCATTCTCGTGAGATGTTTCAAATGTATTTCCACCCACAGTCTCTCCCTGATAGGCCACACTCTCGGACTTAGTGTCTTCGCAATTAAAACTAGTAGACATTTTTTTTCATAAAAAAAAATGAGAGAAAAGAACAAATGGGCAGAAAATAACAGATGGGCAGAGTGACTTATAGTGAATATCTTGAAAACTCTAAGTGCACAAGGGTTAGAGAACTTCAAAGGCAATGATTCAACCAGATATAATTTTAGCAAAAGTGTAAATTAAGACCTATGTCTCCATTATTTATAGGCATTTATGCACGAAAACCCAAGCACTAGTTATAATTACACCTTATTTCCATATACTTCATATTCTACAAAGTAATCGACTCATTAAATATAGTCGAACCACTGCAAACCCTGGTCGAGAATTCAAAAATTCTGGTCAATTTAGCAAAAACCCGATTGAATGTGGACAATCATTGTAACCGCCTATGTACTTCCTACTCTTGCTTATTGATAAGCTCGATCAGGATCGCAAGTGAGGAGGACTCATGATATAAGATAGCCCAACAAGCCCATTTAGCCCAAAAAGCTTATTCAACATGTAGGGCCCAACATCAGTTCTGGGCTAAACTATTTGACATCAATTATTTGGTCGAGGATGTTGCTACTAATTGTGCTTGACGAGAAGCTCCATTCATTCTAGCCTATTCAACCATCTCTCACCAGCCCCATCTACTTGACTATTATCCACCAAATGACTCACTCTGACACTGACTCAAATCCACATCGTATTTATTATTTTGACAGATAGAATGCATCCGCATTAATAGTACATGATAGCCAGTACAGTTGCTGCCACCAACTCTACCACCAACCCCATCAACACCTTTGATTGAGAGGTGCTTACTAGAAATACTGTTCACCCTGGAAAATAAGAGATGATGCCATTTGGAATAGTATCAAGATCTAAAATGACCATCAACCCCCTAGCAAGGACTAAAGCCTACTAAACCTAATAGGGGCACCTTCGACAAATCACACACCAAGAGAATGCTATAAATACCTCATAGCCAACTATACTCCATGTAATGCCAAATACACTATAAGCTCTCAATATTCTATTCAATTATCATATTTCAATCAAAACTGACTTGAGCACCAGAGTGCCTTAGTCGGGGACACCTCAACTAGCTTAACAGGTGTTGCTGTTGTAGATCTCAGATCTTGAGAAGAAAATCACTTGGACTACTCGATCTCTTTGGTCGAATCTACCAAAACACTACCCTTTCACTATAAATGACTTTCAACCTCATTATATGCTAATATATGTTTTAAGTGTTAATTCATATAATTAGTATGTTTTAATTCATAGCTTCTAATGTTGAATGTTGATTTGGAATTGGTTGCTGTTATACGTTGATATAGCAAGTTCTTAATGGCCTAAAAGAGTTTTAGTCATTTTTTGATCTAATTAGAATTGATCTAATTGGAGATTTTTGAAGAATGTGATGCATACTTAAACTTGATTTTTGAAGCATGTTTGAGCACCTAACATTTCATTTTTGAAAGGAGTTTTGAATATGAAATTTCATGTATAATATGTGTTTTAATGTTTAGGAGGCGTCATAAAATTTTTGGCGCACCAAAATTGAACAAAAATTGACTTAACTTAGTTTAAACCTCAAAACAGGGCAAGCTACCATGCTTGACCAGGCATCGATTGGGCAGTGGGCATACCTAGAGTGTATCTATCGCATGGATGTCCAGCCAGGCTAAGCCAACAATGCACAATTTTAGTTTTGATAAGTTTTGAGTGTTATTTTGTGTTCCTTAAGTAACCAAAATTATTTTGTTTCACACAGAATAGATGCACAAGTGTTGAGCAAGTTCTCAAAGTTGTGTTTGACATATTTGATTGCTTCTAAAATCTTGTTAAAGTTAGTTTTCAGTTAGAGTAAAAATGAGATGCATAATGATTATGCTTATTTTTGCTTGGCCAATTAATTATTTATGAGATAATCATTTAATTCTTTTTTCTTATTAATTTATTTTTTGTTCATTTAATGATCGAATGGATAATGACTGAATGGGGATGATCATGAGAATTTAATATTGATTTTATTTGTTTCAAGTTTTTAAAATACAGCTTCCATACCTCTTTGCTCTACCTTGTAAAAGTTATAAGAGTAGAATCACTAGGAGTGAGGATTTCTTTTTCTTGTAAAAGTTGCAATGAGTAAAGAAAATTCATGGTGACTTGAAGACCTATGAATGTATGGAGATATACTTAAGTAATAGCTAAGTTTAATCAACCTACTTAAAATCAATTGAGTGATGAACCTATAGCTTTAAGTGCATCACTTGGTTATGCTTGGAATATTTACTTATTTATGCTTTCCATATTCTATTGATATATGAGATGCATTAGGATATAGAAAATCTAAATAAGAAGATAAAAAAATGATGAGATCTTCGCAAGTTAAAATTTCTCCACCTAGAATGCTTAAGTACTTTTCATATGTTAAGTCAAAATAGATACAAATTAAAAGAGTTTTAATTAATCCATACCTTCTATCAATAGTATGTAGCATGACGATGCTATCATTATTTGTGTGATGTCTCTTGAGCTGTGGGGTTACATTTATAGTAGAAAGTTGTGACCATATACTTAGCATATGATATATTTTTAATTTAAGAATGCCCATGCATTGTCACAATAGTTATGGGATGTTGTGGTGCTTTTCCTGAATCAAAGTTTGATTGATAGGTCCGACTTAACACCTAGTAGTGTGGATGTTTCACAAGTCATGGGTTTACATGAAAAGTGAGACAAAATATATCAAGAGTTGTATGAGATGCAATTAGCAAAGGTTGCTTACATTCCAATTGTTTGTTGATATCTCACTAGTCGTAGGCTTGCATACAAGTCCTTAGGATCTTAATTCTCACTAGGAAATGAGATTCCCGAATTCTTCCATGAGGTGAAAGATTTGATAAAATAGTGGGAGAAAAATATGCTTGAAAGCTCATGAACATGTTTTCAATACCAATATTCAATCAAATGCTTATATTTTCTTTTTGACCATTGAGGATTTACGAAATCTCAAGATTGGCTTAAACAACCA
Organism: Jacaranda copaia; assembly: GCA_014898725.1. Classification (NCBI taxonomy): domain Eukaryota; kingdom Viridiplantae; phylum Streptophyta; class Magnoliopsida; order Lamiales; family Bignoniaceae; genus Jacaranda; species Jacaranda copaia. The sequence goes on from JACGDI010005566.1 coordinate 835,493, forward strand.
CTCCATTGTATTTTGGAAACTAATAAACCAATTGGGCCAAACTTCCACAATTAACTTAAACTCAAAAATCATTTTAGATTCCCAAAAGAAAATATATGTCCTATATCAAGGTGCTCTTAATCCCATCAGGATTATATTAGATCAAGAGACACATGAAAAGTTCACAAATTAAGTTTAGGATCATCCTATCCCATAGTCTCATAAGGATATCAACAAACTTTAAAAATTTCAAGGACAAATAAATAGTACCATGGTTAAAGTTTACAAGGGTTGTAAAGCAAACATGGTATGAGAAGTTCGTGTTGTTAGAGGAAATTTTTCAAGCTAGGATGGATATGAAGTCATGTGTCATCAACTATGGTCTAACGATGATTAAGCTTGGAGAAGCTTTTCAACTTAGATTTGGTGATGGACAATGATCTCTATGAGGCTTTAATCCTTATGTCCTTTATGAGTTTTATTGATTAAAGTGTTGATCTAGAAGAAAACTACTATGACAAGAGCAAAACTTTGACACTTGTTTCCATATCCAAGTTTATAGGCCCTAGGGTTGCTAGCAAGAGAGGTAAAAAGAAGCAAGGTTCTTCCTCTAAGGGATGATAGCCATTAAAAGCATCTAGAGAAGTCAAGAATATTATAGAGCAAATAGTTAATATTACTTGTTTCTACTTTAGCGAGATAGGCTATTAGAAGTAATATTGTAAGGAATACCTTGCAACCCTTGAGAAGGGTTTGTACTTTATTGAAGTGCATTTAAAAATGAATTTTTCCTCGTAGATATATGATATCATATATGATTCTTTTCTTTGTAAGTTGTTCAAAGAATAGAAAAAAAAATAAAACTAAGTGATGGGGATATGAGCCAATACCTTGGCAAAGGAGTAAGAGTTACGGCCAAAGCTGAAGGCGTATAATAAGTAAGACTTACGGAATTTCACAATTGTATTAAGACCTTGTTATTAAGTACCATATATTATTGTGAACAATATTTCAATTCATGTTTTTAGAAAGTGAAGGATTTGATCCTTCTATATCAAATGGGAGATTGAAGGCATTAAAACATAGGTTTTTTAGTTGCTTATGGTACACTTAACAAAGGATTATACATATTGGAATATCAACCATCACTAATGCATCTTCAACAAAGTAAGAAATTAGATAACCAAGAAAATGCTATTTATGGCATGCAGGACTTGGGCATATTTCAAAAAATAGGATGCATAAGTTAGAAGCTCTCAAAGAACTAAAAGATAGTAGCATTGATCACCCTTCTACTTGTGAATTTTGTTTGAAGGGAAAAATGACCAAGGCTCTTTTTGTGGGACAATCGAAAAAAACCACAAGTCCTTTAGATTTAATCCATATAGATGTTTGTGGCCTACTAAGAGTTAGTAGGAGAAAAAGCTATTCTTACTTCATAACCATCATTGGTAGTTAGTTTGGACATGTGTATGAAGTATAAGCCTAAAGCCATTGAAAAGTTCAAAGTGTATCGGTATGAAGTAGAAAAGCAAAATGCACTTAGTGTTAAAGCTCTTCGATTAGATCGAATGGCAGAATACTTAAGTACCAAATTCTTAGATTATCTAAAGGAGAATGTGATTCTCTCTTAATGGACTCCACTCGGCACACCCTAGCATAATGAAATAGCCAAAAGGAAAAACCATACCTTATTGGACATGGTACATTCCATGATGAGCATCTTTGATGAGCCTATATCCTTATAGTGATATGCCCTAAAAGACAGCAATGAAGTTATTAAGTTTTGTACCTTCAAAGTTAATGCTAAAGATGTCGTATGAGATGTGGCATGGCAAAGTACCCTCTTATCATTATCTAAAATTTTAGGGGTCTTTTGCCTATATGAGACGATTAATAGGAGACACGTTAGATAGTAGATCCACTTTGTGCAAGTTTGTGGGACACCCAAGAGAGTTTTTAGTTTTTTGGAAAAGAATTTTCTATTAGATGGAAATAACGTTGTTGATGAACTTGATAAAGTTCAAGATAATCATCAAATCCCACAAGTGGTAGAAACAAATATTAAAGAGCTTTACACACAACTTCTGAAAAGGTTAGAATGAATCAAGAAACATCCTAAAAGGTTTGGATTCCTTCATGAGATAGGCCACTTGGATAGCGATCTAAAGACCTATAAGGAATCTATATTGGACATAGACTTGGGAATTGGCTTGATGCCATGAAATCTAAAATGGACTCTATGTACTCCAATAAAATATGAATTTTGGTAGATCCATAAAAGGAAATAGCTCCTATTGGTTGTAAGTAGGTGTATAAGCAAAAGCTAGGATTTGATAAAGTAGTAATGACTTTCAAGGTGCAACTAGTGGCAAGAGGTTACACTCTAAAACCATGTAGTAACTTCAAGGAAACTTTGGCATCGGTCATAATGCCTAAGTCTATTCGGATTTTACTTGCTATAGCCACATATATGACTATAAGACATGGCAAATGGATGTGAAAACCACTTTTCTCAATGGAAATATTGAAGAAGAAATCTATATGGAGACACCACAAGGCTTCACATCCAAGGAAAGTGAGCAAAAAGTTCACAAACTCCAAAGATCCATTCATACACTCAAACATGCCTCCCAAAATTAAAACATACATTTTGATTAGAAAGTCAAATTATTTTACTTTGTCAAAAATATGTATGAACCTTCTGTGTACGAAAAAGGCTAGTGGGAATAGTATATAGTTTATTGTGTTTTAAGTCGATAACTTTCTTCACATTGAGAATAAGGGAGAAATGTTAGAGTGTACTAAAGTAAGGTTTTCTACACAATTCCCCATGAAATATTTAGGATAAGCATCCTATGTATTACGAATACATTAACAAGATACTAAAGAGGTTTACTATGGAAAAATTCAAGAAGGGATTTCTCCCTTTAAGACATAACATTCATCTCTTTAAGTCTATAGCCCCTAAGACTGACAACGAGAGAAAAAGAATGTCCTACATTTTATATGCATCTATTATAGAGAGCATATTATATGCCATTCAATGCACAAAATCATATTTGGCACACATAAATGTTACAAGTTGTTTCAATTCCAATCATGATGAAAGTTATTGGATAGTCGTTAAAATAATCTTTAAGGACCTGAAAATGACTAAGGAGTTGTTTTTGGTATATAGAAATGGAGAATTTAAACTTGAGGGGTTTTGGATTCTAGTTTTCAATTCAATGTAGATGACCTAAAATCAATTTCTGGATTCATATTTTGGCCTCAATGGCATGGTGATGAGTTGAAAGAATTCCAAACAAAACACCATAGTTGAGATTGCTACTGAGTTGAAATAATTTATGGTTTTGGAAACCACAAAGGAAAATGTTTGGGTAAAATCTTCATTCAAGAGTTAGATGTAATGTCTAGCATGCATGAGCCTATAGTTGTTTTCTAAAGATAAATTAGGACTTGAGCCAAGATCTCGTTAATGATTCAAATATAGTAAAAGCGTTATCACTTGATTTATGATATTAATTGATAAAGGCGACAATTGAATGGATAAAGTTACCTCAAAAGATAATATAACAAAAATACTGTCTAAACCCCTAGAAGAAAATAATCTTTAAAAGACATCTTTAGAAGATAGACCTTAAGACTATAGGGAATTAGCTTTAAGGCAAGTGGGAGATTGTTGGAATAGTACTTTGCAAGCTAATTAGATTAGGCTTGTAAACTGTTTCCTTGGGAGATAATTTTAATTGAATGATATTCTTTATATGACTATCTTCATCTTATGCTCTCTATTACTTTATTAGCATTTAGATAAAGTCTTTAGATCACATAAGACTATGGCACTTGGTTATGCACTGGGTGGTGATCATGGAATAAGTCTTATACGATTATGATCTTAAATCTTCCAAGTTACAGGATCTTATGAGACATGACATCTAATATCTAGATAGATTTGCACTAATGTTGTATAAATCTAAGAGATAGGTGTTGCTCCATTTCATAAGCAATCTCATACAAGCTATAGATGCATTTTAGTGGGTGCTTGTTAGAGAATAAGGTACTGAAGGCCTACTCAAAAAATCCACTAGACAACTGTAGAGGGAAAGTTAGTAGTGGCATACTCTTCAGCTTACGTTGGTGCATATAATTAGTCCTCTTTCCTGAGGATCTAAGGTAACCTTGTATTTAGATCCATATACTTTGACTTCTCCTTGGTCACTTGGCGGGCCGTTCGAGTTGACATTAGGTATGAGCTGCTTGGCATGGAAGTTTGTGAGATCCAAGATGAGATCCAACTCCACGTCTTTGTGAATAGTGAGTGCATCTTCTATGTACTCTATATGTTGGAATACTTCCTAGCAATCCAATTAGATTGACCTTGTAAAACTACTTCCTTCTAAAATAATTTTGATTGAATGATATTCTTTATGTGGCCACCATTATCTTATGCTCTTCATTACTTCACAAGCATTTGGATAAAGCCCTTAGATCATATTAGACTATGGGACTTGGTCAATTCACTGGTAGGTGATTATAGAATAAGTCTCATACGATCATAATTTTAAATCTTCCAAGTTGTAGGATCTTACAAGATAGGGCATCTAGGATCCGAATAGATTTTCACTAACAATGCACAAATCCAAAAGTTGGATATTGCTTTGTTCCATGAGCAACTATATAAGATATGGGTGCTTGTTAGTAAATAAGATATTAAAGAGCTACTGAAGAATCCACTAGACAGTCGGAGTGGCAAGTTCCCAAGCTTATGTTAGTGTATATTATTAGTCCTCTAACCTAAGGATCCATGATAACCTTGTGTCTAATCCTCATACTTTAACTCATCCTTGGTCACCTGATAGGCTGTTTGGGTTGAGATTAGGTATAGGTTGCTTGGCATAAAGGTTTGTGAGGTCTAAGATAGATTCTGACTCCTTATCTTTGTGATAGGCAAGTACATCTCCTATGCTCTAGAATGATCGATTCCAAAAAATTCTTGTGCAATGTGGTGTTACAATTTGGATAAGGAGTTTCCCAAAGATGAGATCACGTAATAGAATCAAACGTTGAGAATAGAGGCATAGTATCAAGGCTATTGGAGAGCTGACAAATATCTTGCCCTAAATTGCTTTTGGGAGATAAGAAATAGAAGGACCATATTTGCATGGTACACATAAAGCTACAATAGTTCTTCAGAATATTCATTTCAGCTAACTAGTTAAGCTCCATGGGTTATAGGTTGGACATTGACCATGGAGATTGGGTGCTCTTCAATTAATGAGATTGATTGAATTGAGTCGATTAGTTTAAAAGATGTTTTAAACTAAAGCAAAATAAGATATTCAAAAGTTACAAAGAGTTGTGAGCCTATGTCCAATAAATGGTGGAACTTATTGGATCACACACAAAAGCCAATTAACTTCCAAACTTGATGGAGCAATTTTCTAAGTGTTAGAAAATACCTCATTGGTCACCAATTTTCAAGGTGCTCAATTTGATGGTCAGTCTTAACTTGATTAATTTAAGTGTTAAATTAATCAACAGATTTAAGGAGTTAAATTAGACTAATAATTAAGGAGTTAATTAATTGGTGCCAAGGTAACTGTCAATTGGTCAAGTTGACTTAAAGAGTTAAGTTAACTAAATTAAGCTTAAGAGTTAAGTATGTTTGATTTAAGAGTTAAATCAAAGGTTAAATAATTAAATTAAAGTGTTTAATTTAATTAATGGAAAGAATACTCTTTGGATGGAAAATTTAAATGAAATGTTCATTTGAATTAGCATCTTAATTAATTTGAAATTAGATTCCAAATGAAATTAAAATGCAAATGAAATTCAAGTTGGACTTGAATTTGAATTTGCCGCCTTGGCACATCTAGTTGGCTGCCCAACTTAGGGAAGGTGTGAAGCCAACTAGCATCACACCTTCCACTCTTTGTATAGAGACATAGAGGGTGTGTGGAGCATCCATATAACAATTGGTGTGAAGAATAAGATTGTTTGTATTTTCCCTCCAAAATCTCTCTCTTTCTCTCCTTGCATTGAAGCATTGCATTTGTTCTTCTTCCCTACCTAAAAATTGGCCTCCTCCATCATCCTTCTCATCTCTTATTCCATCTTATAGTGAGGATAAATTGGAAGATTCAATTGGTGTGTGGATCATAACAATAGAGGCAAAGTATTTGATTTGCTAGTTTTGGAGATCCACTTGTACACAGCACCAATTTGGAAATTTTTATGAGGGATATACAGATGCTATTTTTTGCCATACTTTTCAATGTTTAATACTCACTGTGTTTAGATGTTTCATATTTATTTTCGTTATTTTTGGAGCATTCTAATCGAGGTAAAAGCTGCTCTCTCGCTGCTATGCCAATTACGGGCAATTTCTGGAATTGTGATGTTTTCACACTTTCTTCCTTGTTTTTGAGCTATCAAAGGTATTAGTCCTTCCAAATACAGATCTATATCATGTTTAGATCCTTTGTTGCTTAAGTATCCTTGTTAGTTTTAGTTTTTGAAGTTTTATTATTGGATCATATTGCTACTCTTGCCTTGAAGTGGTATTATAGCCTAGTTCATGCTTTGTTTTGGATTTTTGAATGATTGATTCATGTGATGGATTGATCAAAATCACCAAATACTTGATTCATGTAATGAATTGGAGTGTTTGGCTGATGTTGTATGTGGCTCATTGATTGATGAATTGAAAGAATGCTATTATGTTATTTAAGTGTTAATTCATGTAGTTAGTATATTTTAATTCATAGTTGCTAACATTGAATGTTGATTTAGCATTAGTTGATCTTATATGTTGATATATGGCTGAAATATTTTTGGTCATTTTTGGATCCAATTGGATTGGAGTTTGGTTGGAGATTTTTGGAGAATTTGATTCTCACTTGGACTTGATTTTTTGAATCTTGTTTGAGCATTTTAATTTTCAGTTTTAAAATGAGTTTTAGACATGTCAATTGGTCCATAGTGTGTGATTTAATGTTTAGAAAGTGTTTTAAAATTTTTGGTGCACAAAAGTTGAGCTAATAATAGGCTTAACTGGCCTTGACCCCAAAATGGAGGCTGTTGGTCAAGCTACCAAGTGTGGCTGAGAGCTACTGCCCAGTGGCATCCTGGTTGAGGGTTGGGCACATTTTGAGCCAATTTTTGGCTCTTTAAGTGGCTATGAAAGATGTTAAATCATGTGTTATGGATGCACAAGTGTTGTGCAAGTCGTCAAAATTATATTTGACATTTTTGATTGCTTTTAAAAACTTGTCAAAATTAATCTCCAACTTGCTTCATAAAAGTTATGCTTTTCCAATTATTTGATTATGAGATAAGCATTTAATTATTGGAATTAATTATTAATTCTAGATTTATTTATTGTTCATTTAATTGTTGAATGAATGAAAAATGAATGAAGAAGATCATGAGCTTGTTAACATTGATTTTATTTGTTTCAAGTTGTTGAAATGGGTTGTATTAAATGGGGCTTACATGCTTCTTGTTCTATCTTGTAAACGTTATGAGAGTAAAATCCCTAGGAGTGAGATTTTCTTTCTCTTGTAAAAGTTGCAAGGAGCAAAGGGGATCCAAGAAGGCATGAAGACCCATAATGAATGGGATACACTCATGTAATAGCATAGTTTAATCAACCCACTTAAAATCAACCGAGTGATGCACCTATGGTTCTAAGTGCATCACTTGGTTAGGATCATGGTCATCCCACCCTAGGAGCATGCTAGGTGTATTTACTTATTTATGCTTTTTGTGTTTTATTGCTGTATGAGATACATGATTAGGATATAAAGAACCTAAATAAGAAGATAAAAAAATGATGAGATCTTTGCAAGCAAAAACTTCTACTTAAAATATCTAAGTGATTTTCAAATATTAAGTCTAAATGGATAGAAGTTAAAGGAGTATTAATTAATCAAAGCCTTCTACTAATAGTGTATGCCATGATGATGCTATTGATTTTGTGTGATGACACTCGATCATGGGGGTCACACGTAGGAAGAAAGCTGTGAGCATACAATTAGCATGAGATGCACTTTTAACTTAGGAACCCTCACACATTAGCACTCAGTCACGGGGGATTTCATGAGGCCATCTTGAGATCAAGTATGATTGGTTGGTTTAACTTAACACTTGTTAATATAGATGGTGCACGGTCACGTAGGTCTATATGAAAAATGAGGCAAAATATATCAAGAGTTGCATGAGATATAATTTGCAAACGTTACTTACTCTTTAATTGCTCATACATGGCACTCAGTTACGAGGGTCCATTAGCAAATCATTAGGGTCTTAATTCTCACTAGGAGATTTCATTTTTTGAATTCTTCCTAGAGGTGAAGGATTTGATAAAATAGTGGGAGAAAAACATGTTTAAAAGACTATAAATATGTTTTTAATGTCAAATTCAATCAAATGCTTATACTCTATTTCCGTCTCTTGTAGATTTTGGAAATCTTCAAACAAATGGCTAAAAATCTACTCGTAAACATTTTGGAAATCAATAAACTTACCGGGCTTAACTTCCAAGATTAGTTAAGAAACCTTAAAATAATTCTTGAATCTGAAAAGAGGACTTACGTTCTTGATCAAAGTTTGTTGGACATAATTGCTGATGACTCAACTGATGAGGTTTGTGAATTATTCACTAAATTTTTAGATGATGATCTACAAGTGAGATGCCTCATGTTGGTGTCCATAACTAATGAGCTCCAAAAGACTCATGAGCATACGAGATATGCCTGTGAGATCTACGAACACCTATAAGACTTTTATGGTGTATAAACAAACTATGAAAGATTCAATTTGTTTAAATAGCTCTTCAAGGATAGTTGAATGGTCTATCATCCATGATCTAGGCTTAAGATGATTGGACTAATCAAAAAGCTTGGACAATTTAACATGGTTATGGATAATAACTTTTATGTAGATTTGATCCTCTAGTTATTACTTTTATCGTTTGACCAATTCATCATGAACTTTAATATGTCCAAGAAAGACATGATGATTAATGAATTGTTGAACATGCTAGTAACTGCCAAGGTAACTGTGAGAAAAAAAAAACCTTTTACAATTGCATCTACCTCCAAGTTGAAAGGCCCTAAGGGCCTATGAAAGGGAGGAAAAAGGAATAAAAGTTCTTCTAAGGGGAAGTAACCCAAAAAGTATTTTTGGAGAGTTAAGAAGAAAGTGAAGACTAATGCTAATTGTTTCCACTATGGTGAAAAGAGTTATTAAAAGAGAAACTGCAAAACTTACCTTGTAACCCTTGAGAAAGGTATGTACTTCTTTGAGGTGCATTTGACAACTAGTTCCTCCTCATGGTTATTTGATACCACATATGGTCCTCATCTATGTAATTCATTACAGAGGATGGAAAAAAGAAAGAGTTATCATGAAGGGGATATGATCCTTCGCCTAAAAAATGGAACAAAAGTTGCCGCCATGCTCTGAGACATAATCAAGTTAGACTTGGGGAATTCTTATATTATGCTTGATCTAGTTTATTATATACCCTATTTTGTTAAGAACATTGTTTCAATTCCTATTCTTGATAATGAAAGATTTGATTTTACTATATTGAATGAAAAATTGAAGGCAATCAAAGAATGGTTCCTTAATTGCTCAAGGTACATTAATTAATAGATTATATATACTTGATTCTAAAACTCCTCTAATACACATTCAAATAGGTAAAAGGAAGCTAGATATCCAAGATGATGCCATCTTATAGCACGTAAGACTTGGGCACATCTCTAAAATTGAGCAAGTTAGATGCTCTCAAAGCACTAAATGTTAGTAGCTTTGAAGACCTTCCTACTTGTGAATCTTGTTTGAAAGAAAAATAACCAAAGCTTCTTTTGTAGAACAAATGGGGTGCTCCACAAATCTAATGAATATGATCCATGCAAATCTTTGTGGACTACTAAGAGTTAGTGGGCCAGAAGGCTATTCTTACTTCATCAACTTCATCGATGATTATAGTCAGTACGGACATGTGTATCTTATGAAGTACAAGTTCAAAGCCTTTGAAAAGTTCAAAGAGTATTAAATGAAGTAGAAAAACAAAAAGGACTTAGTATTAAAGCTTTTCGATTGGATTGAGGAGGAGAATACTTAAGTACCAAATTCTTGAATTATTTAAAGGAGAATAGGATTCTCTCTCGATGGACTCCACTTGGCACATCCTAAGATAATGGAGTAGCCAAGAAGACAAATCGTACCTTATTAGACATGGCATGAGTTTTTTTGATATACCCTATCCTTTTAGGGATACACTTTGTTAACAGCAGTAAGCTACTAAATGTATTTGCCCTCAAAGTTGGTGTTAAAGGCACTACATGAAATGTAGTTTAGCAAAGCACCCTCATACCATTATCTTAAGACTTAATGATCTCCCACTTATATGAGATGAACAGTGAGAGATAAGTGGGATAATAGATCCATCTTGTGTAAGTTTATGGGATACCCAAGAGAGTCTATGGGTTATTACTTTTATGATCCCTTAGAACAAAAGGTGTTTGTTTCAAGGAACACCTATTTTTTGAAAAAGAAATTTCTATTGGATAGAAATGGCGTTGTCGTTGAACTTGATGAAGTTCAAGATGATCATCAAATACCACAAGCAGTGGAAACAAACAAGCTACAAGAGCCTTACACATAACCTCTAAGAAGATTAGATCAAATCAAGAAGCAACCTAAAATATTCGAATTTCTTTATAAGATGGGCCAATTGGATAGTGATTCAAAGACCTATGAAAAATATATGTTGGACATAGTTAATGGACGTTGGCTTGAAGCCATGAAATTCAAAATGAATTTTATGTACTCAAACAATGTATAGACCTTGGTAGATCCATCAGAGGGAATTATTCTTGTTGGTTGCAAGTGAATCAATAAGTGAGAGCTTAGTGTAGATGGAGATGTAACGACTTTTAAGGTGCGACTAGTGGCAAAAGGTCATACTTAAAGACTTGGTATCGATTTTGAGGAAACCTTTTCACTGATTACTATACCTAAGTCCATTCAGATTGTATGTTACATAGCTACATATTGTGACTATAAAATATGACAAATGCTTGTGAAAATCGCTTTCCTCAATGGTGACATTGAAGACGAATTTATATGGAGGAATCACAAGGTTTTACACCAAGAGGAGTGAGCAAAAGGTTTGAAAACTCTGAAGGTCCATTTATGGACTCAAATAAACATCTTGAAGTTAGAATATATATTTTGACAAGATAGTCAAATCTTTTGGCTTTGTTAAAAATATATATGAACCATGTGTGTACCAAAGGGCTGGTGGGAGTTCAATATAGTTTATTATATTTTATGTCGATGACATCCTTCTCATTGGGAATGAGGTAGGTATGTTAGAGTGCACTAAAGCATGGTTGTCTACTTAATTCTCCATAAAGGATTTGGAAGAAGCATCCTACATTTTGAGAATATGTATATATAGAGATAGATCGAAGAGGACACTAGGGCTTTCCCAAACTATATACATTGAGGTTTAGTATTGAAGAATCTAAGAAGGGATTCATTCCCATAGGACACAACATTCATCTCTCTAAGTCTATGGCCCCTAAGATAGAGGATGAAAAGCAAAAGATATCCTACATATTTTATGCCTATGTCATAGAGAGCATAATGTATGCAGTTCAATGTACAAGACTAGATGCGGTACACTTACTAAGCATTACGAGTAGGTTCCAATCCAATCTAGGTAAGAGTTACTAGATGGCTATCAAAGTAATCCTAAAGTACTTGAGAAAGACTAGGAATTTTTTTTTGGTATATGGCAAAGAAGAATTGAAACTTGAAGTATTTTTAGGTTTTAATTTCCAATCCAATGTGGATGAATTGAAATCCACTTCTAAATTTATATTTTGCCTTAATGGTGGTGCAATGAGTTGAAAGAGTTACAAATAAGACACCACGCCTGACTCTACCATAGAGACAGAATACATTGCAACTTTGGAAGCTACAAAGGAAGGTGTTTGGATGAAAAACTTCATTCAAAAGTTTAATGTAGTGCTTAGAATTATTGAGCCAGTAGTTTTCTTTTGTGAAAACAATGGGGTAGTGGCATAGGCCAAAGAGCTAAGATCTCATCAATGATCTAAGCACATTTTAAGGTGATACCATTTGATTTAGGAGATCATTAGAGATGACATCTAAGTGGAGAGAATTACCTTGAAAAAGAATATGGCAGATACACTGACAAAATCCCTAATGCAGAAGGTCTTTGATGGACATCTTGTGAAGATAGGTCATAAGGCCATGGGGCATTGACTTTAGGGCAAGTGGGAGATTGTTGGAATAGTGCTGAGCAAGCCAATTAGATTAGCCTTATAAAACTACTTTCTTGTAAAATAATCTTGATGGAATTATATTCTTTATATGGCCATCTTTATTGTATACTTTTCATTACTTCACAAGCATTTGGATGAAGCCCTTAAATCATATTAGATAATGGGACTTGGTCAGTTCACTGGCTGGTGATCATGGAATAAGTTTTACATGGTCATGATCTTAAATCTTCCAAGTCATAGGATCTTATGAGATAGGGGTTCTAAGATCTAGATAGACCTACACTAACGATGCATAAATCCAAGAGTTGGATATTGCTCTATTTTAATAGCAAATGTGTAGGACATAGGTGCATATTAGTTGGTGCTTGTTAGAGAACACGGCACTGAAAACCCACCAAAGAATCTACTAGACAACCAGAGTGACAAGTTGGTAGTGGTAAGTTCTCCAACTTATGTTGGTGCATATTATTAGCCCCCTGACCAAATGATCTATAATAACCTTGTGCTTGATCATCATGCTTTAACTTATCCTCTGTTACCTAGCAGGCTGTTCAGTTTTAGATTGGGTATGAGCTATTTGGCATAGAGGTTTATAAGATCTAGGATAGAATCTGACTCCTTATCTTTATGAAAGGTAAGTACATCACATATGGATTCTATAATGATCGATTCGAAGAAATCCTTGTGCAAAGAGGTGTAAAAATTTGGAAAAGAAATTTCTTAAAAATGAGGTCACACAACAGAATTGAACGTTGAGAATAGAGGTATAGTATCGAGATAATTAGGAAGTCAATGAATACCTTGCCTTAAGTCTTTTTTGGGAGATAGAAGATGGAAGGATTGTATTTGCATGGTTTATGTAAAGCTACAATGGTTCTCCAAAATATTCATTTCAGCCAATTGTTGGGCTCCATAGGCTTCAAGTTGGCATTGACCATGAAGATTGGGTGCTTTTCAATTAATGAAATTGATTGAATTGAGTCGATTAGTTTAAAAGATGTTTTAAACTAAAGTGAATATAAGATATTCAAAAGTCAAAAAGAGTTGTAAGCTTATGTCCAATGAATGATAGAACCCATTGGGTCACACATAAAAGCCAATTAACTTCCAAACTTGATGGAGCAATTTTCTAAATGTTAGAAAATACCTCCTTGGTGACCAATTTTCAAGGTGCTCAATTTGGCGGTCAGTCTTGGATTGATTAATTTAAATGTTAAATTAATCAATAGATTTGAGGAGTTAAATTAGACAAATAATTAAGGAGTTAATTAATTGGTGCCAATGTGCTATTAATTGGTCAAGTTAACTTAAAGAGTTAAGTTAACTAAATTAAGCTTAAAAGTAAAGCATGTTTGATTTAAGAGTTAAATCAAAGGTTAAATAATTAAATTAAAGTGTTTAATTTAATTAATGGGAAGAATACGTTTTGGAATTAGATCCCAAATGAAATTAAAATGCACATGAAATTCAAGTTGGACTTAAATTTAAATTTGCCACCTTGGCATATCTAGTTGGTTGCCCATCTTAGGGAAGGTATTATGCCAACTTGCATCACACCTTTCACCCTCTATATATAGATATAGAGGGTATGTGGATCAGCTATATAGCAATTGGTGTGAAGAATAAAATTTTTTACATTTTCCCTCCAAAATCTCTCTCTCTCTCTCTCTCTCTCTCTCTCTCTCTCTCTCTCTCTCTCTCTCTCTCTCTCTCTCTCTCTCTCTCTCTCTCTCTCTCTTTCTCTCTCAATATGCATTACATTATGTGTTGAAGCTTTGCATTTGTTCTTATTCCCTACCTAAAAATTGGCCTCCTCTATCATCTTTATCCTCTTGTATTCTATCTTATAGTGAGGAGAAATTGAAAGACTCAATTGGTGTGTGGATTATTACAATAGAGGCAAAGCATTTGATTTGCTAGTTTTAGAGATCCATTTGTATAAGTACTGATTTGGAGATTTGTTTGGGGGAGATCCAGCAGATTTTTTGCTTTGTATTTTTCTTGGTTTCTTCCGCATTGTGTGAAGGTGTTTCTATTGGAATAGTGCCTTACAAGACAACTAGATTAGCCTTATAAACTATTTCTTTATAAAATAATCTTAAGTGGATGATATTCATTATATGGCCATCTTCATCATATTTTCTTTATTTACTTCACTTATATTTGGATGAAGCCCTTAGATCACACAAGACTACAGAAATTAGTCACACACTAAGTGGTGATCATGAAATAAGTCTTACATGGTCGTGATCTTAAATCTTCCAAGTCATAAGATCTTACGAGATTGGGCATCTAAGATCTGAATAGACTTGCACTAATGATGCATAAATCCAAAGGTTGAAGATTGCTCCATTCCATGGGCAACTGTATGAGATACGGATGCATGTTAGTGGATGCTTGTTAGAGAACAAAGCACTGAAGTCCTACTAGAGAATCCACTAGATAGCCATAGTGGCTAGTTCTCTTGCTTACGCTAGTGCATATTATTAGTCTTTTGACCAAAGGGTCTATGATAACTTTGTGTCCATTCCTCATGCTTTGATGCTTCTTTGACCACCTAGTGGGTCTTTTGGGCTGAGATTAGGTATGAGCTACTTGGCATGGAGGTTTGTTAGTTCCAAGATGGAATTTGACTCCTCGTCTTTGTGGAAAGGTGACTGTATCTCCTATGTGTTCTATAATGATTGATTCCATGAAATCCTTACACAAGGTGGTGTGATAATTTTGAAACAAAATTTTGCAAAGGTGAGGTCACACAATGAAATTGAACATTAAGAATAGAAACATAGTATTGAGGCTATTGGGGAGTTGACTAACATCTTGCCCTAGGCCTCTTTCGGAAGATATGAGATAGAAGGACCATATTTGTATGGTACTCATAATGTTAGAATGGTCCTTCAAGAGCATTCATTTTGGCCAATTAGTTGGGCACCATGGGCTTGAGGTTGGACATCAACCATGGAGATTGGGTACTCTTCAATTAATGAGATTAATTGAATTAAGTCGCTTAGTTTAAAGGAGTTTAAACTAAAGTGAATACTTTGATATTTCAAAAGTCACAAGGAGTTGTGAGCCCATGCCCAATGAATGGTAGAACCTAATTGGTCACACAAAAAAACCAATGACATGGTCTATTCAAGGAAGAAGAATTTTCTAAGAGTTAGAAAATTCATGACCGATTTTTGGATAAGGCAAAATTATAGTCATTTTGGCTTGATCAATTCAATTGTTTACTTGGTCTAATTAATTTAAGAGTTAAATTAAGATCAATTAATTCAAGGTTATATAATTGATATCACATGACTATCAATTGGTCAAAATTAATTTAAGGGTTGGGTTAATTTTGACTTGCTTAAAATGTTAAGCGTTTTAATTGAAGAGTTAAGTCAAACGATTGTCAATTAAATTAAAGTATTTAATTTAATTAAGTTGGAGAGATACATTTTTGGGAGAATTATTAAATTAAGAGTTCATTTAGTAAGAATTATAACTTAATTGCAAGACATTTCATTAGATGAAATTTGTGCTTCAATTAAATTCACTAATCACAAATTTAGTGGCCACCTAAGCAAGGGATACTTGGCATCACCTCCTTGTGGGAGGTATGTAAAGTTTCCTATATATATATATATAGTGAGAGGCCAGCCATAGCATGCATGAGGTGAGCACATTTTGTGTTGTATTGTCCCAACAATGTTGTGCAGTGGGAATCTAAGTTGTTAGTCTCCCATCTTTCTCTTTGTCTCCCTCCTCCTTCCACCACAATGTTCTCAGCCATCATCCCCTCATTATATGCATATATACCAGCCGTTCTATATATAATAGGCTCAATTTGGTGTGTGGATGTTTGCATTAGAGGCAATCTAGTTTGGTTGCTTTTTGCTCTTGATTGGAGCTGTTTTTGGAAGCCGGTTTTTGCCTCTGGTTGGAGTACCTATGTTGTTCTGATCGGTGTGAAATTTGGACTGTAAAATCTTCAAATGGTTTATGAGTTCCATTTAAAATTTCAGCCCAAAAAAATAATTCTATCCAAGGGAAAAATGGTGGTGATCCTACTACGCTGGTGAAGAGCCTAATTGATGGTAGGGAGGAGTTTGGCTCTTGGTCTTCATTTTTTCCATCACCAAGGTATTTTCCCTATCTAGATATGAATTTCATGCATGTTTTTATCCTTGGGGTGTTAGTGTGGACTAGTATTTTCAGCTTTTTGCAAAAATATTTGGACCCTAGTACCACACAAACCTACAAGTGGTATCAAAGCCATATTCATGCATGGATTTGGATTTTGTTTAGCTTGGATGATTGTTTTTTGTGAAGAACTGATACAAATCACCATGTGCTCGATCCATATGATGGGTTGGAGTCTATGGATGATCTTTCTTGTGGCTCCTTGATTGATGGATTGAATCATGCTATTGTATGCTTTAATTGTTAAATCATATGAAAGCATGTTTTGATTCAATTTTTTGATGTTGAATTTTTGATTTGTCATTGGTGAATGTTATATTTTGATATGGAATTTTATGAATGACCTTAAGTTTTTTTGGCCATTTTTTGGTCCAATAAGATTGGATATAATTGGAGATTTTTGAAGAATATGATTACTGCTTAAACTAATTTTTCAAGCATATTTGGGCACTTGATATTTCAGTTTTCAAAGGTGTTTTAATCTGAAATATTCATCCATATTGTGTGTTTTGACATTTAGAAGTTGTTCTAAAAATCTCGGTGCACAAAAGTTGAGCTAAAAATGGCTTGATTCTCACTTGACCCCAAAACAGAGGTGTTGCCGACAGTTGGCAACTCTTGACAAGGTTGTGACCATTTGGTTGTTGCCCAACCTTGAGCTTGCCCTGGCTAGCAATGTTTTGATTGGTTTTGAGTAAACTTTGAGCTTTTTAGGTTCATTTAGTGACTGAGGTGGTGTTGAAATGCACATAATGATTGCACAAAAATTGTGCAAACTCTCAAAAATGTGTTGGACATATTTAATTGCTTTTGAAATTTGTTTAAGTTGACCTCCAAATATGGAAAAAATATGATGCATAAATATTATTCTTTTTTTTATATGACCAATTATTTGTTAATTTGATTAGCGCTTGATTAGATTGAATGTCAATTCATGGTTTATTTATTGTTCATTTAAATGCTAAATGATTGATGAATGAATGGGAATGATCATGCGCCTCTAATATTGATTTTATTTATTTCAATTGTTGAAATGTGTTGTATTAAATAGGGCTTGCATACCTTTTGTTCTATCTTATAAAAGTTATGAGAATAGAACTACTAGGAGTGAGGATTTTCATTTATGTAAATATCGCATGAAGTAAGGAGTCCTATAGAGGTATGGAGGCCATTTGAAGACCCATGAATGTATTGGATACTCTTATATAATAGTTTAGTTTAATTCAACCCTCTTGAAATCAACCAAAGTGATGCACCTATGGCTCTAAGTACATCACTTAGTTAGGCTTATGGTCATCCCACCCTAGGAGCATGCTAAGCTATTTACTTATTTACGCTTTTCATGTCTTATTGATATATGTGATGCATGATTAAGATATAGAGAACCTAAATAAGAAGATTAAATGATGAGATCTTTGCAGGGAAAAATCCCCACTTATAATGTCTAAATATTTTCAAACGTCAAGTCAAAATAGATATAAATTAAAGGAGTTTTAATTAATCCAAGCCTTCCACCAATAGTGTATGCCATGACGATACTACTGGTTTTGTGTGATGGCACTTGGTCATAAGGGTCACACTTAGGAGGAAAGCTATAGCATGCACTTAGCATAAGATACATCTTTGACTTAAAAACCCTCACGCATTAGCACTCGATCATGGGGGATGTCATGAGGCCATCTTAAATTGAAGTATGATTGGTGGGTTGGACTTAGACACTTAGAAGTATAGATAGCACACGGTCGCGTGTGTCTATAAAAAAAGTGAGGCAAAATACATCAAGAGTTGTATGTGATGCAATTAGCAAAAGTTGCTTACCCTTTGATTGCTTATGGATGGCACTCATTCATAGGGGTCCACTTGCAAGTCCTTGGGATTTTAATTCTCACTAGGAAATGAGATTTCCTGAATTCTTCTAAGGGGGTGAAGGATTTAATAAAATAATGGGAGAAAAAAATGCTTGAAAGACCATAAACATGTTTTTAATATCAATATTCAATCACATCCTTATATTCTCTTTTTCACTTTTGAGGATTAGTGAAATTTCAAGAATGGCTAATAATTCCACTCAACGTTATTTTGGAAATCAATAAACCAATCGGGCTGAACTTCCACAATCCTAAAGACATGTGAAACGTTTACGAATTGGGCTTAAGATCATCTTATCCTTTAGACTTATGATGGCATCTATAAACATTAAAATTTCCAAAGACACATAATTGGTACCTTGGATAAAGTTTACAAAAGTTGTAAAGCAAATGAGGTATAAGAAGTTCATGGTGTTAAGATAGATTTTTCAAGCCAGGATGGATGTGAAATCATTTATCATCAACTACAGTATAAAGATGATTGGGCTCAGAGAAGCTTTTCTACTTGGACATAATGATGGACAATGATCTTCATGAGGATTTGATCCTCACATCCTTATCGAGTTTTATTGATCAAAGTGTTGATCTAGAAGGAAAATACCACGATAAGGGCAAACCTTTGACATTTGTTTTCTCCTCCACGTCTATAGGCACAAGGGGTACTAGAAAGAAAGGTAAAAGGAAGAAAGGTTCTTCCTCTGTGGAAAAACAACTATTAAAGGCATCTAAAGGAGTCAAGAAGATTATAGAGGAAATAGTCGATGCTAATTGTTTCCACTTGGGCAAAATAGGCCATTGGAAACACTATTGCAAGGAATACCTAGCAATCCTTAAGAAGGGCATGCACTTTATAGAAGTGCATTTTAGGTTAAATTTTTCCTCATGGATATATGATATCACATGTGGTTCTTTTCTTTGTAAGTTGTTATAAAGAATAGAAAAAAGAGTAGAACCAAGTAATGTAGATATGATCTATTGCCTTAGCTAAGGAGTAAGAGTTGTGTCCAAAGCTGAAGGCATACAATAAGTTTGACTTAGAGAACTCCATATTTGTATTAGACCTTTGTTATAATGTACCATATATTGTTGAGAACATTATTTCAATTCTGGTTTTAGATAGCAAAGGATTTGATCCTTCTATATCAAATGGGAGATTGAAGGCATTAAAGAAAAGGTTTTTTAATTGCTCATGATACACTTAACAAAGGATTGTATATATTAGATTCTTAGCCATCACTAATGCACTTTCAACTAAGTAAGCAAATTAGATATCGAAGAAGACGAAATGTTATGACATGCAAGACTTGGTCATATCTCTAAAAATAGGATGAACAAAGTTAGAAGCTCTCAAAGCACTAAATGTTAATGGCATTGAGGACCTTTCTATTTGTTAATCCTATTTGAAGTGATAAATGACCAAAACTCCTTTTGTAGGACAAACGGAGCACTCCGTGAATCCTTTGGATTTGACCCATATAGATGTTTATGGATCACTAAGAGTTAGTGGGAGAGGAGACTATTTTTACTTAATCACCTTCACTGATGGTAATATTTGGTTCGGGCAAATATATCTTATGAAGTATAAGTCCGAAGCCTTTGAAAAGTTCAAAGAGTATAACAATAAAGTAGAAAAGCAAAATGGAATTATTATTAAGTCCTTTGATTGGATCATGAGGAAAAATACTTAAGTACCATATTCTTGGATTGTCTAAAAGAGAATGGGATTCTTTCTCAATCAACTCCACCTGGCACACCCAACACCATTGAGTGGCAAAAAAAGAAATTGTGCCTTATTGGACATGGTACATTCCATGATGAGCTTTTTCGATGTGCCTATATCCTTTTGGGGATACGCCCTAGAAACAGCAAAGAGGTTACTAAACATAGTACCTTCAAAATTGGTACCAAAAACACCATACGAGATATGGCATGGCAAAGTACCCTATTACCAATATCTTAAGGTTTGGGGATCTCCTGCGTATGTAAGATGGAAAATGGGAGATAAGTTGGATAATAGACCCATCTTATGCAAGTTTGTAGGATACCCTAGAGAGTCTATGGGTTATTACTTTTATGATCCCTTGGAACAAAACGTGTTTATTTCAAGAAACACGACTAATTTGGAAAAGGAATTTATATTGAATAGAAAGGGTGTTGTTGTTGAACTTGATGAAGTTCAAGATGATCAATAAATCCCACAAGTGGTAGAAATAAATAAATATCAAAGAGCTTAGTACACAATCTCTGAAAAGGTCAGACTAGATCAAGAAGTAATCCAAAAAGTTTGGATTTCTTTACAAGATGGGTCAATCAAATAAAGATCGATAACCTATGAGAAAGCTATGTTGTACATAGATTCAAGACGTTGGCATGAAACCATGAGATCTAAAATAGACTCTATATACATAAACAAAGTATGGACTTTGGTAGTCCACCAAAGGGAATAGTTCCCGTTGGTTGCAAGTGGATCTATAAGTGAAAGCTTGGAGTAGATAGGGATGTGATGATGCTTAAGATATGACTAGTGGCAAAAGGTTACACTAAAAGACCCAGTATTAATTTTGAGGAAACGTTTTCACCGATCGCTCTGCTTAAGTCCATTCAAATTTTACTTGCCATAACCATATATTATGACTATGAGGCATGGAAAATGGATGTGAAAATAGTTTTTCTCAATAAATACAATAAAGAAAGGATTCATATAGAGCATCTACAAGGTTTTACATCCAAGAAGAGTGAGCAAAAGGTTTGCAAACTCTAGAGGTCTATTTACAGACTCAAACAAGCATCCTGAACTTAGAACATACATTTTGATTAGAAAGTCAAATCATTTGGCTTTGTCAAAAATAAATATGAACCAAATGTGTGCAAGTGACTAGTGGGAGTAGTGTACAATTTATTGTGCTTTATGTTGATGACATCTTCCTCATTGGGAATGAGGTAATAATGTTAGAGTGCACTAAAGCATGGTTATCTACTCAATTCTCTATAAAGGATTTGGGAGAAGCATCCTACATATTTGGAATATGTATTTATAGATATAGATTGAAGAGAATGCTGGGGCTTTCCCAAACCCCGTACATTGACAAAATACTAAATATATTTTAATATGAAAAAATCTAATAGAGGATTCCTTCCATAGGACATTGCATTCGTCAATCAAAGTCTATGGCCCCTAAGATAAAGGAAAAGAAAAGAAGAATATCTCACATACCTTATGCCTCTGTTGTTAGAGGCATAATGTGTACTGTTCAATATACTAGACTGAACGTGGCATACTTGCTAAGTGTTACGAGTAAGTTCCAATCCAATCCTAATGAGAGTTACTGAATAGCTATAAAAATAATCCTTAAATGTTTGAGAAGGACTAAGGTCTTGTTTTTAGTATACAACAATGGAGAATTGAAACTCGAGGGGTTTTTGGATTCAAGTTTTCAATCCGATATAAATGACCTAAAATCCACTTTTAGATTTACATTTCACCTTAATGATGGAATGGTTAGTTGGAAAAGTTCTAACAAGACACCATGGCTGAGACAACCATTGAGATAAAATAATTTGTAGTTTTGGAAATTGTAAAGAAAAGTGTTTGGATGAAAAACTTCATCCAAGAGTAGGATATAATACCTAGCGTGCATGTACCTACAATTATCTTTTGAAGACAATTTAAGACTTGAGCCAAGATCTCATCAGTGATCCAAACATAGTAAATGTATTATCATTTGATATATGATATCAATTAATAGAGGTGACGATTGAGTGAATAAAGTTGCCTCAGAAGAGAATACAACAGAATTACTATCTGAACCCCTAAATGCTAATAGTCTCTGAAGGACATCTTGAAAAGATGGATCTCAAAGCCAAAGGGCATTAACTTTAGGGCAAGTGGGAGATTATTAGAATAGTGTCTTGCAAGCCAACTGGATTGGCCTTGTAAACTATTTCTTTGTAAGACAATCTTGATTAGATGATATTCATTATATGGTCTTCTTCATCATATACTCTTTATTTACTTCACTTGTATTTAGATGAAGCCCTTAGATCACACAAGACTATGAGACTTGGTCATGCATTGGGTGATGATCATGGAATAAGTCTTACACATTCGTGATCATAAATCTTCTAAGTCAGAGGATCTTATGAGATAGGACATGTAAGATCTAGATAGATTTACACTAATGATACATAAATCCAAGGGTTGAAGATTGCTCCAATTCATGAGTAATTATATGTGATACAGGTGCATGTTAGTGGGTACTTATTGGAGAACAAGGCACTGAAAACCAACCAGAGAATCCCTTAGATAGCCATGGTGGCTAGTTCTCCTACTTACGCTAATGCATATTATTAGTCCTCTGACCAAAGGGCCCATGGTAACCTTGTGTCTGATCCTCATGCTTTGACCCTTCTTTAACCACCTAGCGGATCTTTTGGGTTAATATTGGGTATGAGCTACTTGGCATAGAGGTTTGTCAGATCCAAGATGGATTCTAACTTCTCATCTTTGAGAAGGGTGAGTGCATCTCCTATGTGTTTTATAATGATCTATTTCAAAAAATCCTTGCGCAAGGTGGTGTCACAATTTGAAAAAGGAGTTTTCCAAAGGTGAGGTCACACAACGAAATTGAACATTAAGAATAGAAGTATAGTATTGAGGCTATTGGGGAGCCGATTAATATCTTGCTCTAGGCCTCTTTCGGGAGATAGGAGACGGAATGACTGTATTTACACTGCACGCATAATGCTAGAATGGTTCTTCAAGAGCATTCATTTTGGCCAATTAGTTGGGCTCCATGGGCTTGAGGTTGGACATCAACTATGAAGATTGGGTATTCTTCAATTAATGAGATTAATTAAATTGAATCGCTTAGTTTAAAGGAGTTTAAACTAAAGTGAATATTTGATATTACAAAAGTCACTAGGAATTGTGAGCCCATGTCCAATGAATGGTAGAACCTAATAGGTTGCCCACAAAAGCTAATGATATGGTCTATTGAAGGAAGGAGAATTTTTTAAGAGTTAGAAAATTCATGATCAATTTAATTGTAGTTATTTTGGCTTGATCAATTTAATTGTTAAATTGGTCAAATTAATTTAAGAGTTAAATTAAGATCAATTAATTAAAATTTAATTAATTGATGTCACATGCTATCAATTAGCCAAAATTAATTTAAGGGTTGAGTTAATTTTGACTAGCTTAAAATGTTAAGTGTTTTAACTTAAGAGTTAAGTTAAATGATTATTAATTAAATTAAAGTATTTAATTTAATTAAGTTGGAGAGATAAATTTTTGGGAGAATTATTAAATGAAGAGTTCATTTAATAAGAATTAGAATTTAGTTGCAAGACATTTCATTAGATGAAATTTGCGCTTCAATTAAATTCACTAATCACAAAGTTAGTGGCCACCTAAGCAAGGGACACTTGGCATCACCTCTTTATGGGAGGTGTGTGACCACTCCTATATATAGATATAGGTGAGCACATTTTGTGTCATATTCTCCCAATAATATTGTGTAGTGGGAATCTAAGTTGTTAGTCTCCTATCACTCTCTCATTTTCCCTCCTCCTTCCACCACAATATTCTCAACCTTCCTCCCCTCATTCTTTGTAGATATTCCAACATTTCTGTGGAGAAAATGCCATTAATTTGGTGTGTGGATGTTTACATTATAGGTAATCTAGTTTGGTTGCTTTTTGCTCTTGACTGGAGCTGCTTCTAACAACCAATTGTTGTGGCTAGTTGGAGTACCTCTGGAGTTCTAACTGACCTAAAATTTCAATTGTAGAATATTTAAAGGGTTTAGGAGTTCCAGTTAAAATTTCAGCCCAAACGAAGAAGTCTATCCAAGGGAAAAATAGTGGTGATCTTGTTGTGCTGGTGAAGAGCCCATGTGATGGTAGGGAGGAGTTTAACTCTTGCTCTTCATTTTTTCCATCACAAAGGTATTTTCCCTATCCAAATCTGAATTTCATGCATGTTTTGATCCTTGGGATTTTTGTGTGGACTAGTTGTTTTAGTTTTTTGTGAAAATATTTGGACCCTAGTGCCACACAAACCTACAGTTTTAGATTTAATTTTTTGATTTTTAAGGCATCCTAACCAAGGAAAAAATTGATCTCTCCCTACTATGCTGGTTCTTGGAAATTTCTAGAATTGTGAAGTGTTCACACTTTTCTCTTGTTTTGGAGCTATAAAAGGTATTCCTCCTTCCAAATCTAGGTCTATAGTATGTTTAGATCCTTGGTTGCTTGAGTAGCTTAGTTATTTTAGCTTTTGAAGTTTTATTATTGGATTCTAATGCTATTCTTGCCTTCACTATAATGATCAATTCCAAGAAATCTTTGCATAGATAGTTTGACAACTTGGAAAAAGAGTTTTTCAAAGATAAGGTCATAAAGTGGAATCGAACATTAGAAATAGAGACATAACATCGAGGCTATTAAGAAGTCGAAAAATATCTTGTCTTTTAGGAGATAGGAAATAGAAGGACTACATTTACACGGTACACATAGAGCTATAATAGCTCTCCAAAAGCATGCATTTTGGCCAATTAGTTGGGCTCTATGGGCTTGAGGTTAGACATCGACCATAGAGATTGGTACACTTCAATTAATGGTGATTAATTGAATTGAGTCGATTAGTTAAAGAAGTTTAAACTAAAATGAATATTTGATATTCAAAAGTCACAATAGTTGTGAGCCTATATCTAATAAATGGTAAAACCTAACAGGTCACACACAAAAGTCAATTGCATTTCTTACATGATGAAGGAATTTTCTAATAGTTAGAAAATTACTCCTTGTGGACCAATTTTGAGGTTGGAGAAAATTGAGGTCATTTTTGGTTTAAACAATTTAATTTTAAAGTTCATCAATTAATTTAAGGAGTTAAATTAGACTAATAATTAAGAAGTTAATTATTTGGTGCCGCATGACTATCAATTGGTCAAGTTTGTTTAAAGAGTTAAGTTAACCATGACTAGCTTAAAAAGTTAAGTCAACGGTCAATTAATTAAATTAATGTGTTTAATTTAATTAATAATAGAAATCTATTTTGGAGGAAAAATTCTAATGAAATATTTATTCGGTGTGGTATTTTAATTAATTTGAAATGAGATTCCAAATAAAACTGAAATGCACACAAAATTCAAATTCACATTTGAATTGCAACTTGCCAATTTGCAAGGCAAGTTGGCAATCACCCTTGAGGAAGGTGTGATGCCACCTCAACATCACACCATCTTTACTCTATATATTGATATAAAGGGAGAGAGGGACGGCCAATGATGCTTCATGTGAAGAATTAGATCTTCTCACATTTTCCTTTAAATCTCAAATGTTGTCTCATGTGTTGAAGCTTTGCTCTCTTTCTTCTTCTCTTACCTCAATTCAAACCTTTATCTCTCCAAATCTCTTTCTTATTTTCCATCTAACATTAAGGAGATTAGGTTCTGGCATTGTTGTGCGGATTATATTGTTAGAGGCAAGATAATTGGATTGCTAGCCTTTGGAGATCCATTGTGAGGGCAATCTATTTGGCTATTTTATTCTCAAACTTCCTTGAGGATTTTGGGATGAATTTTTTATAGTAGCTTCTTCAAGGAGTTTAGAAGGTTTTATAATTTTCTTGGAATTTTTGGAGGAATTTTGATTAGGCAAAAGTTGCTCCAAATCCGCTGTGTTGCTATGTAACAATTTCTGGATTGAAGAAGTGTTCATCATCTTCCTTGTTTTTGAGCAAATCAAGGTAACTCTCCTTCCAAATTTGAATCAATAGCATGTTGAGATCTTTGTAACCATGTGTAGGCTAGTTCATTTTTAGTTTTATTATTGGATCCTAGTGCTTCATGTGCATTCACATACAACTCTTGGATGAAGTTTTTCATCCAAACACCTTTCTTTAGGGTTTTTGAAGATATATTCCACCTTAGTAGTAGAATCAGACATAGTGTCTTGTTTAGAACTCTTCCAACTCATTGTGCCACCATATAAATCATGGGTAGATTTAAGGTCATCTTCATCAGATTGAAAACTAGAATCCGAAAACTCTTCAAGTTTCAATTCTCCATTGCCATAGATTAAAAATAAATATCTAGTTCTTCTAAGTACTTTAGGATTGCTTTATGGCTATCTAGTAACACTTATTAGGGTTGGATTGAAAGCGGCTCGTAACATTTAAAATGTGTGCTACATCTGGTCTAGTATATTAAATGGTGTACATTTTGCTATCAATCGTGGATGCATAAGGTATGTGGGATATTCTTTCTCTCTCGTCTTTAATCATAGGATCTATAGACTTGAAAAGGCAAAGACTATATCCCACAGGAGGAATCCCTTCTTAGATTCTTTCATACTAAACCTCTTTAGTATCTTGTTAATGTACTCGATTTGGGAGAGCCCCAACATCCTTTCTAATCTATCTCTAGAGATTTATATTCCTAACAAGATGATGCTTCTTCTAAATCTTTCATGAAAAATTGCGAAGATAACCATACTTTAGTACACTCTAACCTTTTTTTTCATTCCCAATGAAAATAACGTCACTGATATAAAGCACAATAAACTGTATCAAACTCCCACTAGCCCTTTTATACACACAAAGCTCATACACATCTTTAACAAAGCCAAATGATTTGACTGTTTTATTAAAATGTATGTTCCAATTTTAGGATGCTTGTTTCAGTCCACAAATGGATCTTTAGAGTTTGCAAACTTTTTTTTCACACCCTTTAGATGTAAAATCTTGTGGTTGCTCTATATAGATTTCTTCTTCAATATTTCTATTGAGAAAAATAATCTTTCCAACCATTTGCCAATCTCATAGTCATAGTAAGTGGCTATAGCAAGCATAATCCTTGTGGACTTAAGCATAGCAACCAATGAAATAATTTTCTCAAAATCAATATGAGTCTTTAAGTATAACCTTTTACCACTAGTCTAGCTTTAAAGGTTGTTACCTCTCTATCGACTCCTAACTTTCACTTATAGATCCACTTGCAACTAACAGGTACTATACCCTTCAGTAGGTTTACCAAAGTCCATACATTATTAGAGTACATGGAATCCATTTTGGATTTAATGGCCTCAACCCAATGTCCTGAATCTATATCCAACATAGCTTTTTCATTGATCTTCAGATCATTATTCGTTTTCCCCATTTCATGAAGGAATCTAAACTCTTCGAGTTGCTTCTTGATTTGATCCAACCTTTGAAGAGGTTGTGTGCTAGGCTTAGGACGCTCTATTATTTCTACTGCTTCTAGGATGATATGGTCATCTTGAACTTCATCAAGTTCAATGATAATGTCTTTTCTATCCAATAGAAGCTCTTTCTCTAAAAAGTAGTGTTCCTTGAAACAAACACATTTTGTTCCAAGGGAACATAAAAATAATAACCTAAAGACTCTTTTGAGTATCCCATAAACTTGCACAAAGTTGATCTCATTTCCAACTTGTCTCCCACTAGTCTCTTGACATATGAAGGAGACCACTAAACTCTTAAATAAGATTAAGATGGTGCTTTGACATACCACATCTCATGCAATATCTTTAGCACTGACTTTGAGGGTACTACATTTGGTAGCCTTGCTGCTATCTTAAGGGCATATCCCCAAAAAGATATAAGCACATTGATGAAACACATCATGGAACGTACAATGTCCGAAAAGGTATGGTTTCTCTTCTTTGTTACTCTATTATATTGGGATGTGCCAAGTGGAGTCTATTATGAGAGAAACCCTATCAAGCCTTGGGTTCACAAGCCCGTTAGATGTGAGAATTGCCTCTAAACCTACTAATACTTACTAGAATTAGGCTATGATCGACTTGCCCAAAAAAGATATCAAATGGATGCACATGAGTTCTTTTGCCAAAGCATATATACTAGTTATTCTTTCAATATTTAGTCCATGCGAGATGGGTTATCACAATCACCCTTGCTTTAGAATGAAAGATCCTCATTGTGGTGTAATACATATCTAAGATCATTCACCAAGCGTTGGGACTCTAGTAATGGCTATAGGATCTAGAGATGGCTCTCCTGTTTGTAGTACTTTATCTTGCAAGTTCAAGAGATAGCTCCCACACATAGCACTTTGCCACTTTTATAGCATTTAGCTCCCAATATTCCAACTAGTGATAGCTCTGATACCATTTGCATGCCCTAAGCCTAAAATCCCATTAAACATGAGAATTATTTTTGTACCTATCAAATATCCTAGAATTGAGCTATGATCGACTTGCCCAAAAAAAATATTCAATGGATGGACATAAGTTCTTTGGCTAGTGCTTATATACTAGTTACTCTTTCAATATTTAGTCCATGTGGGATAGGATATCACAATCCTATTCTCATTTAGATAATTTAAGAAATCAATACTTAAGTATTCCCCTCCTTGATCTGATTGAAGAGCTTTAATACTAAGTCCTTGTTGCTTTTCTATTTCATTGCTATACTTTTTTAACTTTTCAAAGGCTTTGAACTTGTACTTCATAAGGTACAAATACCTTAACTGAGTATGATAATTGGTGAAGGTAATGAAGTAAGAATAGCCTCTATTTGCACTAACTCTTAATGGTCTACAAACATCCACACAGATCAAATCCAAAAGACTTACATTTTGCTCTATTTGTCTTACAAAAGGAGCTTTGATCTTTTTCCTTTTAAACAAGATTCATAAGTAGGATGATGTTGAATATGCATAAGTGATGGTTGAGAATTCAAAATGTATAGTTTATTACTAAGTGTACCTATTACAACTAAGGAACCATTCTTTATTGCTTT
Source organism: Jacaranda copaia (assembly GCA_014898725.1). Taxonomy (NCBI): domain Eukaryota; kingdom Viridiplantae; phylum Streptophyta; class Magnoliopsida; order Lamiales; family Bignoniaceae; genus Jacaranda; species Jacaranda copaia. The sequence continues at coordinate 864,649 of JACGDI010005566.1, forward strand.
AAATTTCCCATTAGATATTGAGAAGTTAAATCCTTCATTATCTAAAATGGGAATTGATATAATATTTTTCACAACAGTTGGTACATAGTATTAATGATCCAATACTATAAAGGAGTTCCCTAAGTTTAACTTCATAATACCTTCAACTCTGGCCCTAACTTTTCCTCCATTGCTAAGGGGTTAGATCAAATCGTCATTGCTTAGACTCTTTCTTCTTTATATGCCCTATGACAAATTATAAAGGTGAGAACCACATATAAGATGAAATACCTATGAGGAAGAATTAGTAGTTTAGTGTACTTCAACAAAGTACATACCCCTTCCAAGGCTTGCAAGATATTTCTTGCATTCGATTCCAATGCCCTATCTCACTATAGTAGAAACAAGCAGTATCTTTATTATCCTCTTTCTTTTTCTAGATCCCCTCGGACAATTTTAATGTCCCTTTCCCTTCAAAGAAAAACTTTTCTTCTTTTTATCTTTTTTCTTCTTCCCCTTTGGGCATTTAAACTTGGAGAAGGAAGTAAGCATTAATGGTTTGTCCTTTTTTCATAGTCATCTCAGCTATTACCAACATATTGACCAATTCGTGGATTGTAACTTCTTGTTTGGACATATTGTCTCTCATCACGAATTGGTCAAAAGAGCGAGGCATGGACTAAAGGATCAAATCTACATAGAGGTTGTTGTACATTACTACTTCCAAAGTAGCGAGCTTCTCAATAACCCAATCATCTTGGGCCCATGATCATGGATAATAGACCCCTTTATCATCCTAGTTTGAAGGAGCTCCATTGAGTATATATATCTCTCATGTCTTGTTTTACACCATATAACTCTTATGGGTATAAATGTATCTGAAAAGCACTTTTCATATGCTCATGAGACATATGAAGCTCTTTAGACGTGGAGGCCATCATGAGGCAATAAGTTTGGAGGTCATTCTCCACCTATTTAGTGAATATTTTATGTATCTCTTGATCGGCATCCTCACCTATGGTGTCGAGCAAACTTAAGTTAAGGAATATATCTACTTCTCAGAGTTAAGAATGATTTTGAGGTTTCGAAGTCTATTGTGGTAGTTTGGCTTGGTAAGTTTATTAGATTCCAATATGATACTTAGAGGATTCTTGGTCATGTTTGATATTTTGCAAATCTACAAAGGTGAAATAGAGAATATAAGCAATTGATTGAATTTTATATTACAAAACATGTTTATAGACTTTTAAGCATGTTTTTCTGCCACTATTTTATCAAATTCCTCTTTCCCTAAAGGAATTCATGAAATCATATTTCCTAGTAAGAATCAAGGTACAAAAGGCATCATTTGTTGACCCACAACTCGTGAGACATCCACAAATAATTCTAAGGTAAGCAACTTTTGCTAATTGCCTCTCTATGCAACTCTTGATATATTTTGCCTCACTTTTCTTGTAGACTCACGACTTGTGTGACATTTACACTACTAGGTGTTAAGTTGTACCTACCTGTCATTCTTTAATTATAAACTCCACTATGTCATTCCATGACTCGTGAGACAATGTCATAGTGAGTTTCAAATTAAATGCATCATATGCCAAGAAGTGAGTATAACGTTTCTCCAATAAAGTGTCCCATGACTCGTGACCCTAAATTAGGGTAGCATCTCTTGTCAACTCCCATTGATAGAAGGCTTAGATTAATTAAAACTCTTTTTAATTTGTATCCAATTTTACTTAATATTTTGGAAAACTTAAACTCCTCTAAGTTGAGGGTTTTTCTTACTTTAAAAGATCTCATCAATATTATCATCTCTTAATTAGGTTCTCTATATCCTAACCGTGCATTTTATACATCAATAGGATAAAGAAAAACATAAATAAGTAATACACCTAATATGTTGCTAAGGTGGGATGGCCATGAGCTTCAACCAAGTAGTGTACTCAGAGCTATAAGTGCACTACTTAGTTGATTTTAAATGGATTGATTAAATCCTATCTTTTACATAAATATATCCCATACATTCATGGGTCTTCAAGCCTCCTAGATCCTCTTAGCCCCCTTTGTCTCCATGTAATATTTATAAAAGAAAGGAAATCCTCACTCCTAGAGTTTTACTATCATAACATTTACAAAGTAGAAAATCAAGAAGTATGCAACCCTCTATTTAATACAACCATTTTCAAACAACTTTGAAATAAATAAAACCAAATAAAGGCTCATGTTCATCCCCATTCATTCATTATTCATTCAACAATTAAATGAACAAAAAGTAAGAATTCAATCCCACAAACTAAATGCTTATCTCATAAACAAATAATTAATAAGCAAAAATAAGCATAACTCTTTATGCATCACATTTGTGCACCTAAGTGAAGATTGACCTGAACTTGACTTTAAAAGCAAGCAAAAATATCCAACATTATTTTGAATCTGTTACACAACTTATGTGTATCAAAATTACATGGAACAATGATGAATATAGAGGCTAAAATTCAAAAATACACCAAAAAATGTGCAAAGGCTATCTAGTGGAAAGTTTTCACTTGGCCAAGTGCACAGCAGGCATGCACACAGAGCATCCGTTATGCTATAGGGGCTGGGCAACTTCGCCGCTACCTTGCTGGCCAGGCGCCTAAGGTGCAATTTTGTGCTTTTTTATATTTTTGCCTTCTCAATTCACATGAACACCTCCATATCATCATTCCACACATATTTTGATAGATTTTCAGATTCTAAACACTTTAAAAACTAGAAATTAGAGTGCTTGAACATGCTTTAAAAATCAAATCTAAGTGAGAATCAACATTCTCTAAAAATCTCCAATTAACTCCAATCCAATTTGATCCAAAAATAGCCAAAACACTTTAAAACTATAATTAACATACTATATCAACATATGACATCATTCCTTGCTAAATCAACATTTAACATCATAAGATTTAAATCAAAATCATGCCTGCATATAAAATAACACTTAAACACATATTGACATATATCAATTCAACATATATGGAGCCACATAGAAAATCATCACAAAACTCAAATTTATCAATTGAATCAAGTATTTGTACATCTAAAATCAATCGATCACATTAATCAATTCACTAAAATCCAAATTTAGGCATGAAAATGGCTCCAATACCATTTGAAATATAGAGATGAATTGGGATCTAAATACTAAAACAAAAAAAAAATGCAAAAATAAAACCAATCATCTCATCCCAAGGATCATAATCATGTCCTAAATAATAATTTGAAGGAAAAAAATTTACCTTTGTGAACTAAAACAAAGATTTGGCTAGATCACTCCAAAGACTTTTCTATTGGATTATCTACAAACTCTAACAATTGGATCTGATTATGCCCCTTGTAATTTTAAAAAAAATTAGCAAATTTGATACACCAATCACCTATGGAACAGTAGCTTGTGACTAAAAATCACTGAAAAACTCAACTTATCGATTGCCTAATCAATCCACCAAAATCAACCACAAGGTGGTTCACCAATGAACTTCTGAGTTCCCCTAAGTGTAGAACCTCTAATGTAAAGACCACACATCTAGGACAAGCTCTCAATCAACCTCACTTTTGCTAGATAAAGAGACAAAGATGGTGATGGTAGGAGAATGGTGTTTTTAGAGGAGAATGAGAGGGGGGAATTTTTGGTGTGATTATTCAACGTATGAATTATATCACACTTTTGAAAGAAAAAATGTGAGGAATGCCAACTAGCACCAAGTGGTCAACCACATGTCCTATTTGTAGAGGGCATGGAAACTCTTGGATGCTTCCATCACACCCTCCATGCATGTTGGCCAACTTGCCAACTTGTGTGTTCATTTACATTTCAATTTATATTTGCATTTTATATCATGAAATGAAATGTTAATTAACTTAAATTCAAATGGATTCTTCAATTTGATTTCTCTCCAAAACTAAAATTCTCAAATTAATTAAATTAGTTATTTAATATATTTAACTTAATTAAAGTAGGAGAATGGTGTTTAAATAGGAAAATGGTGTTTTTAGAGAAGAGGGGGAGGAGAGAATTTTTGGTGTGATTATTTAATATATGAATTATATCCCACTTTTGGAGGAAAAATGTGAGGAATGCCAACTAGCACCAAGTGGTCAACCACATGTCCTATTTATAGAGGGGATGATGCTCTTGGATGCTTCGATCACACCCTTCATGTATGTTGGCCAACTTGCCAACTTGTGTGTTCATTTGCATTTCAATTAACATTTGTATTTCATATCATGAAATGAAATGTTAATTAACTTAAATTGAAATGAACTCTTCCATTTCATTTCTCTCCAAAATGCAAATTCTCAATTTAATTAAATTAGCTATTTAATTTAATTAATTTAACTTAACTCCTTAAGTTAAGTTGACTAGTTAATTGTTATATGGCGCTAATTAAGTTAACTCCTTAATTTAATTGGCCTAATTTAATTTCTTAAATTATTTTGATTAATTTAACACTTAAAGTGAACAAGCCAAAAGTGACCGATTAAAATAGTAAATCATTTTCTATCCAAAAACTACCTAATCGTGAATTTTCTAACTTCATAGAAAATTCCTCCTATCAAATAAGAATTTCCTTAGGCCTTTGTGTGTAACTCATTAGGTTCATCCTATCCCACCCCAAAATCAAACCATGTAGTCTAATCTCAAGGCATGAAACTCAATCTTAAAAATAGAGCTCATCTAATAAAAAATCATAATCGTAAATAAAGGAACACTAAGTATTCAATATAAATTTATTAAATCTTGCTAAATAAAACCTAAATAACAATACTTTATTCTTAACTAAAATCCATAAGGAAACTAACAAGCAAACATCATCAAATGTTAAAACTATTGTAAAAGTCTCAAAATACTTCAGTTTCGATTCTCGTTAAAAGTAAGTCCACATGTTCACTAGGGTTAGGGTCTACATCTACTCGAAGGAAGTTCAAGAAGAATAGAGCATGAGCAAAGGACTTAGTGAATGCCAAGTGCATGTAATGTGAATTCAAGAATATATCAAGATCAAAAGATGCTCAGTGATAAATACTTGAGAAAAATAGTGAGAAATAGTTATAAAAGCTTAAAGTACACTAAAAAACAATTATAAACATTCAAGAAGATAGTGAAAAGTAGTTATGCATTATATAGTAGTAAAAAAAATATAACGATAAATATTTTTAATAGGCTAACAATTAAATATGATGATCGAACTAGTGTTTGCTATAGCCAGTCAACTTTATAACTCCTATCATAACAATACATTATCACTCCAGGCAAGGTGATACCTTAATAAACAGTGCTTAAGCTTAGATCCTTAGAAAATCCTATGACTCACCTTAGCGACAAACAGCTTCTATTGTACACTGAGGGGAATAGGTCATGGGGGCTTGGGGTTCAATTGGCAAGCCTAATGCTGCTCGATGAAGTACCTCGCACACCAAGACCAAGTTGGATCCAGCTAACAATAACATTAAATCCAGTCATCAGTGTTGATCATTTTATTTAATTGCTAGTCTAAAACCATATTGAAATAGTATCAATAGTATTAAAAGAAATTTCTTTTCTTGTATTAATAAACAAAACAAAGAAATTCATGCGTGCAATGGAATATAATTGTAGTGCAGTCTAAGTCGAAGCAAAGTTTTATGGAATGCATTACGATATATATCCTTCTGGGTTTTGAAAAGTATTATTATATATTATATGTAAGTTTAGACACTCACTATACTTATCAATAGGATCAAAGGCCAACCCTAGTAGTGTAAGTCCCAAAATACTTGTTGACATAAGAGTAATATTCAATTCGATCAACATTTTGATTTAATCCATGAATTCAAACCTCAAATTCATCCAACAAATTAAAACATTGATCAATAAAACTTTAAAACTAATACTAATGAAAAGTTTCGATATGTCATTAGCCTAGTACATACATACTCACAAAACTTAATAAGATTTTGTCCTTTCATATATATTTTATAGATTTGCTAACAACTTTCTTTCTAGATATCTGATTGACTCAATTCTTGAGGCATTGGAAAGCCAAGATAAAACTTTTAAGCTTATGGCCTAGTTTAAATTGGATAATATTGGAGAGAAAAATTGAGTTCAATAGGTAGCAGTGGTGCAAAAATAGGTTTCCAATTTTTAGAATATTTTTCATATGCATGAAATCTTGTTGTATTTTGACCATATTATTTCTATATAACTCGAATAAAGGTGATTTAGAGTCATACAGAAATGTAAGAGATAGATCTTTAATTTATTTGTTGGGAGCTTTTTATAATTCATTAAGGTAATAAGTGAAACATACACTACAATGCCCTTTCCATGCAGAATAGGCAGACAACTCTCATAATAGAAATTTTGATATAACAAATCATTGTATTTGACAACTAAAATATAAAACATCTTGGGTTTTACAATTTCATTAGTTTATTCTAAACAAATTTAAGTTAAGTTTATCAAAATTAATAAATTCATATACTTAAATTATCATATGTAGCAAAATCTTAAAATCTAGGTTAGTGATCCAACTTAAGAAGCACTAGGGAGTTATATTTGAAGATTTTTAAAAAAATAAATATCAAGTTTTAGACTTTAAAATTTTACAGTAATATTCTGAACACATAAAAGTTTTGTAATTTTTCATTTAAAGATTCTTTCGTTTCAATGGGTAAATAAATTTTTAAAAGTAAACTATTCAAACTCACCACTCAATATGGCAGGAAAATTTTAGGATTTTTATAAACTTCAATAAAAATTATTTAAACACAAATTTTTACATGTGTGTTATAAACACATTGGATACTGTACAGAAAACTTTTGAAACAAAGTTACCAAAATTTAGTCCCCAAACTGATATAAACTTTTAATACTAGAATCTAAAAATCAAAACTTAATAGCATCAAGTATTAAACTTTGCAATTATCAAATGCATACAAAATAAAAATACTATGATATATAGTTTAACCAAACTTATTTCATATCATAATTAAATTATGGGATCATACCTATGAGCAAGAGAGAACAAGACTTAGTAGCGTTGAGAATATTTTTTGGCAATCTTTTTCTTGCCCTACTATTTTGGGATTACCTCAAAGGAGATGAATGGGTTGAGAACTTTCTAAAGAAAATTATTTTGCTGGAAAATATGAAGGTTTGAATGTGCATTCTAGAAAGAAGAAGTTGATTGAATATGATGTGGAGAAAGAAATCTAATAAATTAGGAATTCTACAAGCACTAGAAGTGCTGAAAATTTTATCCTTGTTTCTTCTTTCTTTCTTTCTTTCTTTTTTAAATCAATTTTGATTAAAATAGAAATTAATTCTAATAAATAATATTTAATTATTCCTAAATAATTGACTAATCTCAATTAATTAAGGTTTATAGACAAGCAAAATATGGGACACTATTATCTATTTATTGGACATGAGCTCACAACTCATTGTGATATTTTGAATATTGAGACATTCACATTAGTTTGAACTTCTTAAAACTAATAACTCTTTTAATTAACCTCTATTAATTGAAAAGTATCTAATCTCCATGGTTGATGTCTAGCAACAAGTCCATGGAGCCCAATTAATTGGATGAAGGAATTGTATCATGATGAACCATACAAATACAGTTATTTCATCTCTTATTCCTTGGATAAGATTAGGGGTGGACGGGGGTTGGGTACCCAAGGACTTGGGTATCATTTTTTGATACCCGAGTCCCGACCCCCGTTTGATGAGGGTACCCCCAAACCCCCATTATATTTTTTATATATTTTTAATAAATATAAATTGAAATTTTGTTAATTCATTATTTATTTTCATTGTGAACCAATTGATAGTACTACATTTCATTATTTACAAGTTCTAAATACCAACTAATATATTATATTAAAACTTAAATATAAAGTCTTATATTATAATGAAGAATTAGAATCTTGAGCCCGTTTAATAAATTGTTCCTTTTCTTTCTTTCTTTCTTTCTTTCTTTCTTTTTCTGTTTCTTATCTTTAACATGCCTTTTTATTAAAAAAAATATTCGCTATAATATTTTGTGAAGTTTGATATTTTACGTCGAACAATAAATTTAAACATGATCATTAATAACTTTTAGAAAGAACATGAAAATGATTAATTTCTATTTCACAATCCCTCGATCGTTTGTTTGCCCAAAAACTCATCTGAATTAACCCATTACCCAATAAACCAATACTACAATACCCATATAAGAAGCAAGTAATTCAAATACTCCAATTTCTTCATATCCCATAAAACACAATAACACATAGTCACATACAAAGAAATGAGCATAATGGGCTACTAAATTTCTTCTACAACTTAATTTGGGCTTGAGAATTAGGATATTAAAGTGATTCCAAATTCATATTTAAATATGAAACCCAAATAATAGCCTAAAGCCCCAAACACTTAATTAATTTTTTTTTAAATTAAATGGGGGTACTCGATCAGGTATTAGGTACCCTAAGCTAATACTTGATACCTGACCCCCAAAAATTTGGGTACCCCTTTCATTACCCAATCAGGTATGGGGGTTAAAAATACCCGACCTGAATGGGAAAAACCCGATAGGGTTGGGTCGGGTACCCCCAGACCGAACTTATTGCCCATCCCTAGATAAGATATTTATTGGCTCCTTAATAGCCTCAATAACTATTTTTCTACATTTAATGTTCAATTCCCCTTTATGACCTCAACTTTGAAAAACAACTTTTCCAAATTGTCGTACTATCTTGAACAAGAATGTTTTGAAATTGATCGTTTTAAAATACATAAAAGATGCGCTCATTGTTCACAACAACAAGGAGATGGATTCCATCTTAGATCTCTCAAACCTCCATGCTTAAGTAGTTCATGCCCAATCTTAACTTCATATGATCCACTACGTGGTTGGGAAAAAGTTAAACCATATAGACCTAAAGATAGTGTTACTATGGATACTCAAGTCAAGGGCCAATTATATGCACTTTTGTAAGCTTGAGAGCTTTTCACTACCGATGTGAGACTTTGGCTATCTAGTGGATTCTCTTGGTGAGTCTTTAGTGAACTTATTCTCTAACAAGCACCCAATAACATACATCCATATCTCACATAGATTGCTAATGAAACGGAGCAATATCCAACTCCTTGGAATATATATCGTTAGTACAAGTCTATGTAAATCCTAGATGCCTTATCTCATAAGATTCTAGGAATTGGAATACTTTAGAATCATAACCCTAGAGACTTATTTCATGAACCCCATCATATGCGTGACCAAGTTCCATAGTCAAGTATCATTTATGGGCTTCAACTAAATGGAATGTAGTAAAAAATGCATAAGATATAGTGGCCATTTTAATAAGAATATCATTCAATCAAGATTGCATCACAAGAGAAGCACTTTACATGCCAATCTAATTGGCATTTGAGGTACTATTCCAACATGGGTATGTTTCTTGAGCTGAGAGAATGGTAGGGCTATCTCTTTGGTTCGTCGACTCTAGTAGGAGGTAGACAAGAGAAACGGCCCTGGTGATTGCATGTATAAATTAGGAAGATTTAATGGAGCAATCTTTTATATTTTTAAGTTTTGAAAATTCCCAATTTAACCCTGAAGTTTTCCATTAGTTTTCATTTTAGCCCAATAACTCTTCCACTGTTTGCAATCTAGTCTGCCAACTTCTTAATGCCTCACATTTACCCCTAGACTTCTCTTTTGGCCCATCTAAATTTTCTCCTTTCACACATTAACCCCTGCATAGTTTTCAAAGTTTGCAACCAAACCCTTATTTTATTAATTTTTGATCCCTATAATTTACAAAATCACACTAAGGTCATTGTTAATTTATGTACACTTTGTTAAGGCCCATTTCTATTTTGTTGGGGTTATTGTTATCATATTATTATTTTTAAATCTTAATATTCTAATTTAATTTATAAATTTCAAAATCTAATGAAAGGTTTGTAGCTACGGATTATGGTGCTACAACATATGTAATCGTATTGCTATAGAAGAAGAGTTCTGACTTAGATATCTCCAAAGATGAGGTCTAATAGGCTCCTCCACAACTTAAAAATAGTTGATAGGCAGCTGTTGATGAAGTCAAAGAATTAAATCTTTTGTGATGAAGATCCATATCTAATTTTCATTAGTTCACTTGTATATCCTAAAGAGGAAAAACTATACTTTAAAAACTTGGGCGAGTATGAGATGTTTATGCTTAGACATATAAAGAAATGTGCGGTTAGACTCTAAGTATTGTAGCTCATCACTTGGAATAAGACATAGAGTTCACTCATGAGTAGTTTGTCCATAGCTTGTTCCTTATAGGATAATCCCTTTAGTCAAGAAAAATAATGTTCAAGTACATATTTGAATTGATTTTCAAGATTTGAAAAAGTTATTGCCTAAAGAATGCATTTCTGCTACCTATTATCAAGCTCATAGTTGATGCAACTACTAGATATGAAGCTTTGCCATTCAAGGATGGATCCTTTGAGATAATTAAGTCAACATGTCACTGCAAGATGAGGAGTGTGCAACCTTTTGCACTTTAAAGGGTACAATTGTGAATAAGTTGAAATTCTCTCTTATCAAGAGATTTTCTTAGTATTGTTTGATGCAATGAGGAAATTGAATTAGTACTCGAACATACATTCCATATGATTCATATCATGTGTCAATCCTATCAAGTTCATGATGTCAAGACCAATACTTTTTGGAAGGTTTGGAAAGAGGTCCAAATCAATCAATGGAAATCACACATGTGGTGTAGAAAGTTGTTAAGGGACAATCTCTTCCTAGTTTCCTAATTGATCACCTCATTTTAGTGTGTACTCCCTTATAAGCAATTAGGTGATGATGTCCATTTTGTTGAAATCTTATTGGCATAAATAGTATTCTTTGATAAAGCAGCTCAGTTTGATGGAATTGGAGTAGGGGTTGCCTTTGTTTCACTAGTGAAGCAAGTTTTGATATACTCCATTATGTTGTGTGAATTATACTCTAAAAATGTTGCTAAATACCAAACTTTAATCATTAGACTTCAAATAGCTGCAGAGATAGAGATTTTCAAAACAAAAGTTAATTTAGTTCAAATTTGACAATTAACCAACTTTCAATAATATGTAATGTTGGAATAGTGCCCCACAGCCAATTAGAATTGACGTATAATATTACTCCAACTATGAGACAATCTTGACGGAATGATATTCTACTTAAATGGTCATTTTCATCTTATGCTTTTTATACTTCACTTGTACTTGATTGAAACCTTTAAATCATACAAAATCATGGGACTTGGTTACACATATGATGGTGATCTTGAAATAAGTCTCCGTGGTCATCATTTTAAATATTCCAAGTCATAGAATTTTAAAAGAATGGACATTTAAGATCCAAATAAACTTGCACTAACAATATAAACTCCAAAGGGTTGGATATTGCCCTATTTAATGAGCAATCTATATTGGGCATGGACACATATTAGTGGGTACTTGTTAGAGAAAAAGTTCACTGAAGGCCCTCCAGGAGAATATACTAAATAGCCGTAGCAGCACATCAGTAGTGGCAAGTTCTCATGCTTATGATAATACAAAAAATTAGTCCTTTAACTTAAGGGTCCATAATAACGTTATGTTGAAGTTCTTATGCTTTGACTTTTCCTTGACCATGTAGTAGGTCATTCAAAGTTGAGATTGGGCATGAGCCACTGAAGCATAAAGATTTGTGAGATCCAAGAAGGGATCAATTTCTTTGTTGTTGTGAAGAACAAGTACATCTCCTATGTATTCTATAATGATCGATTCCAAGAAATTCTTGCATAAGGTAGCATGAAAATTTGGAAGAGGTGTCTTCCAAAGTTGATGTCACAAAGGGGAATCAAATATTAGATATAGACACATAGTTATCGAAACTAATAGGGAGCTAATAAATATCTTGCCTTATGCCTCTTTCAGGAGATAGGAGACTGAGGGGCCATATTTGCATGGTAGGCATAAGCAACAACGGTGTATCAAGATATACTTCACTCATCAATTAAGTTGGGTTCCATGGGCTTATTATGAGGCATCAAGCATAAAGATTGGATGTTCTTCAATTAATAAAGATTAATTGAAAGAGTTATTTATTTAAATAAATTTAAACTAATTCAAATATTTTAATATTCAAAATATCACAATGAGTTGTATGGGTCACACACAAAAGCTTAAGGAAACTCTTATTTGATAGGAGAAATTTTCTAGGGAGTTAGAAAATCATGTCCTATGCAGTTTTATCCTAAGGAGAGAAAAAAAGTTTGACTAATTTTAATTGGTCATTTTGACTTCATTAATTTAAGTGTAAAATTAAGCAAAATAATTAAAGGAGTTAAATTAAGTCAATTAAATTAAGAAGTTAATTTAATTTGTATCGTATGACAATTAATTAATCAAGTTAACTTAAGGAGTTAAATTAACTTAACTCTAGTTAATATTAACTTAAAGAGTTAAGTTAGTTAACTTCAGGAGTTAGCTTAAATTAATTAAATTAAAGAGTTAATTTGATTAAATTGGATATTTAAGTTTTTGAGGGAAATTGGGAATTTAGGTTTTGGAGGAAAATCTTATGGAAGAGTCAATTTGAAATATTCAAGTTGGCATTTTATTTCATGAGATAAAATGTAAATGTAAATGTAAATACACATTTAATTTAAAAGCAAATACAAGTTGGCACATTAGCCCATATGTTTGGAGAGAGTTAGGAAGCCTCCAAAGGTTTCTATCCTCTCCTACATATAGGCATGTGGCCAGCCACTTGATGGTGTTAGATACAATCACATTTTTCCTTCCAAAAAGTGGAACAATTCTTATATTGAATAACCACCTCCTAAATTAGCTTCTCTCTCTCTCCTCCTCCAAAAACCAACCACTCATATCATCTCCTTTATCCTTTCTTCTCTAGCAAAGTGAGGTTAATTGAGAGCTAATCCTATGCATGTGGACTTAAAATTAGAGGTTCAACACTTTTAGAAATTAGAGTTTGTTGGTGAACCTTTTTGTGTCCAATTTTGAAGCTTTAATTGGGTGATCAAGGAGCTTCAGTTCCTAGTGATTTTCAATCAGCTACTCATTGTATTGGTGGTAAAACGTGAAGTCAAGTGTAGCATTAGGATCCAATTATCAAAACATAATTGCGCAAACTATGTCACACATCAAACCAAGGATGTAAACATGCCTCAAATTTGGATTTGGAATGAGGAATACCTTGAATTGCTTAAATTCTAAGGAAACAAGGAACATGATCTCAACACCTTGAATCTTTCTCCCAGTGGCAAGTAGGTTCTTGGCAACTTTTGTCCAATCAAATCTACTCAGAATTAGCTGAATTTTGGATTGGAGAACACCAACACCTTGATAAATATACAGCAAAAAAATCAGCTAAATCAAAAAACCAAAAGCCTTTCTAGAAATGCCTCCAATTGACAGCCTAAGTGGAGGATCTCCAAAAGGCTAGCAATCCAATTATTTTGCATCTAATGAAAAGATCCACACACCAATGCACAATCCAATTCTCTCATATGTTAGCTGGAAGACAAAGGAGAGAATAGCAAGGATGAAGACCAAAATTGGAGGTAGGAGATGAAGAGAATATGAAGCTCCAGCACATAAAGCAACACATGGAAAATTCGAGGGAAATGAGAGAATCTTACAATTAGCTCTAACTTTGCTTGCTTTCACATGTGAGTAGCCAGCCACACCCTCTATATCTATATATAGATGGAGAAAGATGTGATGCCAAGGTGGCATCATACTTTCCTCAAGGTTGGCACCAACTTGCTTGCCAATTTGCAAGCAAATTGTAAGTGAATTTAATGTGCATTTGAATTTCATATGGAATCTACATTTCATAAAATGAAATGTTATCCAATTAAATTCTCATGAACTATTTATTTGAGTTTTTCCTCCAAAATCAATTCTTCATTTTAATTAAATTAAACACTTTAATTTAATTAACCTCTGACTTAACTCTTAAGTCAATTAGTTTAACTCTTTAAGCTAGTAATTACTTGACTAATTGATAGTCATGTGGCACCAATTAGATTAATTCTTTAATTTAATTGGTCCAATTTAACTCCTTAATTAATTAGATCAATTTAACAATTAAATTGATCAAGCCAAGACGACCAAAAATTGTGTCAACCAAATATCTCCAAAAATCGATCAAGAAGGAATATTTCTAACTCTTTGAAAATTCCACCCCATCAAGTAGGATTTTCAATTGGCTTTTGTGTATGACCCATTAGGTTCCACCATTCATTGAACATAAGCTCACAACTCTTGTGATTTATAGAATATCAAATATTCACATTAGTTTAAACTCCTTTAAACAAAATAGTTAATTCAATTAATCTCATTAATTGAAAAATACCCAATCTCCATGGTCAATGTCCAACCTCAAGCCCCTAGAGCCCAACTTGTTGGCCGAAAAGAATGCTTGTGAAAAACTATTCTAGTTCTATGCTTACCATTCAAATATGGTCCTTCAGTCTCTTATCTCCTAAAAGAGGCCTAGTGCAAGATACTTATCGGCTTCCTAATAGCCTCAATGTTATGTTTCTATTCCCAATGTTAGATTCTACTATATGACCTCATCTTTGGAAAACTCATTTTCCAAGTTGTCATACTGCCTTGCGCAAAGACTCTTTGGAATAAATCATTATAGAATACATAAGAGATCCACTCACCCTTAACAATGAGGTCTTGGATCTCATAAACCTTCATATCTAAGTAGCTCATACTCAACCTCAACCTATAAAACTTGCTAAGTGGTCAAGGTAGAGTCAAAATATGAGGATCTAAACATAAGATTACCATAGATACCCAAGTCAAAGTACTAATTATATGCACTAGCGTAAGCAGAAAAATTTGCCACTACTGACTTACCACTATAATTATTTAGTGTTGCAATAGTGCCAACAAACCAATGAGATTGGCCTTGTAAACTATTTCACTCATGGTACAATCTTGATTGAATGATATTCTTTATATGGCCATCTTTATCTTATGCTTTGTTTCACTTTACTAGCATTTGGATGAAGCCCTTAGATTACCTATTAATTGAATTGAGTTGACTTGTTTAAAAAGAGTTTTAAAGTAGAATGAATATAAGATATTCAAACGTCATAAGGAGTTGTGAGTCAATGTCCAATGAAAGGTAGAACCTATTGGGTCACACACAAAATCCATTAGCTTCCTAATTAATTGAGAGAATTTTCTAAGGTGTTAGAAAATGGTGTCCCCTAGTGGACTGATTTTTGGGGCCAACTTTGAGGGTCAATTTTGGCTTGATTAATTTAAGTATTCAATTAATCAACTAATTTAAGAGTCAAATTAGATCAATAATTAAGGAGTTAATTATTTGGTGCCAACATGACCATCAATTGGTCAAGTTAATTTAAACAGTTAAGTTAACGAATTTAGCTTAAGAAGATAAACTAGTTTGACTTAAAGAGTTAAGTCAAAGGATAAATAATTAAATTAAAAAGTTTAATTTGATTAATTAAAGAAGAATGAATTTTGGAGGGAAGGCTCAAATGAGATTTGAGATGGCATCTTAATTAATTTGAAATGAGATTCCAAATGTAATTAAGATACAAATGAAATTCAAATGAGATTTAGATTCAAATTTTTCCACCCAAGCAAACCCACTTGGCCACTCCCCCTCATGCATTGTGTGATGCCAACTTGGCGTCACACTTTTTTAGCTTCTATATATAGATATGGAGAGAGGAGGTCATGCATATGACAAATGGAGTGAAGAATTAGATTCTTCATTTTTCTCCAAAATATTTGCAAGCTAGTAATTCAAGTATTGAAGGCTAAGCTTTTTTTTTCATCTTCCTACCCAAAATTCAGCCTTTACCATCAATTCTTTGGTTCTATTATAGCTCATAAACTATAGAATTATGAAGTCTCTTTGGTGTGTGGACTATTTCAATAGAGGCAAGATATGTACCTTGCTCTGTTTCTGGAGAGCTATTTGCACGAAGTCCGACATTGCAATTTTCTCTAGGGTGATCTAGATGGCCAATAGATCTAAATATTTTACTAGAGGTTCTCCAAGTTGTTGGCTATCTCCAATAATTGTCCTAGAATTTTTGGAGTCCATTTGGTGGGGCGATCATTGCAATTCTTTTGTTGTGCCATAAGCAGATAGATTCTAGAATCGGTGAAGTGTTCACTTATTTCTTCTCAAATTTGATTATCAAGGTAATCTTCTGTCTAAATCTGAATCTAAGGCATAATTTGATCCATGTTTGGCTTGTAGGCACTAGTTACTTTATGTTTTGAAGTTTTGATTATAGATCCTAGTGCCTACCTTGCTTTCATCTAGTGGATTCTCTGAGTGAGCCTGTATTAAACTTGTTCTTTAATAAGTACCAATATGCACACATACCTCTTATGGCTTGCTTATGAAACATATCAATATTCAACCCTTGGATTTATACATCATTGGTGCAAGTCTATTTAAATTTTAGATGCCCTGTCTTATAAGATTCTATGACTTTGGATATTTAAGATCAAGATTATTTAAGACTTGTTTCACTATCATCACCTAGTGTACTGGCCAAGTCTCATTGTCTTGTGTGATTGAAAGGCTTCAACCAAATGCCAGTGAAGTAAATTCAGCATAAGATAATGATAGCAATTTAAAATTAATTAAGATTGTACCACAAATAAAATAGTTTACATGCTAATCTCATTGGTTGTGGGGTACTATTCCAGCAATCTTCCACTTGCCCTAAAGCTAATGCCCCATAGTTTTAAGACCCATCTTCTCAACATATCCTTCAAAGAACTTTTGGGTTAGGGGTTTGGTCGGTGGATATGCTATATTCTTTTTCGAGGCAATGTTTTCCACTTAAATGTCACCTCTTTCAATAATCTCCCAAATCAAATGATACCACCTCAAAATATGCTTGGATTGCTGATGAGATCTTGGCTACTTAGCTTTTGCAAATGCACTGTTGTTTTCATGAAAGACAACTATAGGTTCAAACAGATAGGCATCATATCTAACTCTTGGATGAAGTTTTTGATCCAATCTTCTTTCTTTACTACTTTTGAAGCCAGAATATATTCTACCTCTATGGTTGAATCGGTCGTGGTGTTTTGTTTGGAACTCTTCTAACTAACTACACCACCATTAATGCAAAATATAAATCCAAAAGTCAATTTTAGGTCCTCTACATCATATTGGAAACTAGAATTCAAAATACCTTTTGAGTTTCAATGCTCCATTGTTATATGCCAAAAATAAATCCTTAGTCCTCCTTAATTACTTAAGGATTTTTTTAACCTATCCAATAAGTCTTACCAGGTTTAGATTGAAAATGGCTTGCAACACTTTGAATATGTGCCACATACAATTTTATACATTGAATGGCATACATTATGATTAATGTTGAATTATGATTTCACATTAATTGATATTATATGTTGATATAGCATGTTGAGACTTAATCAAAAGCGCTTTGGTCATTTTTGGATCTAATGTGATTGGAGTTTTGTTGGCGATTTTGAAGAATATGAGTTTAGCTTTTTCTAATTTTTGAAGATATGTTTAAGCAATTGTATTTCTATTTTTAAAAGGTGTTTTGAATATAGAAATACATCTATTATGTGTGTTTAAATGTTGGGAACATGTGCTAAAATTATTGGTGCATGAAAGTTGAGTGAAAATTACATTTGGCAAGCCTTGAACCCCCAAAACAAAGGCTACCGGCACAGCCTAAGCATTGGTTGGGCACTGTGTGCACAGCAACCATGCACCAAGACCACTAGGCAGCCTGATTGTAGGGCTTTAGGCATGCTTTGAGTAGTTTTTCCTAACTCCTTTAATGCTCAATAAGCTTTTGCATTATACATATTATATGCACAAGTGTTGTGCATGGCCTCAAAACTATGTTTGACATTTTTTGGGCTTTCAAAATTTGGTTAAAGTTAATCTTCCAATGTTGGCATAAAATTTATGCTTGTTTAATTATTATGTATGAGATAAGCATTTAATTGTTAGAATTAATTATTAATTATAGATTTATTTATTCATTTAATTGTTGAATGGATGATGAGTGAATGGAGATGATCATGAGCCTTTAATATTGATTTTATTTATTTCAAGTTGTTGAAATGGGTTGTATTAATTGGCTCTTGCATGCCTCTTGTACTATCTAGTAAAAGTTATGAGAATAGAATCACTGAGATTGAGGTTTTCTTTCGCTTGTAAAAGTTATAAGAAGGAAAGAGGATTCAAGGAGGCTTGAAGACCCATTAATGTAAAAGATACACTCACGAAATAGTTTAATTTAATCAATCCACTTAAAATCAACCAAGTGATGCACTTATTGCTCTAAGTGCATCACTTGGTTAGGCTCATAGTCATCCCACTTTAGGAGCATGTTAGGTGCATTTACTTATTTACTCTTTCATATCCTTTTGATGTATGAGATACATCACTAGGATATAGAAAACTTAAATAAAAAGATAAAAATGATGAGATCTTTGCAAGCAAAAACCCTCCACTTAGAATGTTTAAGTACTTTTCAAATATTAAGTCAAAATAGATTCAAGTTAAAAAAGAGTTTTAATTAATCAAAGCCTTCTACCAATAGTGTATGCCATGACGATGCTACCAATTTTGTGTGATGGCACTCAGTCACAAGGGTCACACTTAGCAAGAAAGTTGTGAGCTTACACTTAGCATGGGATGTACCTTTAACTTAGGAACCCTCATGCATTGGCACTCAGTCATGGGAATGACGCGAGGCCATCTTAAGAGAAAACTAGATTGGTAGGTTTAACTTAATGCTTAGTAATATAGAAGGCGCATAGTCATGTAGGTCTATATGAAAAGTGAGGCAAAATAAATCAAGAGTTTTATGAGATGCAATTAGCAAAAGTTGTTTACCCTTTAATTGCTTGTGGATGATAGTCTGTCACAGGGATCCATTAGCAAGTCATTAGGATCTTAATTCTCACTAGAAAATTTGATTTTTTGAATTCTTCTTAGGGGTGAAGGATTTGATAAAATAGTGGGAGAAAAACATGATTGAAAGGTCATGAACATGTTCTTAATATCAAAATCAATCACATGCTTATACTCTTTTTTCACCTTTTGTAGATTTTGGAAATCTTCGAACAAAAATGGCTAAAAATCCACTTGTAAGCATTTTGGACACCAATAAACTCACCGGCCTAACTTCCAAGATTGGTTGAGAAACTTTAGCCATTTGTTTGTTGAAAATTTCAAAAATCTACTTAAGGCGAAAAAAGAGAATTAGCATGTGATTGAGTTTGATATTAAAAACATGTTCATGGTCTTTCAAGCATGTTTCTCTCCTACTATTTTATCAAATCCTTTACTCCTAAGAAAAATTTAGCAAATCATATTTCCTAGTGAGAATTAAGACCCCAATGACTTACTAATGGAACGCCATGACCGAGTGCCACCCACGAGCAATCAAGGGTAAACAACTTTTGATACTTGTATCTCATGCGACTTTTGATATATTTTACCTCACTTTTCATATAGACCCACGTGATGGTGTGCCATCTATACTACTAAGTGTTTAGTCAAACCCGCCAATCAAACTTTGTCTCAAGACAGCCTCACGACATCCCCTGTAACTGAGTGCCAATGCGTGAGGGTTCCCAAGTCAAAGGTACATCTCATGCTTAGTGTATGCTCATAGCTTTCTTCCTAAGTATGACCCCATGATCGAGTGCCATCACACAAAATCGGTAGCAACATCATGACATAAACTATTAGTGGAAAGCTTGGATTAATTAAAACTCTTTTAATTTGTATCCATTTTGACTTAATATTGAAAATACTTAGACGTTCTAAATGGAGGTTTGTGCTTTCAAAGATCTCATCATTTTATCTTCTTATTTAGGTTTTCTATATCCTATTCATGCATTTCATACATCAATAGGATATGAAAAGTGTAAATAAGTAAATAGCCTAGCATGCTTTTAGGGTGAGATGACCATGAGCCTAACCAAGTGATGCACTTAGAGTACATCATTTCAGTTGATTTTAAGTGGGTTGAATTAAACTAAACTATTACATAAGTGTATCCTTTGCATTCATGGGTCTTCAATTAGGCTCCATGCCTCCATTGAATTCCTTGCTTCATGCAACATTTACATAAAATGGAAATCCTCACCCCTAGAAGTTCTACTCTCGTAACTTTTACAAGATAGAACAAGAGACATGCAAGCCCCATTTAATACAACCCATTTGAAGAACTTTGAAAAAAATAAAATCAATTTAAAAGGCTCATGATCATCCCTGTACATTCATCATTCATTCATCAATTAAATTAACAACAAATCAATCTAGAATTAACAATTAATTCTATCAATTAAATGCTTATCTCATAAACAAATAATTGAACAAAGAATAACACTTATGCTATCAATAGGAGATCAATTTTAACCAATTTTCAAAAGGATTCAAATATGTCAAACATAATTTTGAGGCATAGCACAACACTTATGCAACTAATGTGTGTAGTGCAAAAACTTGTTGAGCATTAAAGGAGTTGAGAACATAACTCAAAGCTCACCAAATACACCCAAAATTAGACTGCCTGGCAGCCCATTGCACAGTGTGTGCTTGCTGCCCAGCCAGCACCCAAGAGGAGCCGGCAGCCCTGGCTTTTGAAGTTCAAGGCGTGCCAAGTCGATTCTCCACTCAACTTTTATGAACCAACAATTTTAGCATATGTTCTCAACATCATAACACACATTTTAGATCAATTTTTAGATTCAGAACATCTTTTAAAATTGGAAATAAAAGTGCTCAAACATGCTTTCAAAAATCAGAAAAAGTGAGAATCAAATTCTTCAAGTAATCTCCAACATAATTCCAATCAAATTAGATCCAAAATAGACCAAAACCCTTTCTGTCATATGCCAACATGCTATATCAACATTTAACATCAATTATTGTCAAAACTCCTTTCAACATTAATTAGTATGAATTAAAACATACTAACTACGTAAATTAACACTTAAATCACATAATAGCATACTTTTAACTCATCAATCAAGGAGCCACATAAAAATCACCTAAATTCCCAAATTTATCAATTGAATTGAGAATATGGTGACATAGATCAATTCATCACATAAATCAATTAACCAAGCAAAATCCAAATCTAAGCATGATTAAGGCTCTAATACCACTTGAAAGCAAGGTAGGCACTAGGATCTATAATCAAAACTTTAGAACATGAAATAACTAATGCCTACAAGCATTACAGTAATCTAATCATGCCTTGGATTCATATTTAGATATAGAATTACCTTGATAAGCAAATTCAGAATGAAACAAGTGAACACTTCATCGATTCCATATTTTATCTGTTTGCGGCACAGTAGAAGAATAGCAACCATCTCCCCACCAAATCGCCTCCGAAATTTCCAAAAAAATTATTGACAATATCCAACACATTGGATAATCTTTAGTACAAAATTTTAGATCAATTGGAAGTCTAGATCATCCTAGAGAAATTTGCAAAGTTGCACCTCGCGTACGGAGCTCTCCAGAAACAAAGCAAGCCATATGTCTTGCCTAAATTGTGATTGTCCACACACCAATAAAACTTCCTAAATTCTATAATTTATAAGATGGAATAGAACTAGAGAATTAGGGATGAAGAAGGCCAAAATTTAGGTAGGAGGAAGAAGAAAAGCTAAACTTTCAACATATGAAATGCTAGCTTACACAAAGGGTTGATTTTGGAGGGAAAAATGAAGAATCTCATTCTTCACACCTTGTTCACACCACATTCTCTCTCTAGCTAGCTCCCATGCTATATCTATATATATATGTGGATTTGTGTGATGCTAAGGTGGCATCACACATTCCATGAAGGGGGGTGAGGGCAGCCAAGATGCTTAGGTAGTAAGTGAATTCAAATTTCATTTGAATTTTATTTGTATCTTAATTACAATTGGAATCTCATTTCAAATTAATTAAGATACAATCTCAAATATCATTTAAGTCTTCCCTCCAAAAATGCATTCCTCAGAATTAATCAAATTAAACTCTTTAATTTAATTAATTATGCTTAGACTTAACTCTTTAAGTCAAACTAACTTAACTCTTTAAGTTAACTTGACCAATTGATGGTCATGTTAGCACCAAATAATTAACTCTTTAATTATTGGTCTAATTTAACTCCTTAAATTAGTTGATCAATTTAACAATTAAATCAATCAAGCCAAAATTGACCTTCAAACTTAGCACAAAAATTCGGTCCATTAGGATAGAAAGATCTCTTTTCTAATTCCTTAGAAAATTCTCTCCATCAATTAAGAAGCAAATTGGATTTTGTATGTGACCTAATAAGTTCTACCATTCATTGGACATGGGTTCACAATACCTTGTGACTTTCGAATATCTTATATTTATTCTAGTTTAAAACTTCTTTTAAACTAGTCAACTCAATTCAATTAATCTCATTAATTAAAGAATACCCAATCTCCATGGTTAATGTCCAACCTCAAGCCCATGGAGCCCAACTAATTGGCCGAAATGAATATTTTAAAGAACCATTATCACTCTATGCGTGCCATACAAATATGGTCCTTCATCTACTATCTCTCAAAAGATACATAGGGCAAGATATTTGTCGGCTTTCTATTAGCCTTGATACTATATCTCTATTCTCAATGTTTGAATCCATTTATGTGACCTCACCTCTAGAAAACTCCTTTTCCAAATTGTCATACCACCTTATGCAAGGATTGTTTGGAATCGATCATTATAGAACACATAGAAGATGTACTCTCCCTTTATAATAGCGAGGAGTCAGATTCCATATTGGATCTCACAAACCTCTTTGCCAAGTAGCTCATATCCAATGTTAACCTAAAAGACCTGCTAAATGGAAAGGATAAGTCAAAGCATGAGGACTGGACACAAGGTTACCATGGATCGTCAAGTCAAAAGACTATTAAATGCACTAGTGTAAGTAAAAGAATTAGCTACTACTAACTTTCCACTTCAGCTATCTAGTAGATTCTTCAGTAGGTCCTTAGTTCCTTGTTCTCTAGCAACACCTACTAAGATGCACCTGTATCTCATAAAATTGCTCATGGAATAAAGCAATCTCCAACTTTTAGATTTATACATCATTAGTGCAAGTCTATCTAGATCTTGGGGCCTTGTCTCATAAGATCCTATAACTTGGAAGTTTTAAAAACACAACAGTGTGAGAGTTATTTCATGGTCACCAAACCAAGCCTCATAGTCTAATGTGATCTAAAGGCTTTATCCAGATGTAAGTGAAGTATAATAAAGCATAAGATAAAGGTAGCCTTATAGAGGATATCATTCAATCAAGATTTTTTTATAAGGTAACAGTTTGTACAAGGCCAATCTCATTGGCTTGCAGGATACTATTCCAACACATCAACCATAGAGATTAGGTTCTTTTCAATTAATGAGATTAATTAAATTAAATCAACTAGTTTAAAAGAAATTTTAAATTAGAATGAATATAAAATATTCAAAAGTCACAAGAAGTTATAAGCCCATGTCCAATGAATGGAAGGACCAATTGGGTCACACACAAAATTCAATTAGCTTCCTAATTGATAGAGAGAATTTTCTAAGGAGCTAGAAAAGTAATCTTTCCTAATAGACCGAATTTTTGTGACAAGTTTCAAGGTCAATTTTGGCTTGATTGATTTAAGTGTTAAATTAATCAACTAATTTAAGTGATAAATTAGATGAATAATTAATGAGTTAATTATTTAGTGCCAACATGACCATCAATTGATCAAGTTAATTTAAAGAGTTAAGTTAACGAATTTAGCTTAAGGAGTTAAGCTTTGTTAACTTAAAGGGTTAAGTCAAAGCATAATTAATAAAATTAAAGAGTTTAATTTGTTTAATTAGGAGGAATTTATTTTGGAGGGAAGCTCAAATGAGATTTTAGATAGTATCTTAATTAATTTGAAATGAGATTCCAAATATAATTAAGATGCAAATGAAATTTGGATTCCTTTTTGCCACCTAAGCAGCCCCTTGGCCACCACCCTCATGGAATGTGTGATGCCACCTTGGCATGACACAATTCCACATCTATATATAGATATAGTGAGGGTTCATCCAGAGAGAAAAAAAAGAGTGTGCTTCAGGTGTGAAGAATTAGATTCTTCATTTCTCTCCAAAATAGCCCCTTTTGCAAGCTAGCATTTAATGAGTTGAAAGCTTAGCTTCTTTCTTCTTCCTCCTACCAATTTTTGGCCTCCTCCATTTTCAATTCTCTGGTCCTATTCAAGGTCATGGACTAGAGAACTAGGAAGTCTCATTGGTGTGTGGACTTTTTCAATAAAGGCAAGACATGTGGCTTGCTTGTTTCTAGAGATCTACTTGCGCGAGGTCCAACTTTGTGATTTAATATAGGACGTTCTAGAGAGCCAATCAATCTAAATTTTTGAATGGATTTTATTCTAGGTGTTAGATATCTCTAGAAAGTTTTCTAGAATTTTTTGAGGTGACTTTGTAGGGCGATCATTGCAATCCTTTCTCTATGCCATGAGTAGATAGATTCTGGAACCAGTGACGAGTTCACTTGTTTCTTCTCAAATTTGCTTATTAAGGTAATCCTCTATCTAAATATGAATCCAAGGCATGATTTGATCCATGTTTTTCTTGTAGGCACTAGTTACTTTATGTTTTGAAGTTTTGATTATAGATCTTAGTACCTATCTTGCTTTCAAGAATAACCTTCTCTCGTACTAACTCTTAGCAAGCCACAAACATCCGTATGGATCAAATCCAAAGGACTTATGATTCGCTCTGATTTTCCTAGACATAGAGCCTTGGCCATTTTTTCTTTTAAAAAAGACTCACCAATAGGAAGTTCTCAATGCCACTAACATTTAGTACTTTGAGAGCTTCTAACTAGTTCATCCTATTTTTAGAGATATGACCATATCTTGTATGCTACAAATGACATCTTCTTGGTTATCTAAGTTCCTTTTACTTGATTAAATGTGCATAAATGAAGGTTGAGAATTAAGAATGTACAATCCATTGTTTAATATACCTTGTGCAATTGAAGAACCATTCTTTAATACTTTCAACATCCTATTTGATATAGAAAAATCATATCCTTCATTGTCAAAAATGGGAATAAAAATAATGTTCTTAACAAGAGGGGATACAGGATAACATGGATCAAGTACAATGTAAGCATTCCCTAAGTTTAACTTGATTACACCTTAGACCATGGCCACAACTTTTGCTCCATTTCCTAGGCAGAGGATTATATCCTTTTCATTGAGACTCTTTCTTCTTTCCCTCCCCTTAACTAATTACAAAGGTGAGAATCACATGTGGTATCAAATATCTATTTGGAAGAATTAGTCATCAAGTGTACTTAAAAAATGTACATACACTTATGAAGGGTTGCTAGGTAAGCTTTACAATTCTTTTTTCAATGTCTTTTCTTGCTCTAATAGAAATATGTGGAATTGGTTCTAGCCTTCTTTTCTTCTTAATTTCTCCAAAATTTTTAAGGGTTGCTTCCCTTTTAAGAAATAACTTCTCTTCTTCTTACCTCTCTTTCTAGGACCTCTAGGGCCCTTAGATTTGGATGACGATGCAAGTATAAAAGGCTTATTCTTTTTCATTATTGCCATAGTAGTTATTAGCATGTTCACGAATTCATTAATTGTCAATTCTTGCTTAAAAAATTAAAGTTCATAACAAATTGGTCAAATGAGCTTGGCAATGATTGTAAGATCAAATTTGTATAGAGGTGATCTATGATCACATCCAATTTTCCAAACTTTTTGATGAGTCCATTCATTTTGAACCCATGATCATGGACACTTGGGCCCTCAACCATCAATGACCTGAAGAGCTCTCTTAACAAAATGAACCTTTTATGTCTAGTTTTAGCACCATACAACTCTTGTAGATGTGTGTAGATCTTGCTAGCATGTTTCATATACTCGTAAGTCTTTTTAAGCTTATTAGTCATGGAAATCATCATGAGGTATCTCATTTATAGATCATCATCTACAAATGTAATGAATAATTCATGAGCCTCATCAGCGACATCATCGCCAATAGTTTCTGGTGGACTTTGATCAAGGACATCAGTCCTCTTTTTAGAATCAAGAATTATCTTGATATTTCTCAACTAATCATGGAAATTTGGCCTAGTTAGTTTATTGGTTTCCAAAATTTCATTTAGTGGATTCTTAGCCATTTTGAGTTTGAAGATTTCAAAAATCCACAAAAAAAAGCAATAAAAGAGAATATAAGCATGTGATTGAATTTTGATATTTGAAAATATATTTATTGAATTTTCAAGCATAATTTTCTCCCATTATTTTGTCAAATTCTCCAACTTGTATTATTTGCAGGCTCTAACCAAATGCATGTGAAGAAAACATAAACGTATAAGATGAAGATAGCTATTTTATTGAATATCATTCAATCTATACTATTACATAGAATAGTTATACATGCCAATATAATTGGCTTGTGAGATATTATTCCAACAATTTTTCACTTGCCCTAAAGTCAATTCCCCATAGTCCTTAAGCTCATCTTCTCAAGGTGTCTTTCAAAGACCTTTTACATTAGGGGTTTAGTCAATGGATCTGTTATATTCTCTTCTAAGGCAACTCTCTTTACTCAAATGTCACCTCTATCAGTGATCTCCCAGATCAAGTGGTATCGCCTCAAAATTTACTTAGACCATTAATGAGATCTTAGCTCTTTTGCTTGTGCAATGGCCCCATTGTTGTCACAATAGACAACTATTAACTCTTGCTGCTAGACATTACATCCAAATCTTGGATGAAAATTTTTATCCAAACACCTTTCTTTGCGGTGTCTGATGCCACAACATATTCTGCTTCTATGGTGGAATTGGCCATGGTCTTACTTAGAACTCTTCCAACTTATTGTGCTCCCATTGAGATAAAATATAAATACATAAGTGGATTTTAGGTCATCTTCATCAAATTGGAAACTAGAATCCAAAAATAATTCAAGTTTCAATTCCTTATTCCCATACACAAGTGACAAGTCCTTAGTTCTTCTCAAGTACTTAAGGATTATTTTCATGGCTTTCTGATTTCTCTCACTAAGATTGGATTGGTAAATGCTCTAACACTTAGAGCATGAGCTATATTTGATCTCATACATTGAATGGCATACATTTTGCTTCCAATAGTAGATGCATAAGGTATATAGGACATTTTCTTTCTCTTCTCCTCAATCTTGGGGGCCACAAACTTGAAAAAATAAATGTCATGTCCCATTGGGAGATACCATCTCTTTAGTATCTTGTCAATGTACATTGATTGAGAGAGCCCCAACATCCTCTTTGATCAATATTTAGAGATTTTATTCCTAACATGAAAGATCTGTTGGAATAGTACCCTACAATCCAATGAGATTAACCTTGAAAAAGCTATTTTCTTTTAAATATAATCTTAATTGAATGATATTCTTTATATCACCATCTTTATCTTATGCTTTATTTCACTTCACTAGTAATTAGATAAAGTCCTTAGGTTACCTAAGATTGTGGGACTTGATTTGGTGACCATGGAATAAGTCTCACATAGTCATGATCTTAAATCTTTCAAGTTATAGGATCTTATGACGTACGGTATCTAAGATCCAGATAGCTTACACTAATGATGCATAAATATAAGAGTTGGAAATTACTCCATTACATAAGCAAGTATATAAGAAATTGATATATGTTAGTGGGTGCTTGTTAGAAAACAAGGCACTAAAGACCTACCAAAGAATCCACTGTATAGCCATAGTGGCAAGTCAGTAGTGGCTAGTTCTCCTACTTACTCTAGTGTATATTATTAGTCCTCTGACCTTAGGATCCATGGTAACCTTATGTTTAGTCCTCATGATTTGACTCTTCTTTGACCACTTGGCGGGTGTTTCGGGTTGAGATTGGGTATGCACTACTTGGCATAGATATTTGTGAGATCCAAGATGAAATCCAACTCCTCGCTATTATAAAGAGTAAGTGCATCTCCTATGTATTCTATAATGATTGATTCCTAGAAATTCTTATACAAGGTGTTGTGATAATTTGTAAAAGGAGTTTTCCAAAGATGAGGTCACATAAATGGATTGAACATTGAGAATAGAGACATAGCATCGAGGCTATTAGGAAGCCAACAAATATCTTGCCTTAAGCCTCTTTCAGGAGATAGGAAATGGAATGATTGTATTTGCATGTTACATGTACAATGACGATGGTTCTCCAGAATATTCATTTTGGTCAGTTAGTTGGGCTCCATGGCTTGAGGTTGGATATCGACAGTACAAATTGGGTACTCTTTAATTAATGAGATTTACTGAATTAAGTAGATTAGTTTAAAAAGATTTTTAAACTAAAATGAAAATAAGATATTCAAAAGTCATAAGGAGTCATGAGCCCATGTTTGATGAATGATAGAACCTATTAGGATACACAAAAACCTAATTAGCTTACTGATTGATAAAGAAAAGTTTCTAAGTATTAGAAAACCAACTCTTAATGGACAAATTTTATGGTGCCAATTTTGAAGGTCATTTTTGGCTTGATTAATTTAAGTGTTAAATTAATCAATTAATTTAAGAAATTAAATTAGATCAATTAATTTAAGGAGTTAAATTAGATCAATAATTATGAAGTTAATTATTTGGTACCAACATGATCATCAAATGGTGAAGTTAACGTAAAGAGTTAAGTTAACAAATTAAGTTTAAAGAGTTAAGCTAGTTTGACTTAAAGAGTTAAGTCAAAGGACAATTAATTAAATTAAAGAGTTTAATTTAATTAATAGGAAGAATAAATTTTGGAGGAAAAATTCAAATGAAGAGTTCATTTGAATTAACATCTTATTTATATTGGAATTAGACTTCAAATGTAATTAAAATACACATGAAATTTAAATGAGATTTTAATTTAATTTGCCACCTTGGCCGCCTCTCCTCATGGAAGGTGTAATGTCACCTTGGCATCACACCATTCAACATCTATATATAGATATAGAGAGAGATAGGATTGGCCATCATATCACACCATTTGTGAAGAATTAGATTCTTTGCAATTTCCTCCAAAACCCACTTGCAAACATTGCATTTATATGTTGAAACTTTTGCTCTCTTCTTCTTCTTTCCTACCTAAAATCGACCTCTACAACTGAAAATATCCATTCTTATTCCAACTTATAGATTGGATATTTTGAAATATTTAATTAGTGTGTGGATTATAACAATAGAGGCAAACAAGAGAGTTTGCTTGATTTAGAGATCCAACTACACAAAGTCCGATTTGGTGAATTTCCATAGGGAGTTCTAGAAAGGTTTTTCATCCAATGTTGAAAAGCTTAATTAATTTTTTTGGAATTTTTGGAGGCGTTTGGTTGGGCAATGTTTGTACTCTTTCAAGTGCACCAATAATAAGCAGTTTCTAAAAGTATGAAGAGTTCACAAATCTCTCATTGGATTTTGCTTTTCAAGGTAATTCTCTCATCAAATATGATTCCCTAACATGATTTGATCCTTGGTATTATTCTAAGCACTAGTTAATTTCATAATTTCGAAGTTTTGATAATTGGATCATAATGCCTTACTTACTTTCAAGTGGTATCAAAGCCTAAATCATGCTTAGATTTGGATTTTTCTTGGTTGATTGATTCATGTGATACATTAATCTTGATAACCAGACTCTAGATTCATATGAAGATTTGAGTGTTTGATTGGTGTTGTGTGTGGCTCCTTGATTGATGAATTGAAAGCATGCTATTATGTGATTTATGTGTCAATTTATTAAGTCATTATGTTTTAATTCATAATGATTATGTTGAATGTTTATTTGGCATTAATTGAAGTTATATGTTGATACGGCATGTTGATTTATGATTAAAAAATTTTTGGTCATTTTTGGATCCAATGAGATTGGAGTTTGGTTGGAGACTTTTGGAGAATTTGATTCTCACATGAACTTGATTTTTGAAGCATGATTGAGCACTTGAAATTTCAATTTTGAAAGTAGTTTTAGATTTGAAATTGCATCAATAATGTGTGTTTTAATATTTAGTATGTGTTTTAAAGTTTTTGGTGTACCAAAGTTGAGCCAAAATAGGCTTGACTCAATCTTGACCTCAAAACAGGGGAACTGCCTACACATGGCAACTAGGCAGGGTAGTAACTGAAAGTTTCTACTTAACAATGAGCTAGCCTTGGTCAGCAGCCCCATGTTTAGGGTTGATTGAGTTTTGAGCCCTTTTTTGGTTTCTTAAGTGACTAAAAACCAATTTAAATCATACAAAATGGATGCACAAGTATTGTGCGAGTTCTCAAAACTATGTTTGACATTTTTAGTTGCTTCTTAAATTTTGGTAAAGTTGATCTCCAATTATTGCAAAATGAGAAGCATAATGGTTATGCTTATTTTTGCTAGGTCAATTATTTATTTATGAGATAAGCATTTAAATGTTGGAATTAGTTGTTAATTTTAGATTTATTTATTGTTCATTTAATTGTTGAATGAATTATAAATGAATAGGGATGATCATGAGCGTTTAATATTGATTTTATTTATTTCAAGTTGTTGAAATGGGTTGTATTAAATGGAACTTGCACCATCTTGTTCTATCTTGTAAAAGTTATGAGAGTAGAATCACTAATAGTGAGGTTTTTTTTCTTTTGTAAAAGTTACAAAGAGCAAAGAGGATCTAAGAAGGCTTGAAGATCCATGAATGTATGGGATACACTCATGTAATAGTTTAGTTTAATCAACCTATTTAAAATCAACTGAGTGATGCAACTATAGCTCTAAGTGCATCACTTGGTTAGGTTCATGGTCATCCCACCCTAGGAGCATGCTAGGTGTATTTACTTATTTACACTTATGAGATGCATGATTATGATATAGAAAACCTAAATAAGAAGATAAAAATGATGAGATCTTTGCAAGTAAAATCCCTCTACTTAGAATGTCTAAGTGTTTTTCAAATATTAAGTCAAAATAGAAACAAATTAAAAGAGTTTTAATTAATCTATGCCTTTTACTAATAGTACGTGGCATGTCAATGCTACCATTATTTGTGTAATGTCTCACGAGTCGCAGGTCACACTTATAATGGAAAATTGTGACCATATATTTAGCATAGGATGCATCTTTAATTTGAGAATGCCCATGCATTAGCACATGAATAGTGGGATGTCGAAGGGCCATCTCGAATTGAAGCTTGATTGGTAGGTTTGACTTAACACCTAGTAATGTAGATGTGGCACAAGTTGTGGGTCTATATGAAAAGTGAGGAAAAATATATCAAAACTTGTGTGAGACACAATTCGCAAAAGTTGCTTACCTTTAGATTATTTGTGGATGTGTCACGCATGTAAGTCTACTTGCAAGTCCTTGGGATCTTAATTCTCCCAAGGAAATATATTTTCTCGAATTCTTCTTGGGGATGAAGGATTTGATAAAATAGTGAAAGAAAAACATACTTGAAGAACCATGAACATGTTTTAATATCAAATTTAATCACATGCATATTCTCTTTTTCACCTTTGAGGATTTGTGAAATCTCAAGAATGGTTAAAATTCCACTCAACGTTATTTTGGAAACTAATAAACCAGTCGGCCCAAACTTCCATGATTGATTTAACCTCAAAAATTATTCTAGATTCCTAAAAGCAAATATAGGCCTTACATCATGGTACTCATAATCCATTTGGGATTAATATAGATCTAGAGATACATGAAAAGTTCAAAAATTAGACTTAGGATCGTCCTATCCCTTAATCTCATGATGGCATCTATAAACTTTAAAAGTTTCAAGGACACATGAATGGTACCTTGGTTAAAGTTTATGAAGTATTGTAGAGCAAACAAGGCATAAGAAGTTTATGTTGTCAAAGGAGACTTTTCAGCTAGGATGGATGTGAAGTGATATTTGATCAACTACAGTCCAAAGATGATTAGGCATGGAGAAGCTTTTTCTACTTAGACATAGTGATAGACAATGATCTCCATGAAGATTTAATCCTCACATCCTCGTTGAGTGTTATTGATCAAAGTGTTGATCTAGAAAGAGACTGCCATGATAAGGGTAAACCTTTGACACCTATTTCCTTCTTCAAGTTTGTGGACCAAGAGGTGCTAGAAAGGGATGAAAAAGGAAAAAATATTTTTCCTCCAAGGGAAAACAACTATCAAAAGCATCTGGAAGAATCAAGAAGATTATAGAGGATATAGTTGATATTATTTGTTTCTACTTTGGCTAGATATGCCATTGGAAGCTATGTGCAAAGGTTACCTTGCAACCTTTAAGAAGGGTATGTGCTTTATTAAAATGCATTTTAGGATAAATTCTTCCTCATGGATATATGATATCACATGTGGTTCTTTTCTTTATCAGTTGTTATGAAGAATAGAAAGAAGAATTGAATTGAATGATGTGGATATGATCTAATTCTTTGGCAATGGAGTAAGAGTTGCAAACTAAACCAAAGACGTATAGTAAGTTAGACTAAGCGAATTTCATAATTATGTTCAACCTTTGTTATAAAGTACTATTTAATGTTGAGAACATTATTTCAATTCTCATTTTGGACAACGTAGGATTTGATCCTTCTACATCAAATGAGAGATTGAAGGTATTAAAGAATGGGTTCTTTAATTGCTTATGATACACTTAACAAAGGATTGTACATATTGGATTCTCAACCATCACTAATGCACTTCCAACTAAATAAGAAAATTAAATTTCCAAGAAGATCCTATTTTATAGCATACAAGACTTGGTCATATCTCCAAAAAAAAGGATAAACAAGTTAGAAGCTCTCAAAGCACTAAATATTAGTGGCAGTGAGGACTTTTCTGCTTGTATAACTTGTTTGAAGGGATAAATGATCAAAGCTCCCCTTTATAGGACAAATGGAGCACTCCACAAATCCTTTGGATTTGATCCATATGAATATTTATGGAGCACTAAGAGTTAATGGGAGAGGAGGCTATTCTTACTACATTAAGTTCACTGATGTTTACAGTTAGTTTAGACATATGTATCTTATGAAGTACAAGTCCAAAGCCTTTGAAAAGTTCAAAGTGTATAGGAACAAAGTGGAAAAGTAATTGGTACTTAGTGTTAAAGCACTTCGATCTAATCAAAGAAGAGAATACTTAAGTACTAGGATTCTTAGATTATCTAAAAGAAAATAGGATTCTCATAATGGACAGCACACCCCAACATAGTGGAGTAGCTGAGAAAAGAAATCATAGTTTGTTAGACATGATACATTCCATGATAAGCTTCTTCGATATGCCTATATCCTTTTGGGAATATATCTTAAGATGGTGGCGAAGTTACTAAGAGTAGTATCGTTAAAGTTGGTTCCAAAGACACCGTATGAGATATGGTGTGGAAAAACACCCTCTTACCATTATCTAAGGGTTTGGAGGTCTTCCACTTACATGAAATGGACAGTGGGAGATAAGTTGGACAGTAGATCCATTATGTGCAAGTTTGTGGGATACCTAAGAGAGTCTATGGATCATTACTTTTATGATCCCTCAGAACAAAGAGTGTTTATTTCAAGGAAAGCCAACTTTTTGGAAAAGGAATTTCTATTGGATGGAAAAGGCATTGTAATTGAACTTGATGAAGTTTGAGACAAACAAATCCTATAGGCGGTAAAAATAAATAAATATAAAAAAGCCTCACACACAACCTCCAATAAGGTCGGAGTGGATCATGAAATAACCTAAAAGGTTCAGATTTCTTCATGAAATGGGACAATCAAATGATGATCCGAAGACCTATGAGAAAGCTATGTTAAATATAGATTCAAGATGTTAGCTTGAAGCCATGAGATTTGAAATGGACTCCATGTACTGAAATAAAGCATAGACTTTGGTAGATCCACTAAAGGGAATAGTTTCTATTGGTTGCAAGTGGATCTATAAATGAAAAATCATGGTAAATGGAGAAATGGTAACTTTTAAGGCCCATATTGATTTTGAGGAATCCTTTTCACCGATCGCTATGCCCAAGTCTATTTAAATTCTACTATCATAATTGCATATTATGATTATGAGACATGGCAAAAAGATATGAAAACCGCTTTCATCAATGGCGATACTAAAGAAGAAAAACCACAAGGTTTTACATCTAAAAGGAGTGAGCAACATGTTTGAAAACTCCAAAGACCCATTTATAGACTTTAATTGGCATCCTAAACTTGGAACCTATGTTTTTTATAAGATAATCAAATTGCTTAGCTTTTCAAAAAGGTGTATGAACCATATGTGTACAAGAAAACTAATGAGAGTTCATTATAGTTTATTGTGCTTTATGTCGATGACATCCTTCTCATTAAGAATGAGGTACGAATGTTGGAGTGTACTAAAGCATGGTTTTCTACATAATTATTCATGAAGAATTTGGGAGAAACATCCTATATATTAGGAATATACATCTATAGAGATAGATCGAGGAGGCAGCTGGGGCTTTCCCATACCCTATACATTGACAAGATACTAAAAAAGTTTAGTATGAAAGAATCCAAGAGAGGATTCCTTCCCATGGGATATGGCATTCATCTCTCAAAGTCTATGGCCCCTAAGATTGAGGAAGAGAAATGAAAAATGTCTCACATACCTTATATCTCTACCATTGGAAGCATAATCTATGCAGTTCAATATAGAAGATCGAATGTGGCACACTTGCTAAGTGTTACAAGTAGGTTAGAATCCAATTTTAGTGAATATCATTAGAAGGTTGTTAAAATAATTTTTAAGTACTTGAGAAGGATTAGAGATTGGTTTTAGGTATATGGAAATGAAGAATTGAAATTCCGGGAGATTTTAGATTTTACTTTCTAATCCAATATAGATGACTTAATATCTACTTTTGGATACATATTTTACCTTAATGGTGGTGTGGTGGGTTAGAAGAGTTCCAAACTGACACCATGGCCTAGATAACCATTAAGGTGAAATACATTGTGGCTTTGGAAACCACAAACAAAGGTATTTCAATACAAACTTTATCCAAGAGTTAGATGCAGCATTTAGCGTGCATGAGCCTATGATT
Organism: Jacaranda copaia; assembly: GCA_014898725.1. Taxonomy (NCBI): domain Eukaryota; kingdom Viridiplantae; phylum Streptophyta; class Magnoliopsida; order Lamiales; family Bignoniaceae; genus Jacaranda; species Jacaranda copaia. The sequence goes on from JACGDI010005566.1 coordinate 899,789, forward strand.
ATCTTTGGAAAACAATTTAGGACTTGAGCTAAGATCTCATCAAGGGACCCAAAACATTAAATACGTTATCATTTGATATATGATATCAATTGATAGATGTTACAATGGAGTGGTAAAAGTTTTCTCAGAAGAGGACACAGCAGAACTATTATCTAAACCCCTAAAAACTAAAGGTCTTTGGAGGATTTCTTATGAAGATGTATCTCAAGGCCATGAGGCATTGGCTTTTGGGGAAGTGGGAGATTATTGGAATAGTGCCCTGCAAGCCAATGAGATTGGCCTTGAAAAAGCTATTTCCTTTTAAAAATAATCTTGATTAACTGATATTCTTTATATGGCCATCTTCATCTTATGTTTAATTTCACTTCACTGACATTTGGATGAAGCCCTTAGATCACCTTAGATCATGGGACCTAGTTTGGTGTCCATAGAATAAGTCTCACACGATCATAATCTTAAATCTTCCAAGTCATAGGATCTTAAGAGATAAGGCATCTAAAATCCAAATAGACTTGCATTAACAATGCATAAATCTAACAATTGGATATTACTTCATTCCATGAGCAACTATATAAGATATGGGTGTATGTTAATAGGTGCTTGTTAGAGAACAAGGCACTAAAGACCCACTGGAGAATCCACTAGATAGCAATAGTGGCAAGTTTGTAGTGGCTAGTTCTCCTGGTTATGCTAGTGTATATTATTAGTTCTCTAACCTGAGGATCCATAGTAACCTTATTTTCGATCTGCATGCTTTGACTCTTTCTTGACTACCTAGCGGGTTCTTTGGGTTGAAATTGAGTGTGAGCTACTTGGCATAGAGGTTTATGAGATCTAAGATGGAATTCGACTATTTGCTATTGTGAAGGGCGAGTACATCTCTTATGTATTTTATTATGATTAATTACCAAAAACCCTTGCACAAGGTGATATGACAATTTGGAAAATGAGTTCTCTAAAGGTGAGGTCACACAAAGGGATCGAACATTGAGAATAGAGACATAGTATCAAGGCTGTTAGAGAGTCGACATATATCTTGCCCTAGGCCTCTTTTGGGAGATAAGAGATAGAAGGATCGTATTTGCATGGTACGCATATAACAATAATAGCACTCCAAAATATTCATTTCAGCTAATTAGTTGGGCTCCATGGACTTGAGGTTGGACATCGACCATGGATACTGGGTACTCTTCAATTAATGAGATTAATTAAATTGAGTCGATTAGTTTAAAAGAGTTTTAAACTAAAATGAAAATAAAATATTCAAAAGTCACAAGGAGTTGTAAGCCTATGTCTAATGAATGGTAGAACCTATTAGGTCACACATAAAATTCAATTAGCTTCCTAATTGTTGGAGAAAAGTTTCTAAGTGTTAGAAAACCAACTCTTAACGGACCGATTTTATGGTGCCAATTTTGAAGGTCATTTTTGGCTTGATTAATTTAAGTGTTAAACTAATCAATTAATTTAAGGAGTTAAATTAGACCAATAAATATGGAGTTAATTATTTGGTGCCAACATGATCATCAATTGGTCAAGTTAATTTAAAGAGTTATGTTGACAAATTAAAGAGTTAAGTCAAAGGATAATTAATTAAATTAAAGAGCTTAATTTAATTAATAGGAAGAATGAATTTTGGAGGAAAAATTCAAATGAAGAATTCATTTGAATTAACACCTTCATTAATTTGGAATTAGATTTCAAATGTAATTAAAATGTCCATAAAATTCAAATGAGAATTAAATTTAATTTGCCCCCTTCGCACCCCACATGGCCACCCCTCATCATGGAAGGTGTGATGCCATCTTGACATCACACCATTTAGTATCTATGTATAGATATATATATATATATAGAGAGAGAGAGAGAGGATCGTCCATCGTATCACACCATTTGTGAAGAATTATGTTCTTTGCAATTTTCCTCCGAAAACCCCTTACAAGCATTGAAATCATGTAGTGAAAACTTTGCTCTCTTCTTCTTTTTTCTTACCTAAAATCAGCATCCACTACTGCAAATCTCCTTTCTTATTCTAGCTTATAGATTTGAGATTTTGGAAGATTTAATTGGTGTATGGATTATAACAATAGAGGCAAACAAGAGAGTTTGCATGATTTGAAGATCCCCCTGCACATAGTCTAATTTACTGAATTTCTCCACAGAGTTCCAAAATATTTTTTAATCTAAATTTTTTATAGTGAGTTATTTATGAAAGAGGTGTCATGCTAAGGATCTAATTTAAAACATTTAAAACCTAAAATCTAGATTAGATTACACCAATCCAAGGATCTAAATCTAACAAAAAACTCGAAATAGAGCTTTAATTCTCAAAGGTGGATTACTTCGGTGTAGTAGAGTGTGATCAACTTTTGATCAGGCAAATCACCTTGGAATTAAGCCAAATCTAGAGTGAAATTTCACCAACTCAATGGAGAATGTCCATTAAAATTTCAGCACCAAAATAGTTTGGAAAGACCTCGAATAGAATCCAGAAACACATTGTTGGAACAGAGGATCACCAAAGCAAGCAATCCGCAATTTGTCTTGCCTCTAATGTCAAAGTCCATATACCAATTGACAATATTTTTCTCCTCAATTTAGCTAAAAAAATGAAGGATAAATAGAGCTGGTAGGAGGTTAAAAATGGTGAGAGAGGTGAAGAAGAGAGTGACGCTTCAACTGATGAGAGAATCACTTTTGGAAGGAATTTTAGATCTAACTATTAGATGCACAAAATATGTGTATTTCGCAGTACTGGATGCTCCTTCCTATATATCTATATATAGAGTGGAGATGGTATGATGGCAAGGTGGCATCACACCCTCCTCAAGGTGGGGGTGCCACCTGAGCTTGCCAACTGGCAAGCATCTTGCAAGTTGTATATTAATTTGTGTTGAATTTGAATTTAATTTGGAATCTATATTTCAACTCATGAAATGTCTACCTAATTAAATTCTACTTCAGCTCCAAATTAAAATTTCATTTGTGTTTTCCCTCCAAAATCTATTCTTCATTTTAATTAAATTAAATACTTTAATTTAATTAGATTTTAATTTATCGTTTAAGTTAACTAGCTTAACTCATTAAGCTAGATTTTGTTAACTAAACAACTTAAGTTAACTTGACCAATTGACAGTTATGAGGCACCAAATTAAATTAACACTTAATTTAATTGGTCTTAATTTAACTTCTTAAATTAATTAGATCAATTTAACAATTAAATTGATCAAGCCAAGATGACTAAAAATTGTGTCAACCAATTCCCTCAATTGGATTTTGTGTGTGACCCATTAGGGTTTACCGCTCATTGGACATGGGCTCACAACCTTTGTGACTTTAGAATATCATATATTCATATTAGTTTAAACTCCTTTAAATTAACCAACTCAATTCAATTAAACTCTATTAATTGAAGAGTACCAAATCTCCATGGTCGATGTCCAACCTCAAGCCTATGGAGCCCACAATTGGCTAAATGATGCTTTTGGTGAACCATTCTAGCTCTATGTGTACCATGAAAATACGGTCCTTCCGTTTCCTATCTCCTTGAAAGAGGTTTATGACAAGATATTTATTGGCTCCTTAATAGTCTCGATGCTATGCATCTATCCTTAATGTTGTATTCCAATTTGTGACCTCATCATTGGAAAATTCTTTTTCCAAATTGTCACACTGCCTTGGTCAAGGACTCTTAGGAATCGATTATCATAGAACGCATAGGAGATGCACTCTCCCTTCATAAAGACGAAGAATCAAATCCCATCTTGGATCTCATAAACCTCCATATCTAAGTAGCTCATACCCAATCACCACCAAAATGCCCACTAACTAGCTAAGATGGAGTCAAAGATGAGGACCTAAACATAAGGTTACAATGAATTCTCAGATCAAAGGATTAATTATATGCACTAATATAAGTTGGAGAACTAGCCACTATAGCTATCTAGTGGATTCTCTGGGCGGGTCTCCAATGCCTTGTTCTCTAATAAGCACCCACTAATATGTACCCATATCTCATATGGTTTGCTCATGGAACAAAGTGACATCCAACCTTTGGATTTTGCATCATTAGTATAAGTCTATCTAAATCCTAGATGCCTTATCTAATAAGATTCTATGACTTGGGATATTTTAAGAACATAACTGTGTAAGACTTATTCCATGATCACCACCCAATGCATGACCAAGTCATATAGTCTTGTGTGATCTAGGAGCTTCAACCATATGCCAGTGGAGTTAGATAAACATATGATAAAGATGGCCATTTCTAATAATATCATTCAATCAAGATTGTATTACAAGTGAAATAGTTTTCATGCCAACCTTATTGGCTTGTGGGGCACTATTTCAACACTTCAAGGCGTTGTGAAGCTCTAGTATTTTTTTCAAAATTTTGGTTGGGAAATTTTCATACTCTTCCAGTTGCACCAGTAGCAGACAATTTCTGAAATTGTGAACAGTTCACAAATCTCTCCTTAGATTTTACTTTTTAAGGTAATGCTCTCAACAAATCTGAATCCCTGGCATGATTTGATCCTTAGTATGCTTGTAAGAACTAGTTAATTTCGTGCTTTGGAAGATTTGATATTTGGATCCAAGTGCCTTACTTGCTTTTAGGATGCTTATCCAAAATTCTTCATGGAGGATTGTGAAGATAGTCATGCTTTAATACACTCTAGCTATATCGAACTCCCACTAGTCTTTTTATCCACACATGGTTCATACCAACAATGGCAAATGGGTGGGTTAGCTTGGGTATGGGTTGGATTCAAAACTAGTTGGGTTCAAAGTGAGTATATATTTATGGGTTCAAAACTAGTTGGATTGGGCAGGTCCAATACCAAAAAAAAATCATAATTTTTTGCTAAATATATTAGTATATTATTTTGTTAAATTATGATTTTTTATCTTTATTTTACATAAATTAATTATTATTAACAAAAAGAAGATAACGAATAAAGTGGAAGTTGTAGTGACTTAAAACTCTTTACTTGCAATTACAAAGTGCAAACACAACCTTTATTTGGCATGATGTATATATTAATAATTTAGAATAAGTAAAAAAAATTCTTAATTATTATTAAATATTTTCAAATTCTTATTTACTCCACTATAGTCTGACTCTATTTTCAATTGAAATTTCTTTCCATTGTAATCTAACACTCATTTCAATAAAATAAAGAAAGGTACTCTTAAATAAAAATTTTGAAAATTTCATAATAAACCTCCACTTCTATTTCTTTAAGATGAACTTATTTTCAAAAAAAGAAAAAAACAATTGAGACCTTACTAATATCAGTATCTATACTATAAATTATGACATGTAATTGAATTAATTCTAACTCAAATTATATACAAAATTATAGTTACTTACAAAAGTTCTTATTGAGAATTTAACAATTATGTAAGAATATAATAATGAAAAAGAATGTTAATTTTGGGTGGATCTCCTTTTTTTTCATTTTTTTTGTTTTCTCCAATCAAATTTTAGGTGAGGCTTAGATTATTTACAACCCATTTTCTACCTATCTTCAACTCATTTCACACCCATTTGAATTTATAACACAATTGAACTCACATAAGCCTAACCCACATTAAAATCATCAGAATCTAACCCAATCCAATCCAAACCCGCTCATATTATTTTAAACCTAGCTCAACATAAAACTAAGTAGGTTGGGCTAGAACCATTGTTCTAAACCCAATTTGCTACCCCTAATTCATACTCATTTTTTATAAAGCCAAATGAGTTGATAGTCTACGTATATTCCAACTATGGGATGCTTGCATTAGTCTATAAATAGACATTTGGAGTTTGCAAATATTTTGCTCACTCCCTTTGGGTATAAACTCTCATGGTTGCTCTATATAGATCTCCTTATCAATGTTTCCAATGAGAAAGGAAGTCTTTACATCAATTTGCCAAATTTCATAGTCATGGGAAGTGGCTGTGGCAAGCATAATCCTTATGGACTTAGGAATAATGACTGATGAAAATATTTTCTCAAAATCAATACTGAGTCTTTGAGCATAACCTTTTGCCACTAATCTAGTCTTAAAGATTGTTACCTCCCTATCAACTCCTAGCTTATGCTTATAGATCCACTTGCAACTAATTGGTACTATACTTTCTGGTGGATCTACAAAAATACATATTTTGTTAGTGTACATAGAGTTCATTTTGGATTGCATGGCCTCGAACCAATGACCTGAATCTATGTCCAACATAGCTTTTTTGTAAGTCCTTAGATTCATATCAATTTTCTTCATCTCATGGAGGAATTCAAACCTTCCAGGTTGTTTCATAATTCAGTTCTGCCTTTTAGGAAGTTATGTGTTAGGCTCATTATGCTCTCTTATGTCTATAGCTTGTGGTATAGTATGATCATCTTTAACTTCATCATGTTCAACAAAAATGACATTTCTATCTTATAGAAATTTTTTTAACCAAAAAAGTGGCATTCTTTGAAACTAATACCTTTCATTCTAAGTGATCACAGAAATAATAACTCAAAGACTTTTTGGGGTATCCCATAAACTTGCACAGAATAGATCTTATTTTGAACTTATCACCTATTAGCCTCTTGATATAGGCTAGAGATCCTTAAACTCTTAAATAAGAGTATAAAGGTGCTTTGCCAAACCACATCTCATATGGTGTCTTTGGCACCAACTTTGAGGGTACTATATTTAGTAGCCTTATCACCATCTCATAAGCGTATCCCCAAAAAGATATAGGGACGTCAGTAAAGCTGATCATCGATCATACCATGTCAAAAAAAGTATGATTTTGCCTCTCGGCTACTTCACTATGTTGTGGTGTGCCAGGTGGAGTCCATTATGAGATAATCCCATTCTCTCTTAGATAACCTAAGAATTCAGTACTTAAGTATTCACCTTCTTAATTCGATTGAAGAATTTTGATACTAAGTCCTAATTGCTTTTTTATTTCATTCTTATATTCTTTGAACTTTTCAAAAGCTTCAGACTTGTGTTTCATAAGATACACATGTCTGAATCGAGTAAAATCATTAGTGAATGAAATGAAGTAAGAATAGTCTCCTCTTCTACTAATTGTTACTAGCCCACACACATCCATATAGATCAAATCCAACGGGCTTGTGGATTGCTTAATTTGTTCCACAAAAAGAGCCTTGGCCATTTTTTATTTTACACAAGAATCACAAATAGGTGGATCTTCTAATCTACTAATATTTAGTGATTTGAGGGCTATTAACTTGTTCATCTTATTTTTAGAAATATGCTTAATTCTGGAATGCCAAAAGTATGTATTTTTTCGGTTATCTTACGTTTTTTGGTTACTTTGTTGAATGTTCATAAGTGATGATTGAGAATCTAAAACATATAATCTATTACTAAGTGTAACAATTGCAATCAAAGAAATATTCTTCATTACTTTCAATTTCCAATTTGATACAGAAAAATCAAATCTTTCATTGTCTATAACATTAATTGAAATAATATTATTCACTAGATGAACTTGGCAACATTTATCTAATATGATAAATGAATTCCTTAAGTCCAACTTGATAATGCCTTCAACATTAGCCACAACCTTTGTACTATTGCAATGAGTAGGATCATGTTCTTATCGCTTAGACTCTTTCTTCCTTTCCACCCCCTATAATGAATTACAAAGGTGAAATCACATATGGTATCAAACACCCATGAGGAAGAATCGGTAGTTAAGTGCACTTCAATAAGTATATACCTTTCTCCAATGGTCCGTTTCGCCACAATAAAAACAAGTGGCATCCTTCTTATCTTTTTTTTTTCTTAACCTATCTAGATGCCTTTAATGGTTGTTTTCTCTTAAAAGAAGAACTCTTCTTCTTCTTGCCTGCTTTGTTCTTTCCCCTAGTGCCTTTAGACTTGGAGGAGAAAGTAAACATTAAAGGCTTGTCCTTTTCATCATGGCCTCCACTATTACCAACATGTTTACCAATTCATTAATTATGACTTCTTTTTTTGACATGTTAAAATTCATCATGAATTGTTCAAATAAACTTGGCAAGAATTATAAGATCAAATCCATGTAAAGGTCATTGTCTATAACTATTTCCAAAGTAGTGAACTTTTCAATAAGCCCAATCATTTTAAGACCATGATCATGGACACTTGACCCCTCAATCATCCTAGCCCTAAAGAGCTCTTTTGAAAACATGTACCTCTCATGCCTTGTTTGTATGCCATACAACTCTTGTAAGTACAAGTGTATCCTAGCGACACTTTTCATTTGCTCACGAAACTTTTTGAGCTCATTAGATATGGAGGCCATCATAAGGTAATAGGTTCAGAGGTCATCCTTTACCTATCTCATGAATGTTTCACGAGCCTTTTGATTGGCATCCTTGCCTATGATACCCAGTAGATTGTGAGATAAGACATATCTCTGCTTTTCAGAGTTAATAATAATTTTAAGGTTATGAAGCCGATCAGAATAGTTGGCCCGATTAGTTTATTGGTTTCCAATATCATGCTTAGTAGATTTTTAGCCATGTTGAAGATTTCACAAATCTACTAAGGCAAGAAAAAGAATGTGAGCTTTTGATTAAATTTGATATTGGAAACATGATAATGAATTTTTCAACATGATTTTCTCCCACTATTTTATCAAATTCCTTACCTCTTTAGAAATTTAAAAAATCATATTTTCTAGTGAGAATCAAGGTCCAAAGACAACATTTGTGGACCCACGACTCGTGAGACATTTATTCATGATCCTAAGGTAGGCAACTATTTCTAATTGCATCTCTATGCAATCCTTGATGTGATTTGCCTCACTTTTCATATAAACTCACGACTCATGCAACAACTATATTACCAATTATTAAGTTAAACCTATCAAATAATCTTTAATAATAAACACAACCATGAGCATTTCATGAATCATGAGACAATGTCATGGCAAATTTTAAATTAAAGTGCATCTTATGCCCAGGTAGTGATCATAGCTTTCCTTCAATAATGTGTCACACGAATTGTGAGCCGACCAAAAATTAAGGTAGCGTCTCATGTCACTTGTCTATTGATAGAAGGCTTGGATATTTAAACTTAGTTTAGTATTATTCAATTTGATTTAATAATTTTATTAGTTTATCAACATTTTTTATCTTTGCTTATTTAGGTTCTCAGTCCTAAACTTGAATCTCATAAAATAATAGGATAAAGAAAGAATAAAAAAGTAAATGCACCCTGCATGCTCCTAAGGTGGGATGACGATGAGCCTTAACCATATAGTGCACTTAGAGCCATATATATACTACTTAGTTGATTTTATGTGGGTTGATTTAAATTAATAGATCCTATCCATTACATGAATATATCCTATACATTCATGGGTCTTCAATCATCCTTGATCATCAGGGACTCCTTTGCCTCTTTGCAACAATTTACATGAGTAAAGAAAACCTCACCCTTAGATTTCTACTCTTATAACAATTATAAGGTAGAAAATCAAGAGGCATGCAAAACCTATTTATTACAACCTATTCAATCAACATGGAACTTCATTAAAACCAAATTAAAGGCTCATGTTCATCCCTATTCATCCATCATCCATTAAATAATTAAATGAATAGTAGCTAGCATTGACATTCAATCCAATAATTAAATACTTGTCACATAAATAATTAATTAGAGGCAAAAATAAGCATAACTCTTATGCATCACATTTTTGCACAAACTTAAAGATTAACTTTAATTTGACTTTAAAAGCAAGAAAAATGTCCAGCATTTTTTAAGCACTTAAACAACATTTGTGCTTCAAAAATTATATGAAATAAAGAAGTTAAGAACACAAAAATGCACAAAAAAAAAAGGCCTCAAAGCATCCTTAAGGCAACCTAGTTGGCTGCTACTTGGTACACCTGCCCAATTATGTAGTAGGTGCACACACAGTGCACCAACTATTGGCCAGGCGCTCGTAACCTGGGTGGCAGCCATGCCTTTAATTGCCTAGGAGTCTTACTAAGGCCATTTCATGATCTTTTGTGCACCAAAATTCATGGATACCTCCGCAACTCAATTTCATACAATTTATGAATAATTTTCAAAATATAAACACCTTTAAAATTAGAAATTAAATTGCTTTAAGTGCTTTAAAAATCAAAACTAAGAAAGAATCACTATTCTTCAAACTCCAATCCGATTAGATCTAAAAATAGCTAGAACAAATTAAAGCTATAATCAACATGCTATATCTACATATAACATCATCCAAAGCTAAATCAATAGTTAACATCAAAAGATTTGATTTAAAATTCATGCCAATACATGAATTAACAATTCATATTGACATATTTCAATTTAACACATCATGAGCCACATGCATTATCTCCAAACTCTTATATTCATTAATTGAATTAAGGACTTGCAGAGTTAGAATCAATCCATCACAAGAATTAATTCAAAAAATCATAATTCGGACATGAAGATGGCTCCAATATCACTTGAAGAGAGGAGATATGCAAAGATCTATAATTAGTACCAAAAATAATGCAAACATTAACTTGCATCTCCTAACCAAGGATCAATCATCATGTCATAAAATAGGTTTTGGAAGCAAGAAGATTACCTTTGAAGAAAAACAATGTAATGAAATAGATCTTCCTCTTAGACTCTTCCAAAGTAAGATCAACACTCTCCTTTTCCAGGATCTATTTCACCACACCAAAAGCACATTATGGTAGAAACTTTTTCTTGCCAAAATACCTCCGAAACAGCATCAAATACAACAAAAAATAGGAGGAAAAGAGCCACAAAAAATCTTCCCAAGTTCCCCCAAAAATCAATGACCAACAATGGATCAATTTCCAATACTTAGCTCCCCAAGTGTGATGCCTCTAATGGTGATCCACACACCTTGAATCCTCTCAATTCCTCAAAATCTAAGCTATAATATAATGGAGGAAGAAGATGATAGGAGACAGACAGGAGGCGCATTTTGGAGATGAGAGATAAGTGAGAGAATCTAGGAAAGTAGTTACTTGATACACAAGTTGTGCTACCTTTTGGAGGGAAAATGGAAGCATGGAATGAGCTAGCTTGGCCAGCCCTGAAGAGGGTAGTTATAGTGTGATAGAAAGTTTTTGGAAGCTTCCTTCACACCTTGCCCACATGTGCCACCTTGCTAGATTTAATTCTATAGTTTGAATTAGATATTAATTTCATAAATTAAAAATGCCAACTCAATAAATTCAAATAGACTCTTCAATTTTATTTTTCCTCCAAAAATTAAATTCATTAGCTAATTAAATTAACTCTGTAATTTAATTAGTTAAACTTAACTCCTTAAGTTAATAAATCAACTTAACTCTTTCAGTTGAATTTGACTAATTAAACTATTACATGACATTAATTAAATTAACTCCTTAATTTAATTGATCTAATTTAACTCTTTAAATTATTTTAATTAATTTAACACTTAAATTAATCAAACCAAAATGGCCAATTGTTAATTAGCCGACTAACTTTCCCTTTCTAAGGTAAAACCGCCTACTTGCCAATTTTCTAGCTCTTTAAAAACTTCCTCCTGTCAAATACGAATCTATCATTTATGGCTATGAAACTGGATATGTGTAAAGCTTATGATAAAGTTGAATGGTCTTTCCCAGAAAGTGTGATGCCTAAACTTGGTTTTGTTTATAGATTTATAAACATCATCATGCAATGTATCGCAACAGTATCTTATTCTGTTATGCTCAATGGAGAACAATGTGGCTTTTTTCATCCTCAAAGGTGCATTTAACAAGGAGATCCTTTATCACCTTATTTGTCTTTCTTTTGTGTAAAAGCCTTGAGTTTTTTTCTTTCACGCCAAGAGCAACTGGGACGATTATCGGGGGTTAAAATTTTTCAGGATGCAACTAGTATTTCTATTTTTTTTTTTGGCACTAGATCACATACTTATTTTTTTCCATGAATTAAAAGACACTACTTATACTTTTCAAGAGGTGTTGGACATTTATGCTTTAGCTTCTAGTCAACATATTAATTTTCAGAAATCTACCATTATTTTCATCAAGAGTGCATCATTTTCTTTGAAAGAATGTTTTCAGAATACTTTGGTCATATGGGTAGAAGATAAACCTGATAAATATTTAGGTCTTCCAAGATTGATCAGAAATCAAAAAAGGAGGTCTTTGCTTATATCTTATGCCCTAAGGAGGTTGGGGACTAAAATTGAAAGATAGAAATACTTTTATAGGCTAATTGTAAGTTAACGCAAAGTTTTGGGGTGAAAAAAAATGTCAAAATAGTTTATATATATCATTCAAGGCCAAAAACTTTGTCTAATTTCCGCATGCACACCCACATCTCTTCCTCTGGTGATTTCTTCCCTATAGCAGCAAAACCCAACATATTACCTACCATTTTGTTCCTCTCAACACAAGGAACATATTGGTGCCATTTTCATCCAAAGCCTATTGGTAAAGCAACTAGAAATTGAAGCCGAAGATGAGCTCGTGGTGAAGGTGGTGGTCGCGATGTTATCAGATACTGAAGCTTAGACTAGAATGCTGGGTTTTGTTGGGCTCAGCTCAAGAATCATGCTAGTGTCTTCAATTTTGGGAACAAACCACTAGAGCATACGGAATTGAAAAAAAATAGGTACGGTAGTGTATTACATTTTTTGGCAAATTGAAAGCCTTTTCGGTGGTGGATGCAGAAATTATTTAGGGTGTTGGATTGCTCTCATTGATACAGGTTGAATGATGGTAGAGTTTGCCAATTTTATTGGTGGTAGACGGCGGTGGACAGTGGCCGTTGATGGCCAATGGTGCTACAGTGCTGAGATAGTCTCCTCAGCTTATTGCAACAATCGTGTACGTAGCATTAGTTTGTGGTTTTAGGGCTCTATTAATCACAACTTGGGTAATGACAAAATTCCAATTATAGCCTTGTACCATTTAATTTTTGTCCAAATATTGTATTAATGGAAAAAAATGTTAAGAAATGTGTATGGAATGGTAGAAATAGATATGCATGGATTATTATATAGTTTAGTGGACCTGGATATGTCATATTATATGCTAACTTGGATTAATTATATTTATTAAAGGATTTAAATGCTAATTTAAGGATTTCATGAATTTGAGACCTAAGTGGCAGTAATTGGGTTAATTATGATGATTAGACTATTATTATTGATTTGGTGTAATAATATGAGGTTAATTATGTAATTAAGGACCTGATATTATCTTGTTCTTGATACCAGCATGATTAGCCCAATTTCATAATGTTTATGCTGAACGAACCCTAAAACTATCATATTAGCCAAGCAAATAGTGATTTTAGACTACTAATGGTGTAATTGTAAAGGATTATTAGAGTTGAATGGAGGTTTTAATTGTGAACCTATTCTTTTGGATTAGGTGACATGGAATTGAGACCCACGGATCAATCGACTATTGATCATGGTTGCATTTTCTGAGGCTATGGAGGTGAGGATCCACCAATTTGGCACTTTCTCATACCTATCTGTTATTATAATAAACCCTGTGAGGATTTTTGTTTTTGTATCGGCTGTGTCATGTTTATTGAAATTTGTATTGATGAGGTTGAAAGCTATTTTTAAAGAATAAGGTAATGTTTGGGTTGATCCGACCAGAGAGATTGAATGATCCAACAATGATATTCTTCTTGGGCTAAGATCTGCAACCAACAGCAAATGCTAAACTAGCTGAGGTGCCCTCGGCCAACGTACTCCAACACTGAAGTCAGTTCTAGTTGAATAAAGGTAATGGAGCAGTAGAATAAGAGCATATAGTGCAGATGGCATTACTTGGAGGGTGACTGGCAGTGAGGTATTTATAGCCTTCTCTTGGTAGGAGATATGTCTAAAATGTCCTTATTAAGTATAGAGGGCTCTTTCCAGGTGGTATTATTTCTTGCTTTTCAAGGTGAATAATACTCTAGTAGTGCATTTCTTTGCCAGAGTTGGTGCCAAGGTTAGTGCTAGAGTTGGTGGCAAAGATTGTACTGAGGTAGCATGCACCATTAATGCGGAGACACGCTGTCTATCAGAGCATTGAATGTGGCAAGGATATGGTCAGCATCGGAGTGAGCATTTTAGTTGATTATCATTAACCGAACAGGGTGGTCGACCAGAGAGATGACTAAATAGATAAAGTAGCTTGAAGCCTCCCATTTGGTGCGATCGAGAACTATTCGCTCAACCAAGCATTTGTGATCAAGTAAATTAGTCCAACTGGGTCTTGAAGTGCCTTTGGGCCTTGGAGGTTAAGTGGGCCTAGATGCCTTTCTAGGGTCAATAGCCTGTTAGGCTGGTCCTGTTAGGCTATCCCATATCATGAGTCCCCTCCACTTACAGTCTTGATCAAGCTTGTCAATGAGAAGAAACATGGAGTAGATAGCTAAATGACGGTTATGCATATTCGATCAGGGTTTTAAACTCTTAAAAGGGATTTTTGAATACTCAATTAGGGTTTTGAAAACTCAACCAGGATTTTTGATGGTTTTTCGCATTTAATACATCAATTACATCACTGTATATGAAATGCTAAGGGGCGGCAATGCAATTATTACTGCCGCTTGGATTTTTGCGTTAGAATGCCTATAAATAGGCGGGGTAGAAACATCCATTTTTCACTTTTGCTGAATCTGGTCTGGTTGAATTCTTGCTTTCAAAGTCCTTTAATGCTTTCTACACTTTAGAGTTTTCAAGCTACCTACTGTAAGTTTATCTGCAAGTTTTTGTGTTCCTTTATTTTGCTTTGTAAAGATGTCAAGTGCATGAAATAGCGAGGACACTAGGTCTGAGAGTGTGCAATTTCAGGGGGAGGTTAAGGGTGTGTTTGGGAGCACATTTGAGAGTACCTCTGATAGCTTGTCAAGTGATAGCTCGACCTCCAATAGCTCAAGTACTAAGAGGGCTATTTCTGGGGGCGATGCTGGCCCAAGTGAAGTGCCAACATCCCGTTGTCCACTGTTTACTTCAGACCATTGCAATGAAATAGTCTCCAAAATCTCCCCAATTGACTTAGTTTGAATTGGAGAGATGTACCATATTCCAGATGAGTACGAACACTTAGTGCCTGGGCCCGGGGGTAAGATGCATCGACCTCAATAGGGGTGCATAATGATATTCGATGAGGGATTTAGGTGTGGCCTTAGATTTCCTTTAGCACCATCCATAGTCAACCTCTTGAGGGGCCTTGAGGTCTATATAACCAAACGTTTACCCAGCTGCTTCACTACCATATAGAGCTTTGCTATGCTTAGGGGTGTAAGGTGAATCCAGTCGACTCATGAAGTTCATGAGCCGGCTCGACTTGAGCTTGACTCAAGTTTGACCTTCTTGATGAGTCAAGCTCAAGCTCATTCAAAACTGCTTGAAAGCTCATGAGCCAACTAATGAGCTTTTTTCTATTTTTAAATATTTTTTATATATTAATTAAATAATTAATATATATTAATAATTTACTTTCATTTTCTAATTTTAAATATTTATTATATATTAATTAGTATATATAAATGTCAAGACCACTATTAATAATAACTTGGCTAACAATATTAAGATGTTTAAAATAATTTTTATAAGTATTAGAGAAAACAAGAATATCATCAATATAAATAATAATGAAATTACTATGAGGATTAAAAATGTCATTCATAATTTTCTAAAATTTAGAAGGAGCATTTTTTAAACCAAAAAGCATAACATTCCATTCATATTGACCAAAAGGAACGTTAAAAGCAATTTTAAACCTATTCTTTTCAACAATTTTTATTTGCCAGTATCCAGATTTTAAATCAAATTTAGAAAAAATATTAGCATCAAACAATCTATCCAGTAAATCCTTTTTATTAGGGATTGGATATTTAATCCATTATAAAACCTTATTAAAGGGTTTGTAGTTGATCACTAACCTAGGAGCACCACGTTCATGCTCATTATGTATATTAACATAAAAAGTTGTACAATACCAAAGAGACTTGGTAGGTCTAATAAGGCCTTTTTGCAATAAGGATTCAATTTTCTTTTCGTAGTAGACTAGATACTCATAATTCATCTAGTATGGTCTAGCCTTAGTTGGGACATTCCCATCAAAGTTATCTTCATAAGGAAGATCAACAATATGCTTTTTCCTATTCCAAAAAGTATTAGAATGTTCATTACACACAAACAAAAAGAATTGGTTTTCAAGAAAAGAATTTTTTTTCTTTGAGTTTAGGATTAGCTAATTGTTCATCTATATTAAGACTAACAATTTCTTGTTTTAAAGAATTAACGTGATTGGTTTTAGCTTTAAGCAATTCTTCTATTCTATTAAGAATTCTAGAAAAATGTTCAACTATAAACTGAAAATGTAAATCCTTATCATCAAATGTTCCTATAAAATCATTTGAATCAACCATTTTTAAAGGAAATATTTTCCTTAAAAAAGGTGTACCAATTATTATTTGGTTTGGAATATTTGTAACTAATAAAAAGTTTAAAGGAATACAAGTTTTATTTTTACAAACAAAAGCTTTTGATAGTTTATAACTAATTTCAAGTTTTTCACCATTGGCGGAATGAAGAATATGAGAGGTTTTCTCAAAATATCTAGTAAGTATAAGACCTTTTTGAATACAGTTAAGATCAGCACCACTATCAACTAAAGCAATCAATTCTTTTAAAAATTGATTATCATCAGTCTTTGATTTAGATGAGGTAGCCATTGACACTATATCTCCACTATCATTGGAAATTTCACTGTCTTCATCAACATCAGCAAACTGATTCTTTAATTCTTCCTAGATCATATTAAGAACCTCTTTTAATAAATCTGTTTTAGACAATTTGCCTTTCTGCATTTTGATCTTCTCAAAAGCTTTCCTAAAATTGATGAAGCTTCTTTCTTTTTATCTTTATCAACAGAATTCATATAAGCTTGAGTGACCTTAACAATATTATTTAAGGTTTCTTGGCCTTCTATATTTCCTGTGGTCTTATCAGTTTGCAACATCTTCTTCCACCACTTAATGTAAAATGTTCAGTAGAGACAAGGAATATTATCATCCGAGAAACTAACTTCTGGAACCCATTTCTAGATCTAGGAAATTGAGAACTTCATGAAAAGAAGATTGCAGCTTTATTTAAAACCATTTGGGTTTTAGCTTCAGC
The DNA here is from genome assembly GCA_014898725.1 of Jacaranda copaia. NCBI lineage: Eukaryota > Viridiplantae > Streptophyta > Magnoliopsida > Lamiales > Bignoniaceae > Jacaranda > Jacaranda copaia. The sequence goes on from JACGDI010005566.1 coordinate 916,944, forward strand.
CTCCTTAATTTTAGGAGAACAATTGACCCATTTGTCAAAAGTCTATTTGAATTGATCTAGAAGGATATGATGAGTTGGGCCATGAGATTTCCACCAATTCAAAAATTAATTTGGAATATTATTTTTATAAACCTCAGAACATACTTTAATAAACCAAGTATGTTTCCTTTTGGGATTTTCATATAAGAAAACATTTTGGAAAGCTTGGATATAATCCCAAAAATTAAATTTATAGATTAATTATTATCTCTAACCACAAACTCTTTTCTTTAAATGAGGATATTCCCCATTCCTCAGCAGAGATAATTTTCTTAATAATAATTTAACTAAAATTAAAAATAGATTTGTCTTGTGAGCTTGGATAAAAATGAGAAATCTCACAAGAGCCAGCAGTTATTAAAATATTTTCATAAAAAGATATGGGTTTATAAGCCCCAACAATAAATGAAGTTGTGTCAAGATACCTTTAGATTATTATTAAGATACCTTTAGATTATTATCCATAGGTCATTTCTCCATTTGAGATCAGAATGTTCAAGGATCATTATAATATCCTTGTGATCTTTTTCCTCAAATGTTGTAAGAGAATCCTCATCAATAGTGGTGGAAGTATTAGTAGCAACATCAACAAAAGAGGGATTTGAAGGTTTATTAAATCCTTCAAGCTAACAAAAAATTGATTGGCTAGAATCGAAAGTCCTATTAGAACTTTTCGTAAGCTATTTGAACTGCAGAAATTCTACAAACAAAGGATCATTGGGAGTAATATTTGGGTTAGGACTAGAAGAAGCATATGATGCTTGTGAGACATTTGAAGCTATAAGCTTCTATTTGCTATGTTGTATTAATGGCCTTGGAATAGCAGCATTAGAACCTCATCCTCCTCTATTAGAGAAGAGATTAGCACCTCTTCCTCCTCTATTATGAAGAATCATTGACCCTGTAAATATTCACGAGTTAAAAAGTTAGGAAGACTATTATGTTTCCCTTTTTTATAAATAATTTTAAAATCAAAAGGGGCCAAATAAGCTTGCCACCTTACAAACATTTGTTTTGAAACATCATGCTTAAAATCCTTATTAAATATGAATTGAGTAGATTGACAATCAATTTTTATAATAAAAGATTGATTATATAAATCATCTTGAAATTTTAGAACATATTATACAATTGCAAATACTTCTTTAGTAACCATAGCATAATTGTTTTGACTATTATTCCATTTACTATAACAAAACCTAACAAGAATTTCTCGTTTACTGTTAGGATTAATCTGTTTTAAAATACCACCATAACCCATATTAGAGGCATCAATTTCTATAATTTTTTCCCAATTGGATTAGAAAATATAAGACAAGGAAACTGCTTAACTCTATCCTTAATTTTGATTATAGCATGGGTGTGATTATCACTCCATGGCTTAGGATTCTTTTTTAGTCCATCATGTAAAATGGCAGTATCATTAACAAGATTTTTATAATACGGAAAAATATAATTAAGACTCCCTAAAAATCACTGCAATTGAGTTTTATCAATAATTTTATCAGGAAACTTAGAAACAAATTCAATACTTCTATTAATAGGAATTATTTTTCCTTTTTCAATCAAATGACCTAAAAATTTGATTTTTGTCTGAAACAAAATTATTTTTGATTAAATTTATATATAAATATAATTTAAATTATTTTATTAATTATTATAAAATAATTATAATATATTAATAATTTAATATTTTTATTTAATTTAAAATTTTCTGGTGAGCTGGCTCGAGCTCAAGCTCAAGCTCGACTTAAGATTAGTATTTTGGGCTTGAGCTCGATAAGCTCGAGCTTGAGCTAGCAATTTTTGTGAAGCTCAAGCTTGAGCTTGACTCATTTATACCCCTAGCTATGTTGATGCACCTATTTGGCCAGCTAGTCTCTTTCGTAATTTTTTTGAATCTATTCTATTTGCTCATGTCCTAAAAGTTGGGTAGTACAGAGGAATCTGGGTTCTAATATTTAACGGCATGCCCACGTCGAAAATTTCTAGTAGCACCCTCCTTCTCATATGGCCAGGAGTGAAAAAAATATTTCCTATATATTTGAGGGCCTAAGGAGTTTAATATTCTTAGAGGGCGGTGAGGAGGCATGTCAAAATGCCAGGGAACCAAACGCCTAGCTAGCCCAACACTTTTGTTTAGGATCTGGTCAAATTTAGGTAGATTGAGGCCTCGATTCTGATTGAGGAAAGATGTCTAGTACTAGCTGGCCTATCATTGACCATACTTGACTTGCCCACAGGTGACCAACTAGGTATAGATCTTTTTTGATTATGTTAATTATAGATTTTTTTTTGGCTTAGTTCTAATCATTTTGTTATCTTTTTGTTGGTAGATCGAGAAAAAGTGATGGCTCGTAGTCAAGTAGAAGCTTTAGCTAGAGCGCAGAGGAATGATAAATGTAGTTGAGCTACTACTCGATGAGATACCCCTGCAGCAGAGCCTGTCCCCACAACCCGCTCGACCTCTATATTCATCGTACCCCAAATCGAGTATGTGCCCTAGCCCGCCTAACTAGAGGAGTATGTTCAAAGTAGCCACGTGGGTTGAAGCAAGAGACAAATGACTGAGTATGGAGGCTCGATGCCCAAAAAGATAGTAGGTGACAAAGGCAAGTAGAAGTAGTGACTAGTTACAACTTGTTTGGCAAGCATGGTGATAGGGTGTTGTTTCAACTTCCGTAATCGCCATCACCCTACTTCGAACCTAACCCCACCACAAAGGTAACTGATTCCACCACCATTATAAAATCAGGGATAATGGGCGCCAACGTGCTCAAGTGGATGGTGACCAGGCTCTTTTCCTCCAACTAGTGATTATTTATTGATAATCTCTCTGTTTCAGGTAAGATCACTTAGGTACCAATTTTATCGCTGGTCAAAGTTAGCCCTGATGGATCATGAGGAGTTACAAGAGAAAGGGAATCTAGAGACCCTTAAGACTCAACCTGAGTCTTCCCAGCTCTGGGTCAATTGACAAAAGAGGTAGCTGACCTCTAAGAGTAGCTTAATGCGAAGAACCAGTAATTGGTATAGGCTATCGAAGAGAGGAGTCAAATAGACTCCGTGCTAAAGAAGGCTCAATTGCATCTACAGGTAAGCTACTCCTCTAGTTGATCAGCTGGCCACATTGATGTGCTCGAGAAGGCTCAAGTGACTTTCTCTCAACTGCTCCCCATGATACAACGAGAGATGGTGGAACAATTCATACTAAGCTTAACCTTCTAAGATGTGAACATGGTTCTATCCATCAACGATGCTTACGGCACATTTGATAAGGTAATAAAGTAGCTCGAATATCTAGGCTATACTTTTTGGGCCGAAGTTAAAAATAGAATAAGCCCTGGCTTGGATAAGAAGCTGCAACCTTATGCAGAATCCAAAGAGGGTACGATCGATGGGGTGGGGAGAGGGATATTGAGACTAATGCTCCTGTCGAGCCCATGATCAAAGCCCAATAGAAATAGGCTAAGGTTAAGGCCAAGCTAGCTGAACTAATGAATGAGTTTGCCTTTGCTGAGGAACTTGCCTTTTAAATGAGGGATAGGTAGGTTAATGTCACGCAATACGTGCTGTACTCAACTAATTTCATGAGCGATGTCATGAGGCCTTCACAACCAGCTTGAGTCATTCAGCCACTCACATTGATGATGCAGAAGCCTGATCAAGACTCGTAGAAAGGTGCCCAGGTCGAGTCAAGCCAGACTTAATCTCCAAACCCTCTTTCGTTATTATTGCTGTTGCTTTTGTTTACTTTTTTTTGTAATAAAATATTATTGTAATGAACATTCTGATGAATGAAAGATCATTATGATATCTTTGTTATCTAATGAAATCAATTTTATATCTTGCTTGTTGAATGCAATTGTACTATCATGATTGTATGGGTGAGTAGTTGACAACCATATTGGTTATTAAGAAAATCCAACAACTTTGTTGTCGATTTTGGTTAGTGTTGAGAGATACGCATAGTCTTGCCAAAGTATATTTAATAGTTTTTTTGCACGACTTTGTTATACTTTATAACCAATTTTCATTATTTCATAGTCGACTTGTTGATCGACTATCGAGTTGATTATATAGTTTGGGCTAAAAAGCATTAAGTTGGTAATATGTAGTTGCTTTGAATCGACTACGTAGTCGATTTTGAACTTGGGCTTGGAGCCTTGAGTAGGCAACTGGAAGCTGCTTTTGTTTCAACTATAGGGTTAACTTGAAACTTAATTTGACAACGTGACACTGCTTTTAAATCAACCACGGGATCGACTTAAGACTTGGAGTTGTGAAAGATTGATGTAGCTGTGACAGTACAAACAAATGGTAGTAGTATTGCTAGAACTTTGTTTATATCATAGAGTACGAGGATGATTACAATGTGTTTTCATATGTAGAATTTCTTCAAGTTGATGGCGTTCCATAAGCAAAAGAGCTCATCCCCCTCAATATTAGCAAGTTGGTAAGCATTATACTTTGATACCTTTACAATAGCGTAAGGCCCCTCCCATTTTAGGTTAAGTTTACCAACATTCTTATACATCTCTACCTTTTTTAGAACGAGGTCTTCAACCTTAAAATGGTGCAGCCTAACTATTTTGTTGTAGTTGTCCACCGTCTTTGACTTGTAGTGCTGCATGGTATTATAAGCTTCTTGCCTTTGTTCATCTATAGTCTTGAGGTCAAGCTTTCTTTCTAATGTGTTTCTGAGTGAGTGGAAATGAATCACTCGAGCTATATATTATATGAGTTCTGAGGGGTTGACTACTTCAAACCTATAGACCAAACTATAAGGGCTGTGACCTATGGCTGTACGGGGAGTTGCCTGTATTCCCACAATACTCTTGGGAGGTCATCTGCCCAACTTGACCCAGTATCCTGTATCGTAGCTTTCAAATGGTAGGGGATTGTTCTATTTGTCACCTTATTCTGGCCGTTCAATTGAGGGTTACCCACTGAAGTAAAATGCTTGGTGATTCCTAAGGCCTCGTGCCAATTTCTGGCACTTTTACTTTATAATTGAGTCCCATTGTCTGAAATAAAGATCTTAAGTAGGCCAAAATAATAGTTGATGTTTTTCTAGATGAAACTCTTAATAGTTGCGTTGATTATCTTTGGGACCGCCATGATTATGAACTTTCATTGACTTGTTGACTTTGGCAATGAGCCTAAAATGTTGATCCCTCACTAGTTGAACGGCTAAGAAATTTGAACATTGATCATGGGCATGGCAGGTTGATACAGTAGGTTCGAATGAACTTGGCATGATGGACATTTTCAAGTAAAATCCACGACATCTTTCAGTAATGTAGGCCAAAAGAATCCATATCTGATTATTTTATGGACAAGGGATCTTTCCCCAGAATAGTTCCCGTATATGCTTGTGTGGATATCTTGTAATACTTCATGAGCCTTGTCGGGATTCAAGCACCTCAGGGGTGATCCAGAGATCAACCTTTTACATAGTTGGCTAGGCTTATCAAGTGTAAACTTGGCAGCTTATCGTCAAAGGCGACGAGCCTCATTTTTGTCTTGAGGGACTGTGCCCTAACTCAAGTATAGTTTTATCGGATCCTGCCATGAAGCAAATATCTCTTCGATGCTCCCTATCAAGTTCTCCTCAAGTGGGCCGATCAATAGCCTATCAACACCAAAAAAAGTTATTATTCTATCTCTCATGCCTCAGGTCGAGCTAGAAAATTTGGACAAGGCATCTGTATGCTCATTCTCAGATTGAGGTACCTAAATGAGGGTGAACTTTTTAAATGATTGTTGTAATTTTCTTGCCTCCGCCAAGTATCGATTCATCGTTAAATCCTTGGCCTCAAAATTTTTCCCGACCTATTCTGCTACCAACTAGAAGTTTGTGATCACAGCCAGGTGATCGATGCCTTGGTCAAATGCCATCCTCATTCCAGCAAGGAGTGCCTCATATTCTGCCTCATTATTAGTAACTGTGTAGTCGAGCTTGATTGCAAAATCATACTCCTCTATTGTCAGGGAATAGAGAGATATTCCTACTCCCCCTCCTAATGTGGTTGATAATCCATCAACATATAAACTTCGAACAAGAAGGGCTTTGTTGTTTCTTTCAGCTAGGTCAACTCTTTCAATGATAAAGTCTGCTAAAACCTGCACTTTGATAGCTATTTTAAGCTAAAAAGTGATATCAAATTCTCCCAACTCAATGGACCATTTTGTTAACCTCCCCAATGTGTCTGGATTTAACAACACCTTGAATGGCTAGTTGGTGAGCACTACCATGGCATGAGATTGGAAATATGGATGCAACTTTCGAACCGCAATAATTAGCGCCAAGGAAAATTTCTCAATCTCCAAGTAGTTATGCTCTTGTCCTTAGAGGGACTTACTGCAATAGTAAACTTGTTGATGGCTTTCATCTTTAGTCGAGACTAGAATCGAGCTTATTGACGCCTCTAAGATAGCCAAGTATATGTGAAGCACTTCTTCGAGTTTAAGTTTTGCAAGCATAAGGGGTGACGATAAGTACTGCCTTAATTTGACCAATGCTTGATCACATTGTTCATTCCACTAGAAGCAAGTTTCTTGGCATTTTTGAGAATTTTGAAAAAAGGTAGGCTCTTATCTGCCAGTTGAGCGATGAATCTCCCAAGGCCAATAATCTTTTCGACCAACCACTATACATCTCTGACTATTTGAGGAGAGACGATGTCTAGGACAGCTTAAATCTTCTATGGATTGGCCTTAATGCCCCATTAACTAACCATATAACCCAAAAATTTACCTCCTCAAACCCCGAACATACACTTGTTTAGCTTCAACTTTAGACTAAATGCTGTTAATAATATAAAACTGTGATTAAAGTCAAGCAAATGGTCCTGAGCCTTTTCTGTCTTTTCAATCATATCACAAGATACACCTCCATAGACTTGCTAATTTTGTTCTTGACCATAAATTTGATCAACCTCTAGTAGGTTGCTCCAGCATTTTTAAGTCCAAAAGGCATTATCAAAAAATAATAAACTCGATTGGGAACCATAAAAGAGGTTTTATCCCTATCTTTAGGGACTATGAATATCTGGTGGTACCTTTGGAATGCATCCATCATACATAATAACTCACAACTAGCTATGGAATCTACTAATAAATCTATTTGAGGCAGAGGATAAGAATCCTTAAGGCAAGCTTTATTTATATCTGTGAAATCATTACACATGCGTCATTATCCCTTATTCTTGGAATGAGTACAACATTACAAAGCCAAGATATATATTGAATTTCAACTATATAGCTTACATCTAAAAGTTTCATGACTTCCTCTTCAATGATCTAGGCTCTCTCAGCATTGAATGTCCCCATTTTTTGCTTGATCAGTTTGTATAAGGGGTCGACATTGAGGCGGTGCACGATCACACTGGGGTGATCAATTCCCTAGATGTCAAATGCCTTCTAGGTAAAGATGTCACTATTTCTCCTCAAGAAAGAGACCAAAGACACTTCAAGTGAGGGCCCATATCTGTCCTCATCTAAGTAGTCATGTTAGGTTTTCTTGTTCTAACTTGACTATTTTAAATTCCCTAATGGGCTCCACTCGATTATTTTCTAACTTTCTCTTCTTATTGGCTTGGGTTTCCTCAAATTCCACTACAGAGGTGTCCCCCAAGGTCTTCAATTGTGGTCGCGTCTTCTGCTTACTTGACTTGATTGAAATGTTGTAACACCTTTAAGCTTTCTTAATGTTACACAGTAGTTCACCTGTGCCAGCCGGAGTCAAAAATTTGATCTTTATATGATAGGTCGACACGATGGCCCAGAAGTCATTAAGAGCTAGTCGATCAATTATTACATTACAAGCGAATAGAGCATCCACCACCAAATAATTTACCATTAAAGTCCTTCTTCGGGGCTCCTCCCCAAATGACGTCGAAAGATTGATGGACCCTTTTGGAATAATTTTTGACCCCCAAACCTGACTAGAGAGGTACATACAGGTCCATACTTCAGCTGACCTAAATTCATCCTTTTCAATGTGGAGAGAAAGATGATGTTGGTTGAGTTGCCATTATCAACCAAAACCTTTCTCACTTTAAAGTTGGCAATCTCAATGAAGTCTACCATAGGACAATCAGTTTTATGATCGATATTCTTCCCTTCGAGATGGGCTAAGTCATTATTAGTGAAAGAAATGGGCTTTGCACTCGTTAATAAATAGAATGTTGTTTCAACCGACAAGGCTTTGGTTAACTCCAGCCTCCTCTAAGTCTACCTTCCTATTAATTTTGAGTCCCTCTAGTAAGACCTCACACAATCATGTCAATTACTCATCGAATGGGTGGACGGTCTTTTTAAGCAAGTTTTTCTCACTTGTCTACCCTTCTCAGGCTTACCAACCTTTTTCTACCAGGAGTACGATTGATTTTGCCCCCTTTAGCCTAGGTGTCAATGGCCACATATTTTTTGAGATAGCCTTATCTAATAAGTCTCTTGAATTTTTCCTAGAGATTGAAGCATTCATTTGCATCATGCCTCTTTTGTTTACGAAAGTGGCAATACTTTTTCAATTTTTTCATGCTTTAGTTTTCATCAGCTTCCTTAGTTTCTTGAGAAGAATGTCATGCTGAATGGTAAACAGGACCTCTCTCTTTGGGATATTTAGTGAAGTATAGTTGTGGAAGCGCTTTATTGGAGATCGACCCCTTTTCATATGTTTCTGATCATCTCTCTCCTTATTTTTCTTTTTATCGACCTCAGAGTTTTTGAACTTCAACTTGTTCATCTCTTCTTGGGTCATATATCTCTCCACCAGGTTGAGAAATTTCTCCATCAACCTTGGGTGCTCTCATACCAAAGCATTGGCGTATTCTTTGTACTTGAGTCTCAAGAATAGCACGTCGATCAGGAACTCGATCCTAGGGTTACCTATTTTTAGGATCTTTTGTTGAACCTCATAAAGAAGTCATAGAAGGACTCCCTCTTATTTTACTTGACAGTATGGAGATGGGTATGGGGGAGTTTCACCTTTCCCAACTGACGAACTGGCGGAGAAATTTATTGCAAAACTGATCATAGGAGTATATCGATAAAGGCTCCAACTTAACAAATCAATCAAGCATTATGCCTTGGAATGTGGTCACCAGCATCTTTATGTGGATGTACTCATTATGCCATGCAGTTACATCATATGTTCGAACTACATCAAGTGCTCGTTGGGATTTGTTGAGTCATCATACCTCAAGAGTTTGATCGGGACCTTAGCATCAATAGTAATACACTCATTGATAATCTCCTAGATAAAAGAAGAGTCTCTCTCTCGATAAAACCTTTGGGGGCCCTCTAGGTTGGGCACCCTTTCGATGTTTCTCCTTGAGATCTCGTCAAGGTATCTGTTTAGTTGTTGCACCTAGTAGGAAACTTCTTCCCATTCCTCTCAATCAGGTTGGGTAATATTTTGATCAAAATAAGGTCTCATGCACTCGGTCCTATTGCGCTGCAGGGCTTGAATAGGTCGAGCCATGTGATTTGTGGATTTATCTATTTCTTCACACTGGTCATGTCTGGAACGTTCGATCCTATCGTGTTGTAGGGCTCAATTAGGTCAAATGTGGCGAACTACAAAGTCAACAATTTCCTCTCTTTCGATCTCCCACTTTCTCCCTAAAGGCGTCTAAGGCTAGTTCTCATCTGGTTGGTGGCCACCTAGACTCAGGGTAGCCACGACTGTCCCAAGGGAACCTCTCCTCTGGTGGTAGAAGTTGCAGTTGCAGAGTTGTACTGTCAATTGGGGCTGGCACGGTAGTGTGCCTGTTCAATGCCACGGAAAGTTGAGTAAAGATTTGAGCAAAGATTTGTTCACTTATAAACTGCATCAGCTAAGGCATGGTCAGCATTACAACTTGCTCTTGTGAGGCACTTAGGCTTGGAGCATGCAAACTTTGCTAGAGTGGAGAGGGAGGTGGAGATGTTGACCTCCTGCTATCCTCCCTCTTAGATGTAGCTCTTCTAGTGTTCACTATTTTCTCAGTTGTAATCTTAAAGTTTTCCATAGACGATGCCAAAATGATGAGGTTGAAAGCTATTTTTAGTGAACAGGGTAGTGTTTAGGTAGATCCAACCAAGACAGTCGAATGATTCAACAGTAATATTATTCTTGGGCTGAGATCTACAACCTATTAAACATTAAACTATCCAAGATGCCCCCGGCTAAGGCACTCCAATGCTCAAGTCAGTTTTAGTCGAATGAAGGTAATCAAGCAGCAAAGTAAGAGCATATAGTGTATATGGCATTACCTGGAGGGTGGCTGGTAGTGAGGTATTTATAACCTTCTCCTGATAGATGATATGTTTAAGATGTCCTTATCAAGTATAGAGGGCTCTTGTCCTTGCCTGGGGGTTATTGGTCATTTTCCATCATAATTCTATTCTAAGTAGCATCATTTTTTGCTTTTCATGGTGAATGGTACTCTAGTGATGCACCTTCCTACCAGAGTTAGGGGCAAGGTTGGTGGCAAAGACTATACTTGGGTGGCACGCGCCATTAATGCGAAGGCATGCTGCCTGTCAAAGCATTGAATGCGGCAAGGATATGAGTCAGCACTAGAGTGAGCATTTTAGTCGATTATGATCGACTGAACAGGGTGGTTGACCAAAGAGATGACTAAATGAACAAAGCAGCTTGACACCTCCCTTTGATATGATCGAGAACTATTTGCTCGACCAGGTAGTTGGACTGGGTCCTGAAATACCTTTGGGCCTTTGAGGTTAAGTGGGCCTAGACACCTTTTTGGGGTCAATAGCTTGTTGAGCTGGACCTATTGGGCTATCCTATATTACATATATTGCTTGAAATCTCAATTGTTATCTATTATTAGATATGTACACCCCTATGAGGGTTATCACTTGTTATTGATTCTTAATCCTGTCCGTTTTGGCTCCCAAACTTTTGCCTATTATCTGTATCACTTTGTTGCTTGACTATGTTATTATCTAAATTGTCCTGTATCATTATTTGTTACCTTGTCGGCACACATGTTATCCATTACAGCTTTAATTGGTCATGTTAGCTTATTAAATTATTTACTGATATCGTATTGCCTTGTCAGCATATTTATATTATTCCATACTATTTTGTCCAATTATCATTTGCCACATTGGCATATTTATTTACTTGGTATCTATGATATGCTAGGGATTTTTCCCTAGGTATCAGCGATGTCCTAGGAATTTTCCCCTGAGCATCTACATAAATGGTTACTGATTCTATTATATGTACGGAGAATTATTAGGCCAACGGTCGATTCTAGCAAGATGTCTAGTTAGGGATGGCAAAAATACCTAACTTCGTGGGAACCCAAGGGGAATTCCCTATGATAGGGCAAATTTGGGGATTTTTTTCTCCCCACAAAGATAGGGATGGGGACAATTTAATCCCTGTTTGCTAAATAGGGGTGGGGACGAGGATCACAGTTCCTATCACTATGTGTACCCGTTACAATAATCAAATAATTATTACATTTATATATAAATATATTATATATAATTAAATATAAATATAAAATCATTATGTTTATGAATTGTTATGCTTTTTCAAAATTTATGCTTATGTATTATTTATCTTTTAATGTTTTATTGTAAAATATAATTAGATATTGTGTGTTATGATATTATGTACTTATGTTTGACAATCTTTTAATTTTGAAATAATTTATATTATTAAAAAAAGTTAGTATTTTTTATTTTTAAAATTTTTTATGAATTTTTAAAATTTTTATCAAATCTGTGGGTACCCATCTCCTTATGGAAAAATGAGGATGGGGATGGGGGCAAGGGGGGATATCCTCGCCCCGCCTACCCCCGCCCCACCTTGTTGACACTCCTATGTCTAGTTATGTAAGGCATGCTATGCAATTCCACATAAGTGTTAGCAATACGCTGGAGATTTCTCCCTAAGTGTCAAAATACATTAGAGATTTTCCCTTAAGTGTCAACGGTGTGCTAGGAATTTCCCCCTAGGCATTTGTGGTGCACCATATAACTCTATTATGCTTGGGATATGCTGATAAGTTGTTCCCAAATGTTATGCTCAGGATGTGCTAATAAATTGTTCCCATCTATTATGCTCAGGATGTTTTGACATATCTGACTAACTGATTGATCGATTGACTAAATAACTATCTGATAGATTAATTCATTGACTACCTGAATGACTAACTGATTGACTTACTATCTAACTAACTAACTACGTGGCAAACTAACTAAGTGCTTAACTGACTGACTAATTGATTGCCCTACTGATTGATGCCTACCTGATTGACTGATTGCCCGACTGACTGACTAACTGATTGCTTGATTGACTAGAATAAGGAGAATCAGATATACATGTCAGGTTATAATATGTTATACTACATATGCTACTTGGGTTTGCTTGATTTCGATCATATTTTGATTATTCATGTTCCGCTCGTGGAGCAACAAGGGGGTGTAGTTTCTTGGTCTAGATTAGGCTATCATCCAAGATGGACAAGCTGTCTGCATTTTCTCTCGAATTGATTTGATTAAGATGAACCATTCATCCTGAATTGATCCAGTTGAGACAATCCCAGGCCATGTGAACTGATAGTCACAACTCCCAAGCTAGTACCTACTAATAACCTCAAATTGTTAATGCCTATATTCTATTATGTCCATGTTCTAATGGCATTATCTATTAATAAGGGCTCTATTGAAATGTTTCCTCTTCAATAGAGCCCTTATGATCTATAACTGATAGCTATCCCTTACTAAGTCCTTTAGACTTACCCTTCCATATTCTCATTAATTTCTCATATAGGAATAGGTGATGAAGACAAACTTCAGGCTTAGATTGTATATGTATGTTTTGTAATAGAACAGGTGTTTATATTTGTTTATGGGATCACTCATATGCTAAGTTTTAAACTTAGAGATATTATGATATGTCAAATTGAACTCAAGGTTTGTAGTATGTATGAAATAATGAATGATAGGATTCGTTATGTATGTAAATTATACTTTTGTTAAGGTTTGTTCAAGATTGAAACTTGTTACTATCTCTGATAAGTTTTGGGAAGAAAAATTGTGATATGCCTAATAACTATATTATTTGTTTATGTGTTAAGAATTAAAACTGAATCAGAGCGGCACCTCAACTTAGAGGCCATCCCTAGAGGGGGTGCTACACATTTATAGTTGAATATCTATTAATCGAATATGGATAATATCCACTTTAAATATATGCTTCAAAACATATTTGAATGTGAACAATAAATAGTTCTTTGAATATCCATTTACAACTATTATCTTGAGATTAAGAATTAGTCTTTCAAACAAACTTTGTTTAGATGCATGAAACTTATGCATCTAATCTGTTTTTCATGTGGTCTGAGCACTAACACCACATTAACTAGAAACTTAAGGTATTAGATCAATTGAAAGTATTTAAGTTCCTGTAGCTTATTTACCTCCTATTTGATTATTTAGTTCTATTCTACTCTAACGTTTCTTCTTTTTTGTTTCACTGATTGCACATCTAGGTCAACTTTGAGGTAATGCATAATCACCTCAAATAAGATTACTTGTAGGTCCATCACACTCCATGCGAAGGCATCATGATTCTCCTTTAGGAAGCTCATGAGCTCTTTTTTGAAGTTTAGGTCTTGGAGGGCTCTAAGCTTGATGATCTTAACGTGCCTAGTATGATCTCTACTATCTTGAGTTCCTCTTAGCTCTAAATTTAGCTTTGTTAGCTTTCCTCTTCTTGCAATGGGATTCTAACTAGGAGGAGTTGCCAATATCAACAATCTGGGTAACCTAAAATCTTCACTTTTTTGCAACCAAGATAGGTGGTTTGAGCTAGATGTTCAATAGTGGAGGCATGCTAAGCACAACATCGATTGCCAATAATGAAGGTGTCAGTCAACTGCTCTTTACTTTCTCGCCTTGGAGCACCGAAGGCATTATAGGCTTGAGCTCTGAATCTCATTTGCATCTTCAATGTTCCTTACTCCAAAAAAGAGTTCCCATAAATAATTCTAAGATAATGCTATATGAAAATGAAGTAGGGTATTTTCCAAAAATGAGTACGTTTTGTTGGGATTTTACTTCCAAATGCACTTGCCTAGAATCAGAGTTTGCATTTGAAATTGGTTTTCGAATTTAGGAATTAGTATTTATATTAATTGGGTCCTTTGTGGGTTTCAACCCACTTGAGTTTAGGTGCCCATCTTAATAAGCTTAATTTATTAGGCTCTCAACAATTTTCTTATTTATTTATTTATTTAATTAAGCCATTTATTTATTTTTTGCTTTTTTGCTCTTATAATCTTATTTTTCCATGTCATCAACAAAATATAACCAATTATGATAGCATAATTTAAAGAGATCAAATGGTTTTGAAAACTTTAAATATATGTTTAATATCTACTGACTAATATCGTTATTTTTTCACAATTTAAAATTTCAAAAATTAGTATTTACTTAAATTTGAGCAGTTACAATTAAACAATACATTCTTATGATATAATATCATAATGACTAGTAACATTTATAATAGTGAATTGAAAAAATAGAAAAGAATTATAATATTTTTAAAGTGAATGTCAAATAAAAATAATATTACACATTAACTATTGATGAGGATAAAGTTTGCTTATGGTTGAATAGGGTAAGAATCCAAGTAAATTAACATGTGTGCGGTCTATAGATGATCTCATAGGTGATGGAATAGCAAACGTCACGCTAGCTAAGATGCCCTCGGCTCAGGCAGTAGAGTAAGGGCTTTAGGATATAGAATTGCATACTTTATGGGAGGCTAGCAATAAGGTATTTATAGCCTTCTTTAGATGGTTGATATGTTCAAGTTGCCCTTGTTATGCAGAATGGCTTATTGTCCTTACTTGAGGACCTTTAAGTTTCTCCTTTTTACTTATTATTCCAGATGACATTATCTCTAGCTTTTTAGGACTAGGTACTACACAAGTGGCATAGCTCCTATCTGGTCCGATAGCAAAAGTGGTACAAAGGATGGCATACGCCATTAATGTAGAGGCATACCTACTGTCAGGACATTTAATATAGCAGAGTGGTTTTCCTAATGAGTTGACATGCCTGGTTGATATATGCGCCTATCTAACGAGCTAACCAGCCTAGTCAATGCATATACCTATTTGTGAGGTATTTTTAGGCTATAGCCAAAAACTAACACTTTTGTATGCTTACATAATCTTCTTGTCAAGTCAACCGACCTTCTATGTTTGATATGAGCCCTGGTCGAGAGATGGTAATGTTGTCTAAAGTATTGATGGGAGAGAATATGGGAGGTCGAACGAGGTTTACAATAGGGCTGGACTCGATGTCAAGTCGGCCTGATAGGTAGTTGGGCCACCCCACTTTGCATCCCCTTTCTGGATCAGGATTTGCTGGGCCAAGCCTATTGTGCCATCATGTATCATAAGTCCCCTCCACTTTTGAATTCTAATTGAGGGTACCAACAAAAGGATGGAATGAAACTCCTGTCCCTCCTTCCAAGCCATGATCATGTTGATTAGGAAAGTCAAGTTTTTTGGCCATGAAGTCAGCTAAAACTTGTGTTTTGATAGCAATTCAAAATTGGAAGGTGATGTCAAATTTGCCCAACTCGATCGCCTATTGTGTCAGTCTCCCAAACTTATCCAGTTTCAATAGCACTTGTTTCAATGGTTAGTTTGTCAACATAATGATCGCGTGGGATTGGAAATATAGCCTTAGCTTTCTAGTTATTGTGATGAGGGCAAGGGCGAACTTCTTGATCTTGAGATATTTGTGCTCAGGGCCATACAGTGCTTTGCTACTGTAGTAAACAAGTCGATGGGTTCCATCTATGGTTGATACCAAGACTAACTTGATTGAGGCCAATGACACTGCTAAGTATAAGTGCTCCCAGCTCGAGTTTAGCAGGCAAGGGCTTTGAGGAAAGGTGGTGGTTGAGCTTAACCAGAGCCTGGGTGTAATGCTCTGACCACTGAAAATTGAATTTCTTTGTATTTCTAAGAATCTTGAAGAAAGATAAACTCTTGTTGGTTAATCGGACAGTGAACCTACCCAGGGCTATGATCCTTCATTGCCCGTCTTTGATTGTTCAAGGTGGGGTGATGTCCAAGATGGCCTGAATTTTCTATGGGTTTACTTCAATGCCCCATTGACTGACCATATATCCCAAAAACTTGCCTTCTCAGACTCTAAAAGTACACTTGTTGGGGTTGAGCTTTATGCTAGATGCTCATGGTGTTGAGAATGTGTGGTTAAGATCAATTAGGTGATTTTTTGCTTTCTCTATTTTAACGATCATGTTGTCAACATAAACTTCCCTGGATTTTTTGATCTCATTTTTAAACATAAAGTTCACTAATCTTTGATAAGTTGCCCCTACATTTTTTTAGCCTAAAGGGTATGACCAAGAAATAATATACCCCATTGGGGACAACAAAAGATGTTTTGTCCCTATCCTCAGGGTGCCGTGAAAATTTGATAGTAACCTTAGCAGACATCCATCATACTCAACATTTCACAACCAACAGTAGAATCAACTAGCAAATATATATGAGGTAAGAGCAAAGATCTTTAGGGCAAGCTTTATTCAAATTAGTAAAATCATTACACATGCGTCATTTTTCCTCATTTTTAGAGACAAGTACAACAATACAAAGCCAACTGATATATCAAATTTCTATAAGATATCTTGTCTCTAAAAGTTTGTTGACCTTATTCTCAATAATCTAACATCTTTTGGCATTGAAGGTCTTGATCTTCTGCTTTACTGGTTTGGATGAAGGGTCTATGTTTAGTCAGTGGACGATGATGCTAGGGTTGATTTTGTGGAGATCATAGGCTTTCCATGCGAACATATTGACATTTTTATGGAGAAAGTCAACCATAAGGCACTCCACATTGCTGCCCATGTCATTTTTGCTCTTGGTGGTCTTATCAGGGTTCCTCGACTCTAATTTAATTATTTTAAATTCTCCAATAGGCTCAACTCGAGTCTTTTCAAGCTTACGTTTCTCAATTTGCTATCCCTCCGCTACTGGGGCATCCCTTGAGGGTTTCAATTTTAGTCAATTCGTTTACCCATTATCCTCAACCGAGATGGTTTAGCAATGCCATGCTTCCTTAACATTGCACAGGAGTTCACTTATGCCGGTAGCAGTTGGGAATTTGATCTTTATGTGGTAGGTCGAAATAACAACATAGAAGTCGTTCAGTGCCGGTCGCTTAATTATGGCATTGTAGGTGAAAGGAGTATCAAAGACTAGGTAGTTAATCATGAGAGTTCTCTTACGGGGGGCTTTTTGGAATAATGTGGATAAGTTGATGGATCTTTCAGGTATGATTTTTGAACCCTCAAATCTGCCTAAAGGTGTATGGAGGTCAACAAAAATATGAAGTTTGCCAAACTGCCTTTGTCGATAAAGACCTTTCTGACCTCAAAGTTTGCAATCTCTACTGAAAACAACCAAGGGGCAGTCTAGCTTGTTATCTATTCAGTGACTTTTGAGGCATGAAAGGTCCACATCAGAAAAAAAATTAGCTCTACGCTAGTAAACAACTGAAACATGGTCTCAATTGAGGAGAACTTGGTTAATTCCAATCGTCGCTGATGATGTCTCCTGGCTGACTTGGAATCCCCCCCAGTTGGGCATTCTATAATAGTATCAATGACTCTTCTAATGGGTGGGCTAACCGACCATTCTTTACGAGGAGCCTGGTTGATTATGTCGAAAAAGATGCAAGCACTCTTATTGACAAACTTGTTAAGATGGTCTTATTGAATCAGTCTCTCGATCCCCTCATTTCTAGCAAAAGTGGCAGTATTTCTTGGACCTTTTCATGGCCTCAGTTTTATTCAGTTTTCTAGGCCTCTTTAGGAGGTTATCATGCTGAATGGCAAATAACACCTCTTTTCTAGGAAGGTTGAGTGAAGAATAGTCGTGGAATTGTTTGATAGGAGATCAATAATCCTCTTTGTGCTATCGATCGTCTTTCTCTTTAGCTTTTTTCTTCTTGGCATCAGAAGTATTATACTTAATTATGTTCATGTCCTCCGGAGTCATATACCTCTCTGCGAGGTCGAGTAGTTCTTCCAATGATCTAGGTCACCCTCGCACCAGAGCATTGGCACATTCTTCATGTCAAAGTCCCAAGAAAAGTACATTAATTAGAGACTCGATTCATGGGCTATCGATCTTCAAAATCTCAGTATTAAACTTAGTGAAAAAATCATGAAGAGTCTTCCCCTCATTCTATTTAACTGTGTGTAAGTGGGTATGGGAAGCTTTGCCGTTCTCTGACTGGCAAATTGTGTAGGGACTTACCACACAACTAGTTATCTGAGTAAATCAATGCAGGCTCAAGCTTCACAAACTAGTTGAAGGCGATGCCCTAGAAAGTGGTCACCAATATTTTTGCATGTATTTATTTATTATGCCCGTATAACTGCATCATGTGTTCAAACTAAAGGAGATGCTCATTGGAGTTGATTGAGCCACATATTTGGGCAATCCAGTTGAAACTTTAGCATCAATGGTAATACGCTCGTCAAATATCTCTTATATGAATGGTGACTCCCTTTCCCAACAAGATCAGGGGGCACCTTCTCCATAGGGGTTTCTATTAGTGTTTCTCCTCAAGATTTCTTCAAGTCAGCGATTTAGCTACTGAACTTGGTAAGAAACCTCTTCCCAATCTTCCTCCATCAGCTTAATTTTGGTTCTTGTTCGACTAGGGCCTGGTGTGTTCAGCCTTATCACAGTATGGGGCTCGATGGGATTGAATGCCATGATCAACAAAATTTGCAACCTCTTCATGGGGTTCTATCTTGTCCCCTATCTTAGAAAATGCCCTGAGCTCTCCTCTCATCTGGGAAAAGGTCAATTGGCTTCTAGTTGACCCCTCTCTTCCAAAGCAAGTCTTTCTTCACGTTGCATGGGCTGAGGCGTAGCATTAGCAGCCGACTCGGGTTGCGTAGCGTGTTGATTTAAAGAGGCAGAAAGTTGGGTAGATATCTACTCGTTAATAAGTTATATTTAATGGGCTATTGTTAAGCGACCATCTACTCTGGTTGGGCGCTAGGCCCTGATAAATTTGTTTCTTGCTGAGGTCTAGGAAGAAGGATTGGTGATCTCCTATTCTTCTCTAACTCCAAAGCAGCTCTCCTAGTGTTAACCTTTTTCTCAATTATGGACTTAATTTCCTATAGATAACGCCAGATGATGAGGGTAAAATGTGCTTATGGTTGAATAGGGTAAGAATCTAAGTAAATCGACCTACGTGGTGTTAATAGATGATCTTAGGCTAGCCAAGATGCCCTCAACTCAAGCACTCCGATGTTTAAGTCAGTATAGAATCGACTAGATATTTGAGCAGCAAAGCGAGGGCTTTAGGATATAGAATGGCATACCATGTGGGAGACTAGTAATATAGGTATTTATAGCCTTCTCCAAATGATTGATATGTCCAAGTTGCCCTTGTTATGCAGAATAGGCTATTGTCCTTATTTGAGGACCTTTAAGTCTTCTTCCTTTTATGTATTATTTCAGGTGGCTTCATCTTCAATTTCTCAAGACTAGGTACTACATAGGTGATGTGCCTCCTGTCTAGTGCATCAAGAAAGATGGTACTAAGGATGACATGTTCCATTAATACAGAGACATGCCAACTATCAGGGTATTTAACACAGCAAGGTGGTTCTATAGATGACATGCCTAGTTGATATATACACATATCCAGCGAGCTAACCTACTTGGTTGATGTATATACCTATTTGTGTGCTATTTCTGGACTATAGTCTACAATTGACACTTCTGTGTGCTTACATAATCTTCTTGTTGGGTCAATCGACCTCCTATGTTAGATATGAGCCATGCTCGAGAAATGTCAATGCTGTTTGAAGTATTGGCGGAAGAGAATGCGGGAGGTCAAATGATGTCAACAACAAGGCTAGACTTGACGTTAAGTAGGCCTGACAAGTAGTTGGGTCGCCCCACTTTGCATCCCCTTTCTGGATTGGGATTTGTTGGGCTAGACTTATTGGATCATCTTAAATCAACTATATATTTATTAAAATCACTATACTATATTTATTAAAATTATTGTGCCATGCATGTACCCATATTTTTCTCATTTCAAAAGTGTCAACAATTTGTATTTTGTCAAAATTTAGAAATTAATTCCCTTCTTTATATAATATAGATAAATGCATGTATATTTTTTGATTAGCTATTATTTAATTGATTAAGTTTTCCTAAATATAAAATATAATATGTAATGTAATTTATTAAAATTCAAAATTTAAACTTATAAAACATATTAGATGTAATTTAAAATAATTCCAAAGTTCTGAAATCTTGAAGTATACTTGTGATGCTCAATGGTTAGTTAACGTATTATTTACCGTTTACACTTATATTCGTTTATATAAAATTTATTCATATTCGATTAGTAGATATTTGATTATAAATGAATAAGGATATGGTAAATGTGTATCCGATTTGTTTAGTATCCACTTCAAATATATATTTATTAAATGATATATTATTTATATTTTTTTTAATAAAAATCTCATAATTCACATTTGTGTGTGTATGTATATATTGGTTTTTATACAAACACAAGCACATCAGATGCTCGTTTATATTTGAACTTTTAACTTCTTACATTATATAAAAAACTTATGTCATTGAACTACAAACCACTCGACTCATGATCCATATATGTCTATATATTATAATTGAAAAATTAGAAAGAAAAAAGAATAAATTTAAAAAATTATTGTAATATAGAGAAAAAATAAAAAATGAAGTTACTCAACATAATTTTTGTTAATTAATTTTATAATTAAAATATTTAAATATAATTATTATTATTAATTAAATTTAATTATTAATTATAAAATCAATTATTAATTAAAAATTATACTATTTGTTTGATTGTTTTCTTTTTAATAAAATTGTAAAATTCCTTCTATTAATTAAAAATATATATTTATTATATATTAATAGATTCACATATTTAAATATTTATAAATAGATATATAAATAATTATCATCAAATATAATATAAAAAATATAATTTAAATACAGATAAATTGAATATCAAATATGGATATATTTAAATAATTATAATCGAATACAAATATATATTCAAATTCGATCAAAATTCAATAAATACGAATTCAAATATCATACTTAAATACTTATTAAATTTATATTCATATTTTTAATTCATTTAATATCCCTTTAAACTCCACACAAAATTAAACATTAAACAATTACGACAATTCGAATGGTTCTTTTTCAACTCTGGACCCTGGTGTATTTTGGTCAGACGTACTTAGCACCTTCGTTCCTTTGTTCATTGATTTCCTCGTTCCCTCCCATCTCTGCTCCCGCCCTTTGTGAACATGGCGTCAATTTCGTGATACGACGTAGTATTGTTCCCTTTGTTCAACGTACTCGTCATCGGAGCAGCAAATGGATACTTCCTTCGTATCCAGAGCCAGGACAGCCATCAACTCGGCCGCGGCTAAAGCGGAGAAAGTCTTCACTGACATGAAAAAATCTGATTCTATCACCCATCGACGTACGCACTCTCTCTGCTTCTTAGACTTTTGTCTATTTATTTGCGATACATGTGCTTAAATTTTATTGCCTTGTTTCATTTACTATTTTTAGGTCTCATCACAATTATCACTCTATTATGTTTTTATTTGAATTCTATTTAAATCTGAAGATTTGGACAAACAATCGCCGACTGCATCAACGTCAGAGTCCCCAAAGGGCGTGGATGAATCCAAGGTTATTGCATCCTCTGTCAGATTCGTTTTCGAATTTCGAATTTCGAATTCTATGTTTCAATCGCGAAAAATGTTTGACCAAGCCGTGGAGATTTCAAAAGGTTGTTTTTTTTTTTTTTATGGTTGCTCAGCCTCTATCTGGATTGATGGGAAAACGAGGTTATGAAACTGGATTTGGAATTTGACTTTGGTGTCGATTGTAATCTGTTTGCCGGTTTCCTTTAAGTATTGGATGTATGAATAATATACATTTTTGAGATTTTAATGCGGTTTTACTTTTATTGAGACTTTCATGTGGTTTTTTATACGATGTATGTTTGATTTGGAGCCCCAGATTGTAGTGGATTAATCTTGATATGTTGATTAGAGCGTGCTATTGTATAGAATTACTCTTAATAAGTTGATGTAATGAAAAATGTCATTTATCTCATCTGTCAAAAGAAAAGTTTCATGTAGTTTATTTCATTGCATTCTTTTGTTTTTAATTTGTCTTCATTTGTTTCTTATGAGAAATGTCAGTTTCTCTTCAAATCCTTGTATGTACGCAGGCTGCATATAGAAATGTTGAAATGTGTAAATGCTCATTTGTAACATAGTTGAGGATAGACTATGTATACGTAAATGTGTTTGTTTGGTATTTCCTGATTCGGCAAGTGCTTTAAGTGATAGTTGCCAATTAGGTGATATATTATTTGGATGAATCTTATTTGTGATTTGGAGTGCAGGATTTCCCTGAAGGAAAGAATAAGAGAGTGAGGCCAAGGCCAATAAAGACCAAACAAGACTGGCATGAGAGATTGAGGAACATTAGAATTGGCAAGAGGGGGGCTGAAGAACCCGAGAAGCCTGATAATTCAA
The DNA here is from genome assembly GCA_014898725.1 of Jacaranda copaia. NCBI lineage: Eukaryota > Viridiplantae > Streptophyta > Magnoliopsida > Lamiales > Bignoniaceae > Jacaranda > Jacaranda copaia. Next base: position 939,658 of record JACGDI010005566.1, read on the forward strand.
CAATGGCATATGCAATTTTTGATGACAATTTATACATGATGGGTGAGAGAGAATTCTCTCATTCAAAGGTAAGACTGATTTCATATATTTAATTTGGTAATTTTCAGCTAGTTTGTTATCATGCAAAATATGTGTGTCCATTTGTCCCTACTGCAATGGGGGTTCAATTTTTTTTTTGGCCTCATTCTAGCATCCATTGGCAGCCTTGTAGACAATTTGTGAGAATATAATGGTGAAGAACAAAAGCTGTTGTTTGCTCAATCTTTTCAAGCTATTCTAGGTCCTTTTCATGATAAAAACAAATCACCAGTTCAGAGTGCGAACAGGATGATACCTTTGTGGTCTCATTGGCTATGAAAGTTTTAGATTACTGCATTTAGCAAGTGAGCGTATGCAACACTTTTCTAGTCATGGTTGAAATGATGGTGTTTCTAACCTTTGGTATGCATATATATTATTTTTATATGAATTGAGAAAGTTTATTAGTACCTTTTTAGCTGAGCAGTTTACCTTCTCTTCTTAAACTAGTTTGGTATCTTGCAGGACTCAGAAGAGGGAGTATCAATGGAAGCTTCAAAAGCTGTGAATGCAGATATAATTCCCTCATCAGCTATTGTGAAACAGTTGGCTGTAGCAGTCGAGTAAGAATTCCGATTAACATTTGGAACTCCTCTTGTTGACTTGTGTATGTTTGCAGAATGCATTACTGTCTAAAGTTGCAGCCAACTAAGACTTTGCTGCATTTAATTTAAGAAACTTAAATATTTATATTTGATGTACTCTTGACTTATATCCATTCAGTACAAAATATAGCTGAAATTACCAAAATGTTCATTTCTAGTTTCATCAGATTACATGATTGATATTGATGCCCTTCCATGTTCTTGTGCAATCCTTGGCTATTCCTGTTGATATCTGCTATTATCCTTTGTCTATTTGGTCCCTTTTCAGGGCTGGATATAACTACAACTCCATGAAGGATCTCCTTGCATCATCCAGAGGCTCTTCACCCATTAGAGAGAGGGCTAGCTTAAGTTTTTCAGCAATGAAGTCTCTAGTATTACGTGAAAAGGAAGATAAGTTGGCCAGTGAGTTTGGTGCTGATGAAAAAGTTCTCTTTGTAATCAATGCATTGCTAAATGCAGGTAGATAATTTAGTAACCCTGCAAATGCGTCACCTCCTCCTTTTATTAGGCATATTTGTGTGAGGAGGGGTCTGGATTTTAGATTCATAATTTCAGTTTTTTTTTTCCCAATTATTCTATGTTGATTTTCATTTCTGGTGCAATATTGGCAAGGTACTCGCAGAAGGACAATTTACAGGGAGGTCTGTCTCTGGGCTGGAAGCACAGATACATGCCACATCTTTACTTAAGGATATCCATAGTGCTCCTGTTGAATGTTTTGTAGTTAAACTCTCTGAAGCTGTTGGTTGCTTCAAAACCCTGCGGAAAATGGCATCATTTTGGTCCAGGGTTGTTGCTGAAGTAAGTTGATTTTAAGCAAAATCAGATTTGAATTGAAATCAATACACACTGAATTAGGAATACTTGACTATTTTTCATTTGTTTCCATGGACAAATTGCAGCAGCTAAAATGTGCAATTTTTCTCTGTTGCTTTGCTTATATGATACTTACCAATTTCATGTTAACAATAATTCAGAAAATGATGCGAGTAGAGCTTTGAGGATGTAATTGAGTTGATGCTCCAACTTACATGTGTGTACTGAATTAAATTGTTCAAGTAAAAAATTTTGTAAAAAGGCAATTTATCATATATCACTGTTGGATCTGTGACAATAAGATGGTTCTACTGCAGCAAACTACCTTTTGAACTAGAATTTACCATAACAGGTTTGCGAACATATCCACAAGTGTTTCTGCAAAAAGTTTAATGCTGGCAAGGGCTTCATTTCATATGAGGCTCGTTATGGTGGAAGAACTCTTTACTCTTGCATACTCTCGCGATTCTGTTTGATTGTCTTGGACTACTGTTTCATCTGTTCAAGTTCTTGCTTGTTTTTAAAATTTTAAATTACTGAACTTTCTTATTTCTGATTGTACCTCAGATTGGGCAAAAGTTTAGTTATATAAACATGACCAATTTTAACATGTTCATCAGCCCTCATCTTTTTGATACCTTAGTATTGGATGCTTTAATGCTGCTTCTTTAATATCATCTCATGAAGTATTTACTCAATCATTCGCATTGCAGCTAAGAAGACTTTGGCATGAAGGGCAATATATTCCTGGGATTCCACCAGACAGCAACCCAGACCTGAATTCATGTCTGTTATATCAGCAGTTACAGGTCATCAACTGTTGCATTTCCAGAAAAAGACGTCATGCCGCTGCCGTTGAATCACTAGAGGCTGTTACAGTTCAAGCTAGTTCAAATGCTGTGGGTTCTTCGGCTTCTGATGGTACACCTCCCCTAGATCCTTGTTTATATGCTAGAACTAAGTCTGGAGAGCTTGTGCTTCGATTAGGAGCTGATAGAGAATGTGACAACTTGACAATACTTGAAACTGGTGAACCTGTATATTCGCCTGTGCTGCAGGTTGGTTAAACATATATTTTAAGGTAGATAAATTATGTCCTGACCATTTCATACGTGCTTAGTTGGTGTTTATATCTATAGGAACCACCTTTGCTGACCGAAGACCTTATCAAGGAGACAGAGGAGTTTGTGCTAAGAACAGGAAGGTCAGTAAAATTACATATACCTTTTGACATAACTTGTTTTCCGCATACCTTTTTGTTGTGTCTGCAATTGATGCCTTTAATCCAAAACACAATCACTCAAATTTTAATAACTAATTAATTTAGCCTTGTTTTCCTCATGACTTTGTGTGCATCAAAATAACTTTATATTGAGACTATTATTTGGGTGTTGCTTTTATGATATTGGTTTTTGATATTGTTATGTTGTATCTTAAATGGTTAATGCCATTGCCTCTGATGCACCATTAAAATAAATTAGTCTCTGACACTTAATGGTAACCACTGATTTTATCTAACTTCACTTGTCACCAGGGATTAAATAAAGCTAATCTCTCCATCTAGGATTCAGTTCCAGCTGCAGCAGTCTCTGTGCATCTACTGTGTTTGTGCGTGTATGTGGTGTCACGCATAGGCAGTATTCTTTGCTGCAGCTAGAACCAAATCTTAGATGGAAAATTATGTTGACTAGTGATACGTGTTATGGTGGTGCATATTTTGACCCAAGTTTCACTACTTTCTGTAACATTTGAAATTTTTTAAATGCATAAATAGGGCCTTAGCTTAGATTCAGAGCTCATTTGCTTAATATGTTTGGATTAGGCATGATATGCATGATGACAATAAATAGTAGGTTATTGTGTATTCTATTTAATATTTGTTTGCATATTTTAAATAACTTGATATCCAACTTTGATCGTTTGCTTGACATAATTATCTCATTTGACAAACTATTTGAAAATCAAAAACCCTGAACTTCTATCCTTTTTCACACAAAATATTTCTCATTTTCATTTTCAATTTCTCCTAAACCTAATCTATCATCTTACTGTTATATCAATTAAATTCAAATTCGATTAGGCATAAATACTCAATAACATTTTAAAATTAATAAAATATACATATATTTTAAAAAAAATAAATCTTTTTAAACACAAGAAAAATAGAAATCACTTAAATTTTTAACTCTATACCTACTCCCATCATTATTTCCAAAAAAATATCCAAATACAATCGCATTTTCATTTCCAAAACTATAACTATTTTTCAACTTTTGAAAACGTTGGAAATAGAAAATGTAAATGAAAACATATCCAAACGAGCCCTTACTTTATTGCTTAAATTTTCTGAGAGATTAAAAGATGACTGAGACAATTTATTTTGTTTGGTTTTTTTTTTTTCAGGAATTAAAGGTATGAAAATGATGTATTTGCATTGTACAAGACAAAAACAGTTATTCAATTATAAATAAATAAAACATTTGTTTTATGTTTTCCTCAAAAAACAAAAAAAAAAAAAAGAAGATATTTGTTTTTTGTCCTTTTGATGATCGCATGGTTTTTTGCTCTTTCTTGAGACATTTTTTGTTGGGCTTTAGGTTCAGCAACATTAGCTCAACTTTCTATATTAGTTTTGGTTTTTTGTATTCCTCTATGTCCTTTTTCCTTGTTAACTTGGCTAGGGATGGGCAGTCTTGATGGCTAGTGTAGCCTACAAGGAAAGTTTCCCACTTAATGGTTCAATGACTGTAATACACCACCTAAGCGCATGTGACTTTAACTTGAAGAAAAATTTCAAGCACACCAATTTGCAATGATAAATAGAGTGGACTTAGGGGTGTAAACGGATATTAAACGGATCGAATATGCTGTTTCTATATTTGTATCCACTTAACTTTTCAGATATTTGGATACGAATACAGATTTGATGAATATTAAAAAATAATATCCGAATTCGTATCCGTCGGATATCAATCGAATTCAAATAAATTCGTATCCGATTATAATTATTCAGATTTATTCATATTTTATTAAATTTATTTATACTTGAATTATTTTTTTTATATTCATACTCAATGATAATTATTTAAATATCTATTTACAAATATCTAAATATATAAATTTGTGAACTTATGACAAATACATATTTTAATTAATAGAAGGAATTATATAATTTCATTAAAAAGAAAATAATCAAACAAATAGCATAATTTCTAATTAATAATTGATTTTATAATTGATTATTGGTACTTAATAATAATGCATCTAAGTATATTAATTATAAAGTTAACCAACAATAATGGGTTGATTATCTTTATTCTTCAATTTTTTTCTCTATATTACAATAATTTTTTAAATTTATTCTTTTTATTCCCTATTCTTCAATTATAATTTATATATATACATATATGGATTATGAGATTTTTATTAAAAAATATAAATAATATATTGTTTAAAAAATATGTGTTCAGAATGGATATTAAACGGATCAAATATGCATTTATCATATCCACTTCCATTTGTAATCGGATATTTATTAATTAAATACGAATAATATCCATTTTAAACGGATGCAGATTAATTTTGTATAAATGGATACGAATGCGAACGGTAAATGAATTTTCGAATATCCATTTACATCCCTAAGTGGACTAAGAACCCTTGCTTACTGTTTCTGAAGGAATTTCTGACAAGTTGCTTACTTTTATTTGCTCAGTGTTGGAGCTGGATGCTCTCAGCTGCTTTCAGACATGCAGGCCTTCAAGGTGAAGTTTAATATGAGATGCTTCATACTTTTTGGGTTTGGGGCCTTCTGGTTTTTGATGTGAAAACAACAGCTTCAGGACTCTGATTCTAGTTTGCCCTGTTATTCTTGTCAGGCAGCAAATCCAGGTTGCATATTAGAAGATTTTGTAAGGTGGCATTCTCCTCCTGATTGGATGGAAAATGAAACTAGCAGTGGTTTGGACAATACCTCTGATGGTGATCCATCATCCGTCAAAGGTCAACTTAGTAGGCGAATGCAAAAAGAAGGTAACACTCTAAGCTCAGTAAAAATGCATGGACCTTGTTTTTGCAGTAATTTATCTAGAGGTAAAGTTTCGTCTTCTTACTTATCGCAATCAACCAATACTCAATGTTGAATGCAGATGTACCCTTGAATTAGACAAAACATGACTTTTGAGCATGCCATAGTAGATAATTGTTATTCTTTTGGGGGAAATGCTGACAGCCCCCCAATCTATCGAGTGAATTGCACCTGCACCTAACCTTTTGGAATGCATGGATAACCTTCAAACTTAGTAAAATGGGCCTCAACACCCTTGATCTTGTTTTTCAGTGGAATCAACCAGTGATGTTGACATACTTTGGGAAGTGTTACACTCTGCCCTTCACTTCTGAAAGGATCTTCATCTAACCACCTAAAATATTATAAAATATTCATTTATCATTGAATTTTATTATGGAATAAAGTAGAACATTCAACATGTGCTCCCCACTTGACAATATCTGAAAAATTTGTGTCAACTTGAGTTATAACTATCAACCAATTTACAGTTATATATCCTTTAGTTTACTTGCCTGAGAATTAGAAGTTATTCTTGTGATTAGTCCCCAAAACATTGTTTTGGTATACGTAACTTTTATGTACACTTGTCTTGAGAAAAATATTGGGCTATTTGGAATGCAAATATAGGAATACATGACTGAGGTGAGGTTGATCCTTAGGTCCTTTCTTTTTTGCAATGCTTAGCTCCACTTTTTCTGCAACGCTCGTCCAACCTGTGTCCTCTCTCTTATCTATATTCAAATGAAAATTCCAAATGATCCATACCATACCTTCACTAAGAAAATAGGTACAAATTTATAAATTTATTGATGAGAAAAGCGATGTGAGGGATAACCCAGAAAATAAATTTTAAGCAACTCACAGCCTTAAACTTATGGAAACATAATCATATAGTTTGTAATTATAAGATAACTCTAATTGGCTGAAATATTGGCAAGCGAAAGCATAGGACAATCTTTTTAGAGAAGTATGACTTTATTTTACCTAAACAAGGATTCGATGGTAAAGTGAAATATTTTAAAATATTTTGGTGGTTAAATGCACATTTTTTTAAAGGATCAGGGGCAAAGTGCAGCAAGCTAAAAGTATTTTGCAGGAAAATGGATTAGGCTATGTTTGGGCATATTCTAACAAGGCTGGGGGGTTTGGGTGTGGTGTGGTGGGGTGTATGTGCATATTTTGAAAGATTTTGGGGAATTGAGATAGACCTTATAGCTTAATAGCTTAGGAGGTGTCTGCTTTTCATCCCTGTTCCCTTTTTTTTTTCTAATCTCTCATTATTGTGGAGAAAGAGATATGTGAATGTCGAGCCATTTGTTTTCCTCTCACATTTACTGAAAAATGACAAAACTATTTTACCTTTGTTTTCTCAATGTCGAGCCATTTGAAATGCAAGAAATAAAAACCATTCATCTCAAGCATGAACGCATATTAGAACATCATTATGGGCACAGCAGTCAGGGTTTCCTGCGGGGAAAATATAGTTGGTATCCTCTTTATTGACATTTGGCTGGCAATATTCTAACAATTTATGTTGGGCGTATTATGGGTAAGAGGAGTTTTGTCTGAATAGGATGAAATTTGTTTCAATGGTATTATTTCTCCATTATTCTAATGCTATCATTGTGAGAGAAGAGAGGGATAAGTGTTCAATAGAGATGGGTGAATCAAGAAATAAGTTTGTTGATTTTCACTGCTATGAACAGAATACCTTTTCATGCCGTTTTGAAGTTCTCAACTGCTGGGCATCTTATATCATGGTTTGCATGACTTTTTAGATTGTGGTCATATTTATCTTAGTAAAGAGTTTGTGTATCTCCCCAAGTGGCCATGGTAGAAGGACAATTTTTTCCTAAATCTCCAAATATATGTTCTGATATATGAGTTCGGACTCATGGCTAGGCAATTTATGGCGTGAACTGTGGGAAACATCAAAACCAGTACCAGCTGTCAGACAATCTCCTCTTTATGATGAGGACCTTGCTGTGTAAGCTTTACTTAGATCAGTGATGTCAAAACCCGGCACTTTTTGTTGTTGACCATAACAAGCTGTAATGCATCAACTTGTGTAGGGAAGGTATTCTGACGTTTCTGGAGGAAATCTCACCTTTGGATCTTTTCAAGCAGCTCTTTATTGCTGTTGTAAGTGCTCCTCTGTTGTCTTCCGAATATTTTTTGGTACACATTTTCCATCTTTATGTGTTTTTAAAGTTTAACAAGCTGGTGAGTTGTACTTCTGAATCCACTAGATGAAATAGTTGCCACAAAATAGGGTTTAGTTTTGCCATTTACAACAGCTCTTGCGAGGTCGTGTCGGTTTGCTTAAATACCAATTGTAGTCTTGAAACAAAAATAAAATAAATTATCTAAATCATGTGAGCGCTGTGGCTGTTCTTTCCATTGTTGACATCTCTTATCTGAAATTTCAGTTGGGTTCAGGGCTAGTAATTGCTGAGGCCACCCTCTCTACAAATGCAAGCTTGTCAAAGGTTTTCAACGAGTGCAAGAACTATATTGTCGTGACTTGTCAAAGCAATGCCTGGATTGAGAAACTTGATGACATATGCCAGGTATGTTTTATGAAGCTGAGACTTGCGCGAATATTATGTGGGAGTACGGATCATGAGTTGCTGTTAAATTTGCAGTTTTCTACTTCTCTTAGTATCATACACATACAATGGACTGTGTGGTGTGCTATTGTTTGGACATCATGTTTTACAGGTTTATGAAACAGTGGAGTCGATGCTACTAAATCAAGACGAAGCAATAAACATCAGCATCCCGCCCGAAGAAACCACTGCTGCAGGTGAAATGAGAAACCGTTTCAAGAGACTTAGCTTAATCTTCGGTGGCAAAAATAAATCCTCCATACCAAAAGCTCCCTCTAAAGAGTGGAAGAATATTGAGGAGAACACCTCTCCTCCTGTGCGCCAACCATTCTCCTCAATATTTTCAAAGAAGCCTCCAAAGCCCGCTGCTTCTCCATCTGAGAAACCTTCGGGTTCAGTTGAAAATGAATGGACGTTTGTATAAGCAGCTATAGAAATGTGCAAAATTCCTTGACCGGTTTCCAGAGAATCAGAAATGGAAAATGGGGCATTTGATTTCCCTGGGACATTAGATGCGGAACCCTGACCATAATTTTAACCTAAACCCGGAATAACACCTTATAATTTTACCTATAATCAATCTTAAAGCATCTTATAAAGATACTAAAAAAAATCCTAATGTATATCTTCATCATCATTTTAATTTTTTCCTACTCTTTTGTAGGACCAATGTTTTCCAATGCATGTACATCAACTTTAAAGTCAATGGAAGAGTTTGTCCGTAATACCTTTTCCTTGATCTGCTTTTCCTTATCATTTTTCCCTATTGAACATAATAATCAAATGGAGCATACAAGCAAAACCAAAAAATTTCGTGTTTGCTGTTAATCATTTGAGTTTTGCTCCTTTTATTTTACTTGTATTTCCTTTCGTCGTGAGATTAAGTTTCGTAAGTTATTCTTAGTTTCATTTCAATCACAATCCAAATTTGCGGCCGGCACCAAGTTTTGCCCAAAGAATCACACGCATGCATAATCCCACTTAATTGAATTGGGGGAAATTCTTCCCACTTCAGCCCCAGCCCCAATTTTCTCTCTCCGTCCAGCATCCAAGTATGAGCCGTATTACATTGGCATACAGTTACATTAATTCACAATCGTACAAAATCTGGAATGAAATGGAAGAAATTGTCCTCCGTTTTAATTAAGTGGGATCAAGTGCAAAAGCACATGGATATTTCCGTCGTTAGGTGGGAACTTAATTAAAAATATCAAAACCTACTTCCAACTTACGATTCAACTTTCACCTACTCTCTTTATAGTTTTAACTTTCTACTTCAAATTTTTAAAATTTATAGTTACATTAAATGATATTTAAAATTTATAAAACTGATACTGCAAATCAAAAAATAGTACTGCATTTGAGTGTTTTTATACTCACTTGTCATATGACTTAATTTACATCAATTTATTGATAAAAAGAATTACCTTAATTTATATCTGAAAACAACATATAAGACCATCCAAAATAATGAAATCATGTTTTCTTCAAGTAATAAAGTGGATAAGCATGCACTCAAGTGGTTGAGAATACTACTACTACTACTGTAAAGTACTATTACTTTTGGCAAAATAATTCATTTGGACGTCAACGTTGTAGGAAAAAATATAGGTTCATGGTTGTACCAATGTAGTAAGGTGCAGAATTGTTAAATTGAACGATATCTAAAATTCATAAAGGTAATACTGCATAACAAAAAAGTAATACCTCCTTTTTGCAAAATATTACTTTATTTTTGTAGAAAAATACTTGACTGTAGAGCATTATAGTAATTCTATATTTATTCATGTATGACCTAATTTAAGTTAATTTATTGATGAATCAACATATAAGATCATCTAGAAATAATAAAATCATATTTTCTTCAGGTAATGGCTGGGATACACACGTGTTTAAATGGTTAGAAAGTTAGCTACAAGTAGAAAACACTATTGTATGTGATGAAGTATTTCAGTTGGGTATGTGTGTGTGAAGTAATTCAGTTGGACTTTAACGTTTTAGGGAATGGCTTAATTTACCTTAATTTTATGAATGAAATAATATATTAGACCATTCCAAACATTTGAAATATATTTTGGTTGAGTAAATAATGAGATACACACCTTCAAAAAGTAAACACTTGAGTTTCTTATGTGCCTACTTAAAAATCGATCTCAAAAGCTTGCATCTCTTAATAAAACTCTAAGAAACTGGTTTATAGCACTGGTATTGTAGCCTCAATACAATCTTATTAGTTGTTTTTGCTTTTGTATTAAATACCATATTCTAAAAAAATAATATAAGTTTTGCCAAAATCCAATACTTGACTCTAGATATATTATATTGAATTTTCATATTCAAGTAAGTATTTGGAGTGTTTTATTAAAATAAAAAAATATTATGGTTAATAATGGGTTACTCGTGGATATTCGCAAGTTGAGTAAGAAAGTGGTGGGTAATTAGGCGATGAGTAAAATTACTTGAATTTTATTGGATGAAGAAAATGTAGCCCATGCCTCAGCTTGGCTGCCTCTTCCAGGCGCTAGCCCCCTGGCCAGATCTGGCCAAGCAACTGGCGGGTGGGGGGGGGGAGAATTTCCTATTTTTTTTCCTTTTTTTTAATTAATTTATTTTTTTATTTATATATATATATAACATTATTTAAATTTTTTTTATTTCTTAACTAAACAATATTATAAATTATATATAAATATTTATGTATATATAAATACATAAAAAAAATTCAAATTTCATATTACCAACTAAGCAATATAAAAGATAAAATAAGTCAACTAGTGTTAAACATGTCAACTATTTTTTTTGCCAACATGGCAATAAAACCTCATATAGGTGCCAACAAAGCAAAATCTCCAATTTCAAGACATTTTGACATGCCACATCAGATTTTCCGACCAATTTTTCTAATTCCAGCGACAATTGGACTAAATGTGCAACTTTTTTTTATACTCATAGAACTAACTTGTTAATTGTGTAAACTATAGGAGACAAATAAATCGGGTAAACTTATAGGACAAAAAAAATTAATTTCTTCAATTATTAAATTAAACAAAATTTCTGATATTTTAAAAATGATACCTTATATTGAGAAAATAATACCATTTGTTCAATCCCAACACATGATTCATGATATATTATATGTGATTTTGATAATTAATACTAGTGGTAGCTATTAGTTTTATCTATTAGAGAAAATCATAAAATATCAATTTAAGATATTCTTAAGTTTCTATTACTCCCTGTATAATAATCTATGTTGAGTGATTAATTGACTAAATAGCATCACTTTTACACTTGTATGTGTAAAGATTGAGAATTAAATCTCAACAAATTCTTGATGTATGTGCATGAATAAATTAAAAAATATACATAAACATATACGTACATGTATATAAATGCACATCTACTGAAGAAATCGAAATTTTTTAGTTAATTCATAAATTAATTTTTTCATATCACATTTTGATATATTCTTTTCTGTAAACGCAGAATTTTCCACTATATGTGTTCAACAAAATACTATCTCGCAAGATTGAATTTATTTAATAATGACCTGCACAAGAATAGAAAAGCCTCCATATATATTACTGCTCGTATGCATTTGGGCACAAACATACTGATGCAACTAAACAGTTTAGTAACATATTCATGCGTACGCGATAATGTATTTATGCAATTGTCAATTATCAATATAAAACTACAAAACATGGATTACAAGATCAAATATTTTTTAATTAAAAGAAAATATTTACTAATTGAAATAAAGTATTAAAACAATAAATAAAAGAATTAACAGTCGTTCAAGTGGAAAATCAGTTATATTAAGGTTCTTTAATTATTACAATATTCCATCAGATATATATATATATATATATATGCATGCTCCTGATAATTGCATTCTTGAACTGGAAATTAATCTCCTTCGCTGTGGTCTAGCAGTGAGTAGTGTTTGTCATAACTCGCAGCCTCCTCTAACGGATAATTCGATACTGTTGCGGAATAAAACCATTTTAGCTAGCTTGATAATAATGAATTCCGTATTCAGTATTCTCACTCCATGCACATAATTAAAGCTATTGCAGTACATGTCAAATAGTCTCAACATCCCACACGTGTGAGCAAGATAAGGATGAGAGTTTTGAAAAATCTAAGATTTAAGAAGCCGTATGATAGAATTCCACACCTATCTATACATACATATATCTTATCCTTAGCCAAACCTATACATGAAATCCACATAACCTAAAAAGATCGAAACAGTGATCATAAGCAACCCGACATCTTTAGCTAGCTAGACGCGCATCCAGTATTTAATAAACAAAATTGAGTATACATAAAAAGTAAAATAAGTGTAAAATTAAAAAATGCGGACGTACTCCAGGCATGCATGGATGGAGAATGCCCGGACAGACTGAAATAAAAAACTAGATCATGCAAGATTCAAGACTCCGAGTGCGTGGCGCGAGGCCGGCCTAAAAGTGAGCATCAAGACGTTGAAGAGTGAATTAATATTCATTTCAAGAGAAACGAGTGGTTGCAGTAAGTAACAAATCTCAACTATATAGGTCCGTTTTATGGATGAGAACCATTTAAGACGAACCCAACGGGCCTGTGCTTTAATAACGAGGGTAATTATCCTCGGATCCCCATTTCAAGTACTCAATTGCTACTAGAGGCCTGCAGTCTGCAGATTTAACTCACTTTCAAAAACAATAGGTTTAAGGTTTCTTTTCCTTGTTTCTCTCTCTCTCTCTCTCTCTCTTCTTGATTGCTGCACCACTTCAGGGAAGCTTCCTTGAATTTAACAAGTTTTCAACCCTTGAAATATAACTTGAATTCACTAATACAACAAGGAACAATCCATGCCATTAAAATTTGATTCCAGGAAAAGAGAAACAATTACCTCAATTGAATCTCTTCAACCTCCAAGTGCCACCAATAATTAACTCCTCTCCACACCAAAATACGGCCCAAATTCAGCTCGAAACAGCAGCAAAATCAGTCCAAAAACTACAGGAAACTGTCGGCAACAAGGCTCCAAAAATGGTTCTCCAATGCTTGTGCGAAGGCTTCCAATTGATAAACTCTTGATTCACACCTTAAGTGTCTCGAATGTTGCGCTCCTAACTTGTTCACGCACCTTAAAGAAGCACACCACAGACCTCTGATTCAAGCTGGAATGAGAAGAGCTCAAAGAGAGGTAGAAAAAGGTTGCCACTTGGAAGAGAGAGAAAAGAGCAAAATTTGGTCACACAAAATTGAAGAGAGAGAAGCATTGGCCAGTTATAGTTGTCCCCAAAGGAGTGTTTATAATGTGGGAGAGAAGTGCCTAGAACATCTAGCTACACTCGCCATTCTCTATATTCTTTCTCCATATTATTAGACCACTTGGATGCCACATTACATTCTTATTGGAATTTTAAATGCATCAAATAAAATTTTTATTTTAAATAATCAATTAGTTACTCCTATATATTTAAATTGACTCTTCAATTTAAATCTTCTCTATAAAAATTAGAAAGTCTTTTCCACGAATTAAATTAACTCTTTAATTCAATTGGTCTGGTTTAAATCCTTAAACTAGTAAGACTAATTTAATATGTTACATGGTCTAATTAATTGGGGTAATTTAACTCTTTAAATTAATTTAATTAATTTAACTCCTTAAATTAATCAAATCATGATAACCAATTGAACTAGCCATTTTCGCCTCCTCCAATTTTGACCATTTCAATTATCAAACTCTTTAGATAATTTGTTTAAGTTCACTAGTGTAGTTCAAAGCTTTTGTGTATGATTCATTAGATTCACCAATCAATTAAATATAGGCTCGCAACTCTTTGTGTTTTAATTGAATATCAAATATTCTGATTAATTAAAGCTCTTTTTAATTAATCCCTCTTGAATTAATCTTCATTAATTAAAAAATACCCGATCTCCATGCAAATACGTTCTCTCCATTTTCTATTTTTCTAAAAGAGATCTAGGTCAAGATATTTGTCAGTTCCCTAATAGTTTCAATAACTATGCAATATTCTTAATTAAAAAGCAATTTCAATGACCTCATATTTGGAAACTACTTTTCAAAATTGTCATATTACTTTGCACAAGAATTTTCCAGAATCGGTCATTATAAATATATATAGAATCCTCTATTGGAACTTACCAATCTCCATACTTAAATAGCTTATGCCCAACATAAGTCCCTTGCAACCCACTAGGTGGTTAGGACCAAAATCAAAGCACAAGGACCTAAGCATAAGATTGCTTTGGAACCTTAAGTGTAAGAACTAATTCTATGCACTATGGTAAGCTATAGAATGTTTCATTACCAACAAACCACTCTAGCTACCTTATGAATTCTCTAAGCAAGTCTTTAGTAAATTTTTTCTCCAACATGCACTTATTGACATGAAACCATGTCTCGTACATAGATTTCTCATTAAATGGGACAATATCCAACTCCTTGAAGTTGCATCATTAGTGCAAGTCTATTCAAATCTTAGATACCTTGTCTCCAAAATTCTATAACCTGGAATACTTCAAAATCGTGACTATAGAGACTTGTTTCATGATAATCATCATATGTGTGACTAAATTGCATAGTTTTGTATGATTTTAGGGCGTCAACCAAATGTATTGTGACAATTATAAAAAATGCATGACATGAATATGACCATTTATACAATATTAATCGAACAAGATTGCTCTACAAAAAATGATACATGCTAATAGAATTGGATGTGAGGCACTATTCTAATAATCTCCCATTTTTCATAAAGCTAATTCTTCATAGTTTTTAAGCCCATCATCCTGAAATGCCTTTCAAAGTCCTTTTGTGTTATAGTTAGTAAATTTGCTATATTGCCTTTTGAGGCAACTTTCTCCACTCGAATGCCATCTATATCACGATTTCACAAATTAAATGATAATGCCTCAATATGTGATAGGATCACTGATGAATTCTTGGTTCCTTTGTTTGCATAATATCTCTATTGTTGTCACAATAGATAATAATTAGCTTTATAATGCTAGGCATTACAACAACTCTTGGATGAAAATTTTCATCCAAATACATTTCTTTATAGTACCCGATGCTGCATGCATTCTACTTCAGTGGTTAAATCAATTGTGGTATCTGGCTTGGAACTTTTCCAACTAATTGCATTGTTATTCAGGCTAAAAATTAAGCCAAACATGGATTTAAGGTCTTTCGCATCAAATTGAAAATTAGAATCCAAAAACCCTTTGAGTTTTAATTCTCCACTAGCAAAATCAAAAACAAATCCTTAGTTCTTTTCCAGTATTTAAGGATCACTTTTACAACATTTTAGTGACTTTCATAGAGGTTGGATCAATAGTAGCTCATTACACTAAGAGCGTAAGCTACATCGAGTCTCGCACATAGTATGGCATGCATTATGCTTCTAAATAACAAATGCATAAAGTATGTAAGGCATCTTTTTTCTCTCTTACTTTGTCTAAGGGGCCATAAACTTAGAGAGATGTATGCCATGTTCCATAAAAAGATATCCTCTCTTGGATTCCTCCATTTTAAACCTTTTTAGTATCTTATCTATAAATGTAATTGGGAGAGCCCCAACATCCTCTTTGATCCATCTTTATATCCAAATTCCTAACACTTAGGATATTTGTTTTCCAAATCTTTCATGGAGAATTGTGAAGATAACTATATTTTAGTACACTCTAACATTTCTCTCTCATTTCCAATGAGAAGAATATCATCAATATAAAGTACTATAAATTAAATTGAACTCTCACTAGATTCTTATACACACATAGTCAATACACATTTTTTATGAAGCCTTAACTAATGATAAATAAAGTAGTTGTAACTAGTGTTCAAAAAATCGGACCATTCATTGAAGTGAAAAACTTATCGATTTACTGTTCACTGGTTCAACTGTCGGTCATACTATAATTGAACTACAATTGAACCGTGATGTTATAATTATGAAATATATATTTATATTCTATATATTACTTAAAAATTAATAAAGTACCAAAATATAAAACATAAAGAGCTTAAAGTATATTGTCCAATATTACAATCCAAATTTTACAATTTATATTATAAATTATCACTATAATTTAAACATATCAAGTCTAAAGTTTAAAATTGAGAATGTGTAAGTTAATTTTAAATTTTAAACTCTAAATTAAGGCTTATTTTTTACTTTTAGATAGCTTATGAAGTGTAGCTTAATCTTCAAACTTTGTATTTAAATAAAAAAAATTAAAAATAATTTTATTAAAAATTAAATAAAAAAATCGGTCTGGTTCAACGGTCTAACCGGCTGGTTTGAATGATTTTTGTAAAATATGATGTTTTTTTTTCTTCAATTTTTTGAGAAAATTGGATCGATTCACCGGCCGGTTGACGGTCCTACTAGCCGGTCTAGTTCAATTTTTTAAATAGTGGTTGTAACCCTCTTGATCTCTTTGCAATTTTATAAAAGGAATTTTCTAGCTTTAGATTGAATTACAACTAATTTTGAGTAGGTGGCAACCGTTTTCAAATATATAACATCGATTTTGGCAACGTAATGTTGAATTGCTCCTTCGCTAAAGTCCTGTTTGCCATTCTATTTTTGCTTTCAGTAAGTAGGTGATGCTCGCAAATAGAAATGAAGAACAAAGTAACTAGGCACCTAGGGCTATTTCTGCTAGGCAATCATCTTACATGGGACTATTCTTGCAATGTAACTTAAATAAAATGAGATTCAACGGAAAGAAAAAAAACATTGACTCCATGACATATTTCAAGTTGTTCTAGCTTAATACCATCAAGAATTCCTAACTATTGCATGAGAATAGGTTCATCTTTTTGAACTGGTTGCTTTTAGCTGACAATCAACATGATAGTTTGGTGGTGGAAGCAATTACCCTTCCTCAGTTTCATCTCTTTGATTATCTCATTAAAACATATGTTTCAACTTTGGGATGCTTACTTAAGTCCATAAATGGACTTTTGAATTTGCAAACCTTTTACTCATTCTGACTAGATGTAAAACCTTTCTATTACTCCATATAATCTTTTTATCAATGTTTCTATTGAGAAAGGCGGTCTCTATATCCATTTTCCAAATATTATAGTTGTAGTAAATGACTATGACAAGCATAATCTTAGTAGGCATTGCGGCTAGTGAAAAGGTTTTCTCAAAAATAATACTTAGTTTTTAAGTATAACCTTTTACCACAAGTTTAGCCTTATAAGTCGTCACCTCTCTATTAACTCCAAGCTTGCACTTACAGACCTATTTGTCACCAATGGATACTATACCATTTGATGTATCTACCAAAGTTCATACTTTGTTGGAGTACATAGAGTTTATTTCGCATATCATATCCTCAAGCCAATGAACTGAATCCACCTCTGACATGGATTCCTTATAGGTCCTTGGATCACTATCCATTTAACTAATCTCATGAAAGAATCCAAACCTTTTAGGTTGCTATTTGATTTAGTCTAACCTTCTAGGAAGTTGTATGCTAGACTTCAAATGCTCTTTCACTTTTATTGTTTGTAGAATGGGATGATCTTCTTGAACTTCATCAGTTAAATGATAGTGCCTTTTTTATGTAATAGAAATTCATTTTCCAAAAAAGGTGTAGGTCCTCAAAGAGAGCACCTTTTGTTTCAAAAATTCATAGAAGTAGTAATTTAAAGACTCTTTTGGTATTCCACAAACTTACATTAGATGAATCTTCAATCGACCTTGACTCCTACTAGTCTCTTACCTAGGAGGGAGACCCCCAAACCCATAGATAAAAGCATGAAGGTGCTTTTCCATCCACATCTCATGGGGGGGGGG
>JACGDI010005566.1:957692-1013243 GCA_014898725.1 Jacaranda copaia
GGCACCAATTTTGAAAGTATTACATTTAGTAACTTTATTGTTGTTTCAAAGGCAAACCCTCAAAAAGAAATAGGAATATTGGTAAAGTTCGCATAGATCATACCATGTCCAATAAGGTTCAATTCCTCAAGTTGACCACTCTATTATGTTGGAGTATATTAGGCAAATACGAGAGGATCTCATTCTCTCCAAGATAATCCAAAAATTCGATACCTAAATATTTTTCTTCTCGATGTAATCAAGATCTTTAATACTAAGCCCAAGTTGTTTTTCTACTTCATTCCTATAATTTTTGAATCTTTCAAAGGCTTTGAACTTGTACCTCTTAAAATACACATGCTACACATGCTCATACCAAGTGAAATCATCAGTAAAGTTAACAAAGTAAAAAATGCCTCCTCAGGTACAAACTTTTAGTAGTCCAAACACATTTGAATAGAACAAATTTAAAGGATGGGTGGCTCATTCCATTTGTCCAACAAATAGAGCCTAGGTTATTTTTATCTTCAAACAAGACTCATACATTGGTAAGTCCTCAAATCCACTAACACTTGGTGAATTTAATGCTACTAAATTGCTCATCATATTCCTAGAAACATGTCTAAGCCGAGCACATGAAAGATAGGCATTTTCTTGGTTATCTTGCTTCATTTTGTTATTTTGTTGATTGTCCATTAGTGATAGTTGAGAATCTAGTATGTATAATCCATTGATTAATGTACCACAAACAACTAAAGAACAATCCTTTATTGCAATCAATTTCCCATTCTTGACAAAAAAATTATATCCTTCTTGATCTATAGCAGGAATTGAGATAACAAATTTTATGAAAGAAGGTAAGTAATAACAAGAATCAAGTAAAATGATAGCATATCCAAAGTCTAACTTTACTATGCCTTTGGTTTTGGTTGCAAATCTTACTTCATTGCCAAGGCGAATGATCATATCCCCATCACTTATATTCTTTTTTCTTTTCATCCCTTGCAATAAATTGCAAAGGTGTGGACCACATGTGGTATCAAATACAAATGAGGATGAATTCATCGGTAAATGCACTTCAATAAAAAAAATATACTAACTCCTAAAGTTGCAAGATATCTCTTGAAATTACATTTCCAACGCTTAGGTTCCTTGTAATAAAGCAAGTTGAATCATTTTATCAACCTTTTTTTTCTCAACTTTATGGGACAACTTCAATGGTTGCTTTCCGTTAGAAGAAAAACCTTTCTTCTTCTTGTCCTCTTTCTTCATATCTTTTGTACCTTTACATTGAGAGGAAACAATCATTAGAGGCTTGTCCTTCTTTGTGGTCACCTTTATGGTGATCAACATATTGATGAACTTAATCATTGTCACCTTTTGCTCACTCATGTTTAAGTTCATCAAAATTAGTTAGACGAACTCAACAATGATTGGAGAATCAAATCCACATAAAGGTCATTATCCATGACCACATCCAAATTTAGTAGCTTTTCAATAAGCTCAATCATCATTAGCCTATGATCGTGGACACTAAACCTCTCAACCAATATTGCTTTAAAATGTTCTTTGGATAAAATAAACCTCTCATGCCTAGTTTGTATGACATACAACTCATGTAGGTGTATATGAATATTCAAGGCATGTTTCATATATTGTCAAAGTGTGTTGGCCATTGATGCCATCATGACATAACAGGTTTGGCAGTCATTCTCAACCTATTTGGTGAATGCTTCATGCATCTCTTGATTGGCATCGTCTACTAGGGTATCTGAGGGACTTTTAGTTAAGTCTATTTCTTGGAATTTAGAATGATTTTGAGGTTTCTTAGTCAATTGTGGTAGTTCGGCCAAAATTAATCTGTTAGTTTTCAAGATGATACTTAGTGAATTTTCAGTCATTTATTAATTTTGAAAATCTACAAAAGTGAGAAAGAGGATATAATATTTGTTTGATTGATAATTAAAGCATGATTGTGATCTTTCAAGCATATTTTACCTGCTACTATTTCTTCAAATTTCTTAGCTCAAACAAAACTCAAAAACTCTTATTACCGAGTGAGAATTAAGGCCTAGAGGTGCTACTCATGGACCCATGACTCATGAGACATCCACTAATAACCCTAAGATAGGTAATTTTTACCAATTGCATTCTGTGCAACCTTAATGTTTTATTTGTCTTGCTTTCTTTTAGACCCACAACTTGTGTGACATCTATACTCAAGGTATTAGGTTACACATATAAGAGATGGTAAACTAAAGATCTAGACGCAATAGAATTCAAAAATTTTCAACTATTGAAATTAACTCAATTCACAATTAATCCAAGGATCATTTTATGCCAAAAAATAATGATTTAGAAGAAGAAACATTTACCTCGAATGAACTTCCAACTCCATGAAAAGAAGACTCCAATTGACTCTTCAATTATACTCCTCCAAGTTGGACCAATTTTTGTCCACTCCAAATTTGAATTTCCAACAAAAATATGAGAAAACATACTTTCAAATAGTGATCGAATAACAACTAGAATGGCAACTCAAAATAACCTTAAAAGCTACCAAGTTGAAGAAATCTTCTCCAAGCTTGATCTCCTTTTGATCTACATTAAGTACTTCGAGTGTAGCACCTCTAATTATGTCCACACACCTAGGAACACTCCAATTCTTCCTATCTTAGTCTCTAATATTAAGAAGAACAATAGAACTTGGAGGAGAAAGAACATAGGTGGAAAAAAGGGAGAAAGAGAGTATTTTAAAGGGAAACGTTTGGTCACACCAAAAATGATAGGAAGAGCGGTCTTGAACTTATTACGGCCAGCCATTGTGGTCCCTAGGAGCATTTTATAATCTATGGAGGATGCATCAAGGGCAATTTGTCATTAACTCTTTAATTTAATTGATCCAACTTAACTCTTTGAGTTGGAAAGGCCGAATAAATTTGTCACATGGCCCAATTAACTCCTTAATTTAATTGGTCTAATTTAACACTTTAAGTTAATTGATTAATGTAACTCCTTAAAGTAATCAAGCCATTGTGATCAATTTTGAATTAGTCAATTAGTCTGTTTCAATCTTGACTAATTTAATTATCAAACTCCTCAAATAATTTCTCCAAGTGCACTAGAGTTGCTAAATACTTTTGTGTGTGACTCATTATGCTTACAAATCAATTAGACATGGGCTCACAACTCTTTGCGATTTATTGAATATCAAATATTCCAATTATTTTAGATGCTTTTAAGCTAATCTCTCCATTAATTGAAGAGTATTTAATATTCACAATCAATGTCTAGTACAAGCTTATGAAGCCCAACTAATTAGATGAATTAATTAGTGTGAACCTTTTTGCTTATGACTACCATGTAAATACAACTTTTTCATTTCTTATCTCTCGAAAAAGGCCTAGGATAATATATTTATTGGCTCTCTAATGGCCTCGATAACTATATATCTCTTCTTGATACGTAGTTCCAATTTATGGACTCAACTTTGGGAAAATCCTTTTCAATTGTCATACCACCTTGCACAAGGATTTATTCGAAACTAATCATGATAAAAGACACAAACGATAAACTCATTCTTCATAATGAGCAAACAAAACCTTTATTATAACTCACCAACCTCTATACATAGATAGCATGTGCCCAACCTAAGTCCTAGAAAACTTGTTAAGTGGTCAGGACAAAATTAAACACAAGGATCTACACATAAGGTTACCATGGTACATCAAGTCAAAGGACTAACTATATGCACTATCATAAGTTAGAGAATTTTTCATAATCAACACACTACTTTGGCTACCATGTGGATTCTAATAAGTACCCACTAACATGCATCCATATCTTGCACAAAGATTGCCCAAGAAATGGGGCAATATCCAACTCCTTGAAGTATGTATCATTAGTGCAAATCCATCGAAATCTTAGATGCCGTACTTTTAAAATTCTACAATTTAGAATATTTTAAATCATGACCATAGAGACTTGTTCCATTATCACCATCATATGTGTGACCAAGTTCCATAGTCTTATATGAGTTTAAGGCTTTAACCAAATGCATTTGAAGAATTTTATAAAATGCATAAGATAAAGATGACCATTCCTACAATATCATTTAATCAAGATTGCATCATAGGGGTATTGATACATACTAATCTAATTAGTTGTGGGAACTATTCCAACAATGCCTATCAATCTTTATCTATTGCCATGGCCAAGTCTCATGAAAGTGTATCTCATATTAAGATAGTGATCATAACTTTCCACAAAAGTGTGTACCATGACTTATGAGACTACACATAATGATAGTAGCATCCCATGTGACACACCTATTGGTAGAAGGTACAAATTATCAAACCTAGTTTTATTTTATCCATCTTGACTTAAATTTAATTAACTTAGACTTCTAAGTGAAAGGTTTGATTTCTTGGAAATTGGAAGATCTTATCATTTTTATCTTAACTTATTTAGATTTCCTACCTAAACATGCACCACCATGCATAAAAGGATAAGACAATATAGATAAATAAAAGCTTAGCATGAGTCTAACTTGGGATGAGCACGAGCTTTGATAGACTAATGCACCTAAAATCATTAGTGTACCACTTGGTTAATTTAGGTGAGTAATTAACCAAATTAGATCCTATCTATTACATCTATGCATACTGGATTTCATGCCTTCAAGTCATCTATCTTGCTTCTTATTCTCTTTGCAATATTCAAACATTTATAAAAAAGAAAATCCTCAACATGCCTAAATGTTATGCTCTCATTACAATAACAAGAAAAATATTTACATGTTGAAAAATGAAGAACAAGAAGCATGTAAGCTTCATTTAGTTACAAACCCATTCAATCTACATTGAATTTATTAACTCAAATTAAAAGATTCACGTTTATCCCTATCCATCCATAACATCATACATTCAACAACTAAATGCATGAATTAAAGATTTGTTATTCAAATCAATAATTAAGATTTTATCATGTAAACCAATAACAAGTCACAAATTAAAAATGACATCTCATGCATAGTTTAATTTGCACTACTTTGAAAAAAACATAATTGAGAATTTAGGTCTCAACTATGCAAAAATGCCCAACATTTGTAAAGAAAAGTTGTATAACATTTATACATCGAAAGAGGGTAAAACATCACAATTTTGCAGCAAAAATAGCATGCAAATAGAGAAAGATGCACACAGGCCATAGCAAGCACGTGTAGGTACGCAGCTGGCCGCCAAGGCATCAGCAGGTGCATGCACAGTGCACTCATGCGCCCTCAAGCTACTGGCCAGCATTTGTGCATGCCCAAGCCATATCCTACTGAGCAGGTAGGCCATAAGTGTGTGTGTAGCATGCCCTGTTGTGTACAACTGGCACACTAATCAAACCATTTTGCACCAATTATGCTTGGACACCTCAAAAATTAAATTTCCCCCAACTTTTGAAAATTTTCAGATTTTAAACATTTTAAAAATTGAAATTAAACTTTAGCATACCCAAAAATCAAAAATAAAATTGAATTAACATTCAATTAGATGCTAATTTCAAAGCAATCCGATTCAATTGAATCTAAACATGCTAAATCAACATCTAGCAATAATATGGAATTAAATTAATATCAAATCCAATACTAATTCAATATCTACCATAATTGATAGAATTTAATTCACATCAACAAAGCCACATGCAAGCATCTCAAGACCTTTAGCCCATCAATTGAATCAAAGATCAAGAGATCATAGTCAATTCATGATATGAAATAAAGATCAAGAGATCATAATCAATTCATGATATGAAACTTTTTTTATGGATCCAAAATTATGGTGTAAGGTGGTTGTAATACCACTTGAACGTAATGGTGAATGAAAGGATCCAAGCACAACAAAAATTTAAAATAAATTTCAACCATTTGAAATATAACTTGAATTCACCAACATAACAAGGATCAACTCGTGCCACTAAAATTAGATTCAAGGAAAAGAAACAATTACCTTGATTGAATCTCTTCAACTGGTTCTAGAAGATTCCAATCTTCAAACTCCAAGTGCCACCAATTGGACTCCTCTTCCACAGTAAGATGCCAACCAAATTCAGTCAAAATAGTAGCAAAATTAGTCTAAAAACTATAGAAAATCAGCAACAATAAGGCTCTAAAATTTGATCTCAAATGCTTGTGAAAAACCTTCAATTAATCAACCCCTAATCTACACCTTGAGTGCCCAAGTGTTGCATCTCTAACTTGTCCACATACCTTAGAGAAATACACCATGAACCTCTAAATCAAGTTAGAATGAGAAAAGATTAGAGAATTACTTGGAAAGATGAAGCAGAAGATAGCTATTTAGAGAGAAATTTTTCCACAAAATGTGAGAGGAGAGGAGCATAAGTTGGCCATGGTGGTCCTCAAAGGGGAATTTATTATATATGAGAGAAGTACCTAGAGCATCTAATCGTACTAGCCATGCTCTAGATTTTTTCTCTATATTATTAGACCATTCGGATGCTAATTAAAGCCTACTTGGTATTTTAATTGGACCAATTAAAATTTATCACATAACTCCTTAAATTAATCAAATCATATTGACCAATTGAACTAGTGAATTTGGTCTCCTCCAATTTTGACCACTCCAATTATTTAACTATTTCAATAAATTCTTCAAGTTTTCTAGTTAGTTTCCAATTAAGGCTTTTGTTCATCACTTATTAGAATCACCAATCAATTAAAAATGTGCTCACTATGCTTTGCAATTTAATTGAATGTCAAATATTTCAACTAACTAAAACTCCTTTCAATTAATCCCTCTTGAATTAATCTCTATTAATTTAAGAGCACTCAATCTCCATAGTCAGTGTCTCACTACAAGCATATGGAGCTCAACCAATTGAATAAATAAATTAGTGTGAACTTTTCCACTTATGATTACCATGTAAATACAACCTTTTCGCTTCCAATCTCCCAAAAGAGCACTAGGGTAAAGTATTTGCTAGTTCTTTAATAGCCTCAATAACAATACATCTATTCTTAATTAGTGGTTCCAAAGACTTGAAAACTACCTTTCCAAATTTTCATATTACCTACGCAAGAATTTTTGAGAATCGATTATCATAAAATACATACACAACTCATTTTTTTATGACGAGCAAACAAATCATCTTTCAGAACTCACCAGTCTCCATGCTTAGATAGTTTATGCCTAACATGAGTCTATTGCAATCTACAAGATGGCTAGTTGGAACTAACATTAAATCACAAGGTTACTGCAGAATCTCAAGTCCAAGAACCAACTAATGCCCTATCATAAGTTAGAGAACTTTTCTTTACCGACAAGCTACATTGGCTATTTTATGGATTCTCTAAGCGAGTGTTTAGTGAACTTATTTTTTAACAAGCACCCACTAATATATATCTATCTCTCAAATGGACTACCCATGAAATGGAGAAATATCCAACGTTTTGAAGTATGCATCACTAGTGTAAGTCTATTCAAGTCTTAGATAGCTATCTTCAAGATTCTACACCTTGAAATACATTAAAATCATGATCATAGAGATTTATTTCATATCACCATCAAATGCATGACCAATTCTCATAGTCTTATATGATCTTAGGGCTTCAACCAAATGCATTTTGAAGATTATCAAAAATACATAAGATGAAGATGGCCATTTATACAATATTATTCAAACATGATTGTTTCATAAGAGTAGTGATACATGTTAGTCTAATTATCTATGATGCACTATTCCATTAATTTTTTCACAGTTTAGGATTTGTTAACAGACTAGGTAGAGGTGCAAGTGCTGGCTTTAGTGAGGGCATTGATAGTGGTCTTGGAGGAGGCGGAGGTGGAGGATTTGGTGGTAGTTTTTGTATTTGGAGGCAGAGCTTGTGGTGGTTTTCGAGGTGGGCTCACCTTAGCTAGTGTGGTGGAGAAGAATGAGGTTTTGGAAATAGAGGTGCGGGTGGTTGATTTGGCTGAGGAGTTGGTGGTGGAATAGAGGTGGATTTCATTGAAACTGAGATGCTTTGGTGCAAAATTTCACTCACTTACCTAATTAAAATGTTGTTAAGGCTTTTCATTTGTATTTAATTTATTGAAGAAAACAATAGCTCTTCACCTATGACTTTTTTGTTTTCCCAATATATAAAGTGTTCTCTGTGGAGTAAGTTAAATTTTTTAATACAAAGATCATTATACATTATAATAAAAATAATTTTAATGATCGAAAAATAAATGACTGTGTAAAAATTGTTACTATTAATACATTTTGAATGACAAATAATTCTTAATTTGTTAAAATATATTTCAATAGTAAAGAGAACTAGTATTTTAAGTTGTCACTATTAGCAATTAGTGACATATTTATGGTGATAACTTAGTAACAACAAAATTGTCATTATAATTTTATGATAAACTTTTTATAGTCACTAGCCAATTACTATAAATATGTAACTAATTTTTAATAGTGGCAATTTATACACAACTTTTGTCATTATTAAACTTACAAAACTCAATAATGTGAGAAAACAAAAAAAATTCTTTTTTGATATATATATATATATATATATATAGGCAAATTAATTCTTGCTATTTAAAAAAATGATAGGGTAAATGAATATACTAATTATAGATTTAAAATTTTTTATGTATACTTTATGATATGAGTATCTGAATTGACCTTATTTAGCATGTTAAAAACTCAACAAAAGACATATTCTTGTTATCGAAGATTTTGAGATAATTAAACTTGAAAGAATGAGCTTGTGACACCCTAAACCAGGGTATGTAATTTTTGCTGGAATTCAAATGTTTACTAATTGAATTAGAATATTAAGATAATAATAATAACAATACCAAAAATCAAAATGGGCCTTAATAAAACATTTTAAAATTAATTAGGGCTTTGGTGTGATGTTAGAAATTACAATGACTAAGAATTAATAAAATGAGGATTTAATTGCATGAATTGAAAACTAAATGAGGGGTCAAAGTGTAAGAAAAGAAAGCTGGAGGGTTCAATTGGAAAGTTAAGGGGTGAATGTGAGGCACTCAAAAGTTGGCGAACTGAATTGCAAGTGGTGGAAGAGGTTTTGGACTAAATTGCTAGTGGTGGGAAAGTCTTGGGGCCAAGTTGAAATTCTAGAAAACTTAATCCTATAAAAGGCCCACCTACACTTTGTCTAATTTTCATACTGCAGCCCAGCCTTTTCATTCCCAAATCACACCCTCCCAACAATTGGAAAATAGAAAATTAAGCTAATTATAACCTTTCTCTCATCCCCACGATCTCACCGGTGCCAAGTTTGGCACAAAACAACTAACAAGTAGCTGAGAATTGAGCAACAAAAGAACCGCATGGCAAAGGTGGTAGATGTGGTGGTTCTGGCAGCTGTTGGTCACCTTCAAGAGGCAGGTTTTATAAGCTTAGTCAAAGAAGCATGATAGTACCCTCAATTGTGGATTAGGACAACTGAATAAGGAGTAATAGGAGAAAAATAGGGCAGCAACATTTGTGGGGCAATGATTCTTGACTTAATTGACTATCTAGACAACAACATAACCAAAAATTGACTAACAACTTTTGTTAGGTGTGAGAAGATGCATCGATTGGCGGGGCCAGCTTCCGAGCAGTATATTCAAGGCAATAAACTGATCATATGCATACCAAATTCAGACTATGATTTGGCTCTAAACTCCATTTAATTTGGTAAATTCAATTTAATCAGTTGAATTATTACTTGATTGGATTGATTAGAATATTAACCTTATTAAAGTTGATTGTTAGAATAATTTTAAATTGAATGGACTGAATTAGTTGATTATGGACTAAATTTGTTCATTAAAATTTCAATCAAAAAGTGAAGTATTAGCCTAAAACTGATAAAGGACCTAATTAATATTAATTAAGCTCGAACTGCCACGTTCGGATGTCAAAATTGTGAAATGAGGATAAAAATTATGGGCTAAATTTAATTAGTTATGGACCAAGAATATTAATTTAAATATTAATAATGAAAGTGAGCAATAGCCTAAAATTGATAAAGTATTTAATTGATGATGTTTGACTGAGTTGGCATGCATAAGAAGTCAAAATGGTATATTGAGTTCGTAATAAACCTTTAATCACATGAACGAGCTAGATGTGTAGCAAAACCAATAATATGAATTAGGTGATCAAGGAAAACAACGTATATCTAAGTACTCCAGTACAAAAACCAAGATAGAATGGTAATCGAAAGAATAAATGAATGGTATAATTAGAACGTGTAAATAGTCATGATTAATGCTAGTAAATGCTATACTATAGTACCAATACTTATTTTCCATTTTATTGAAAATAGGTGATGAGTGTTTGCACCTCCATGATCAGTAGAGAGCCTTTGGTGTGTGCGTTGAGACTAAGGTGAGGTTATATTTTGTTCCATTACTAGGAAAAAAACATATACAATCCTTGTGAATATTAACTTGCTTTTTCATATCTTGACTTGTCTATGCCTTCATGATGTTCTAGTCTGTTTGTTGAATTCTATTGAATCCTCTACTTTTTTGTATTCCTTAGCCTTGTTGACTGAATTCACGATTAGTTTATTATTTTTTTGAAATATTATCAAAACGGCATTGCTGATCGATTATTTTACCATTTTTTGAACTTGCTATTCCACATTGTTATTTGAATGGTCTTGTCAACTGATTGACTTGTTGTTTCTTGAATTTGTTATGTTGGTTGTTCCATATCCTTTTGCCTTGCTAGCTAAATTCTAAAACTTGTTTATTATTGTTATGAGATTTGATATAGTTGTGCTGACCGATACATTATGTGATTTGAGTCAAGTTACCTTATGTTCAAACTTGTTCATGGTCAATCATTTTCAAATATGTTTATGTTATTGGAATTAGTTGTTAATCAAACCCTTGGAGATGCCCATGGGAAGTTTATAGCTGGAGAGATACTATGGCAAGTTGGGCCTAATACTAGGATTGAAAAGATAGCCGGGTGAAACGAATTGATAGTAAAGTCTCCTGAACTAGTACCCAGTAGTGATCGTATCTCACAAGTGGTTGGAGGTTAACTGTCTATGAGTGAGGAATTGGAATGTAGTCGAACATGCCATATGTGTGTGTCTTGTTCAAGCCGAGTGCTCAAAATTAAGAGATAAGGGATTTGTTTCCATGTTGATTTATGGGAGTCATAAGGTTGGAGAACCCTCCCCAACAGCTCCATTGATATATTTTTATCTCGTCTTCTATTATTAATTCATTTATGGACTTTTGTTATTCAAATCCGTCAGTAATAGTTTTGTTGACACATGAGTTGTACTTGGCCTCGTGCAAGCGTTTATGAGTATGTTTCTTTACTTTGATTTCTTTCAAAGTATCTTGCTACCTTTTCCTTATTTAATATATTTATATCTAAACTATTTATTGATCATCTAACTAAGTCATTATAACTTACACCTCTCGTATGATCTTGGTTCTTTTCCTCAAATAGGCATTAATAGACAATGCATGTCTTGTTTGCCATATGTGTATTGTGTATATAGTTTTACAGATAGATCACTAGTTGTACAAAATTGTTGAACTTGATAAGTAAAATTATAGTATGCTAAGTTTGAGTTTTGTTTGATTTTGATAACTTGAGAAACTAGTTATACAGCGTTTTTGTATCTATTATGTAGCTAGAGTTTGCCAGGTTATGTGTTATGATGTTGGATTGTAAATGTTATGTATCAAGAGTAATGTATTGCTAATAGCTCATTTGTCTTGAAGTGGTTTACTTCTTGTGGAATTAAGACATAGTATGAGACTATTTATTTGATATGATTAGCACCTCAACGTAAAGCAGGCACTTCTCCAGTAGGGAGCTATAAAGTTAAAAGTTAAGTTTGTTAAAAGAATTTTCAGCTGCCGACCATTATGGATTCATTTATTAGTCTTTCCGGGGTTGTACTTTAAAAGCAATTAACACTACATAATTAAGAATTGTAATGCATAACTAGCACTACTCCTCAAGAATGGCCAAATTTTCCTATGGGCATAAATAACATGTATAAATGATACACATAATTTAAAAATTCTCTATTCTTTTGTGTCTAATTTATTTTCTATTTTGTGGCTATTTTTCATTATGGTGATTTCATCTGTGGGAAACATCAATCACATGCCTTTCCTAAGCTCCTCAATTGGGAGCCTAATGATACCCTATCTTGTCCATATTAGAAGAGTTAAGTCACTTGAAATGGATTATAAGTTGTTCTTCCTCTCTCCATCTTCAAGGCGCCTTTTTCCAAGGAACAAATTCCATTCAAATGTTGTATGGTAGGATAATACTTTGATATGGCTAGGCCTCCATATCAGTAATGGACCGATATTGCCATCATCATTGATGTCATTTGTCGGAACTATGTTTTAGTATGAATAGCTAGTACATAGGGTAGGCATAACAACAATGCAAGGATTGAAGCAAAATAAATAACTAGACTCCTTTCACTATGTTGAAGTCGAGAAGATTACTAGAAATCATCTTACATAGGTAGTTGCTGCCTATTGGCAACATGATAGATACATTGAAAGGCCTTGTTGCATCTTCCCAAGCAGTGTCAACAACCTTGTAGTGCTTGAAGATGTTCTAAAGAATGATCAACATGCTACTAATCGTTTTGGCACCACATCATGATTGTGATTTGTCATCTCAAAGCTTTAGTAGAAAGGAGCATGAATTACAAGAAAAATTAGTTGAAATCAAGGAAAAAATATTAGAGGGACTTGTCTTTCTAAATATGAAGAATTGCATACCTTTGGGTAATCAAGTCATGGTGAACAACCTCCTAATAAACTTCAAAATATTGAGCACACCTAAACATACAAGAATGGTTAACTCCTCTAAGCACATATGCAAATTTGAGCATTTAGCTCTTTGAAACCAATACTAGAATGCTGTCAAATAGAGGTGTTTGTGGGTCGGGTTGGTTTAGGTTTAAGGAGAAAATGGGTTTGAATCGATCATTTAATTGGTTTGGATTGGTTCTGATTTTATAATTTTTCATTCTTGAACCTGAACCAAAGCAGCCCAGTCTAGATTATGTTAGTTTGGTTCGGGTAATCAGGTTCAAGGAAGAAAAAGGAGGAGAAAGAGAAGAAGGAAAAGAAAGCGCTGGTTGCAATTTCTTTAGTTCTTTAATTAGGAAATCAAGACAATCAAATTATTCTTAAAATATCCATCAAAATTCATAAGCACATAATATTGCACCAGAGTACCAAAAGTCATAATTATTATAAATTATCTCCTTCTTTACTACAAGCCATGATTGATAATATGAAATTTCAAATTCAAATCTAATTTGAAAATTAAATATAAATATAAATAAAAAAATTCATAATTTAAAAAAAATTATTATTTATTTTAATTAAATGATTGGGTCGGGTCAGATAAGTGAATATGAAATTTGAGAACCAAACCAAATGTAATCAGGTTTGATCAAA
Organism: Jacaranda copaia; assembly: GCA_014898725.1. Taxonomy (NCBI): domain Eukaryota; kingdom Viridiplantae; phylum Streptophyta; class Magnoliopsida; order Lamiales; family Bignoniaceae; genus Jacaranda; species Jacaranda copaia. The sequence goes on from JACGDI010005566.1 coordinate 971,159, forward strand.
TTTTACCTGATCAAACCTGATTACCTGTTCCAAACTAAACTAGTTAGAATGGTTTAGTTTGGATCATCTAGTTCATTGGATTAGTTTGGTCCGATGAACACCCCTAGTGTCAAATATAGGGTATTCTTAGTGATTTTGGCAAGGCCTTAATATTTGTTCGAATAGCTACTCCTTAGCTCAATAAACTTTTATAAGGAGTTCAACACCCTTTTCCTCCGTTAATGCACAAGAAACAAGCATTATCGCAAGGTGTTTCTAAGCTCATTTAGCTTAAAATAGGAGGAAAAGGATTCCTTTAGAAATTTTGTTTAGAAATTTACACTAGCAACATTGAAGTGTTAATAGTCTATTGGGAGGTATTAAAAAGTATCTTTACTCAAAGACTCCATGATTGAGAGTTGCAAAATTAGGGTCACTTATATAATCCAACTCTACTCTACCTATATAACAGTTTAAATTGTTTTAACTTAAAGATGGGCAAATTATGTAAATGAAAGTTTGAGCATGAAATGGTGCTTCAAAGGTCTCTTGAGTCAACCTAACTTGCCTTATCATGCATCCCCCTTCCAAATAAAATAAGGTCTTTTGTATCAACTTAAACGACCTCGTCGTCAAGAGGGAAAATAAGAGACTTTTGTGGTTATTTAATTAGCTTTATTGCCAAGGGAAGGAAAATCAAAGCCTTTTGTGCTAACTTAACTGACCTCATTGTTAAATACAATAAACAAGGCATTTTTGTGCCATACTAATTGCCTTTTCCCTAGCACTAAAATAATTAGCCTCAGCACCGACAAATCAAAGCCTTTCTAGGTAGATCTAACTAGCCTCAGCATCAAGAAATCAAGGCCTTTTGTGCCGACATAACATGTATCAATGCCATAGAAAAAGACAGAAAAAAAAAAGAAGTTTAAGGACTTATGTATTAAGATAATTGAGCATTTTTCGGCAAAAGTGAACTTTAATACTTGGTGACCACTTTAACCCTGATGCTAGAAGTCAATTTGGAAGCAACCATGGTTACTAGTATGCATAATATATCATAATCCATCATACAAAAAGTTGGATACCTTGCATACAAAAAATCATGAGTAAAAATTTCATTTGGAATGAAAATAATTTATACAAAAAAGCTAAGAAATATCAAAACTACCAAATGAAATTATACCTAGAAGTACAAGAATTATCCCTGTAATACTCTAGACATGCAACTACCTATTATCATTTATATCAAGCCTCATTTTCTCCCAACATGTACCATATTCCAACTTGACAATATTAGGATTATCCTTTAAATCAAAGTCTTACACAAATACAATGCAATATTCGATAATATTAATATACAATTGTTTAAGAACATACTAACTTGCTAAATACTTACAAGGATCTCACCTCAAAAACACAATATTGAAGAATTTTGTGGGAAAGACGCAACATCTCTAGCAAGAACTTGTTGTGCAACTTCATTTGAACTTACTCTCATCTTCTCGGAAAAGTTACTTCATTTCTCTAATAACTAGTTCTGTCGTAGCCTCATAATTCTCCCTATACTCACTAATGCCAAGCTCAAGTCTTATATCTCAACCAAGATTATTCAACTCCATTTCAACCCTTTTGTAGAAAAATTTTACAAGATCTACTTTGTATTAGGAATCAAGTATAACACTCATAGATAACAAAAGAATATATGACTCATATTTATCAAACTTTGGTACCATTTCTTTAGTCATCTTACGAGCTACCAAATCCTTACTCTTCAAATCCTGAAATAATTGAATATGAAGTGTCCACACACAAGAAAATATGAATCTCCACTTCAATAGCCTTTCGGTAGATTGAGGAAGTCCAAAAGCTTTACTCTAAGGATTAATACTAAGAAATAAATCTTGCATCACCGCAAGTTCAAAGCATTTGATCATGTTCTCCCATGTATATATGACCATCTCAGCTCCTAATAATTTAATACTAGATAAGAAATATGTGTTAAGACAGCATACCATCCAAGTATAAATGTAATAAATGAGAATTATGTTGGTGGAATCATGAAGACTTGACGAGGTAGATATACTTCTCAAGCCACAGTAGATGCTCGCTAATATAATAATTGCAAATGAAAAGCCATTATCACGTATTATTTTGCTAGAAACTTTGGGAACAATAACATGAACTCAATTTCGTTTGCTATGTGGTAGAACAAAATTACATAGCCAGCATGAAATGAATGTAGCTAAGTAGGTCTTCTTTTTGACTCTTTTTCAATCTCTATTATCATAAATAGCTCATAATGTTCCTTGGTATAAGACATAAACAATGATTGATACTTCCACATGAATTAAGAGAGAGTTGTTGCTTAGATAATATGTTCCAAGAAGACCTTAAGAGGGGCTCTATATATATTATGTGTCTGTTAAAACAAAAGTTGATCCAATTAGAGATAAGTAAGCCATCAAAGTCTTTTTGAAGTTTCCAATATGCTACAAGTACTTGCCACTTCTTGGTAGAGAAGGGTTGTGTGTACCACCACCAAGTAGCTCCTTCGCAATGGGGACAACTTATCTTAGAAATCTCTACATATAAGCAATTTGTGGAGTCCACAAATATATAACAAAGAGACTGGCAACTCTATAATAGTAATATGCAGAGTGTTCATAGAAGGGTATCATAGTTTGAGGAAAGCTTGGAGGGTTATGTGCTTTGATTGCTAATAATTGTAGTACCAATGATGCTATGGTTGAGCGCATCTTACAAAAGATTTCACGTAGATCATTTATTGTGGGTGGCTAATTGCTTTACATGCATTGTTTGGCTCATATATTAAATTTAATTGTAAAGGAAGGTTTTATAGTCTATGTTGCTATTGAAAACATTAGAGGGAGTCTTCCCTATTGGACAACAACACCCAAAAGAGGAAAATTTCAAAAAACATGTGAGCAATTGAATATTTGTTATAGCAAAAAATTGGTTCTTGATTGCAAAACTAAATGGAATTCTACGTTTTGGTACTTGATGTTTCCACGCCATAGAAAGACGTATTTGAACACTTGACATAACATGAACTTCAATATAAATCTTTGCCAAGTGAGATGATTAGATAATGGAAAAGGAAATTTGTACTAGGTTGGAGTTGTTTAATGTATTCATTGAATTATTTTTGGTACTTTGTATCCAATTCCAAATGTAACGTTTCAAAATTTTGTGAAGCTAGATTGGCTTTGAGAGAATGGCTAGTTTGTTGGTTTCCATCATAATTGCCAAATTTGACAAATATTAAGGTGTTATTACTAGGGTGGTGGTTATAGGGATAGTTTTAGATTTCAAGTACGTAAAGATGTTGTTGAATTATTATATGAAGAAAATGCATTTGATGAAATTGAGAAAGTGAAAACTATTTGTCTAAATTTGGTTACCAAATAAAGAGAGTAATTCTTTATCTTTGAGGTCAAATATAATAAATATAAATTTAATTGGGAGAAAATAAAATTGAAAGTCTAATTTTGCTATGTAAGTGAACAATCTACAATTGTGAAATCACTATTTAAAGGAGCAAGTGTTGTCGATTAGCTCTGATGAAGAGTTTGATATCTTAGCTTGATGGAAAAGAAATGGATTGAAACACCCAACCTTGCATATAATTGCTAGACATTTTTCAGCAATTCTAATTTCCACAACTACTCTAGAGTTAGCTTTCAGTGCTGATGATCGTTTTATTACTCCGCATGTAATAAGCTTCGCCCAAATACATGGGAGGTGTTAGATGTGTGCCCAAGATTGGTTATGGACTAATTTTCAATGTCAAATAATTTTAATATCAGCACTATTACTTTTACTTTGCAAATTCTCAACTAACTATTTTTTTTCTATTTTTTCAAATTGGCAAAAGTAGGCTTCAAATGCTTTACAATACAAGAGGATAAAGAAGATGATGAATGTAAACATTTTTAATGTAGCATCATAATATTTTTTATTATTAGGTTATATTTTTCTTATAATCAACTATATACTTTTATAGGAACCAAGTAGAGAGCTCTTGGGAAGAAGTGTGAAATTTTTTTGAAATATATGTTTACGTATTTTATATCTTTTAATATTTTATTGTAAAACAGAATTAAGTTTGGTTTATTATGTATGGAAATCTTTCAATTTCAGAAATCATTTAAATTATTGGAAAAGTTTATAGTTTTTAGTATTTTTTTATTTCTAAATATTTCTATAAATTTTTCAAACTCTATCAAACTCGTGGATATCCATGGGTATCTACCTTCCCTGAGGAAGAAGGGTCAGACACCAACCATGGGCACGGGTAAGGGCAAGAGCATTTTGGCCTCGTGGGGATAGGGGGTAAGGAGCAATCCTCACCAATGCCCCACCCTATTGACATTTCTACTTGCTCAATCTACTTTTGTGAGGGCTTTAAGTCTTCCCCAGATGGTCATCTTGTAATAATATTAATTATACTGCAAAGTGGGAGGTATTTTTTCTTGTTTCAAGCTTGTGACTACTTTTTTTCAAAGCTCCTGGATTGCTCTCTCTCACAGATTGATTTCCTAGTGTTCTGTAACAGTGGATTTGTGCTCAGCAATGATCCATTTGTGATGGCCCTGTCGAATTAGGCACTTGATCTCATTGCAGAATTGGAAGTAATTTTTTGTATTGAATCCTTTCTACCTATGAAAAGCCCAATACTTTTTGACAATCCTTTCAGTTGTCTTTCTTAGCCTTTTCAATATGCCCTCATTCTAGATCACTTTGATTGACATTTAAGTTATCGTTCTTTTTCAAACACTTTCTTTATTGTTGTTTCAATGATGTGTAGTTGCAAAACCATCTGATTGAGGATAGGTTGACAACTTTGATGTCAATCCTCTTTGTTCTTTTACTCTTGTTCTTAATCTTCTTTTCTTGGTTTGAAGCACCGTATTCATCATATTCATATCCTCATAGGCTATATATCAATTTACAAGGTCGAATAGCCTCTTCATCATCTAGGTTGTGCTTAAACTAAGACATTGGCATATGTTTGTACCTCAAACCTAGGAATATAACATCAATAAGAAATCAACACAAAGGTTATTTATTTTCAATATTTGTTGTTAAATTTGGTAAAGAAATCCCTCAAAAACTCTCCCTTATTTTGCTTGCCAATGTTCAAATAGATAATTGGTAGTTGCTTTTTCTGTTGTTGTAAATGATGGAGAAACTTTTCACAAAGCTAGCATAACAAAGAACCGATCATAGCGTAACTCCATGGAATATAGGGACCAATAACTTGGCATGCATGTGGTTGTTATGCCCATAGAGTTGCATTATGCACTTGAGTTGGAAAAGGTGCTCCTAGGATTAGTTGTGTCTTCATACCTGGGCAAACTTATAAGGATTTGACATCCAAGGTTATCTATTCATCGAGAATCTCCTAAAAATAATTCTCATTCTTAATGTCTATGAAGACCAAAGTCGGTGCCATATGAATTTTGGGCAAAGTATCCATGAGAAAGATCCTCTAAGTTTTTATTCATATGTTAAATTTGATGTGGTATCTATTCCCAGTTGTCATTATTGGTAGAACGGCAGTGTCTGTTAGTTAGCATTTTTTACAACTTGACCTACCGAATATTGGGCTCTGGGGATTAAGATAGTCCTTCCATAGATTCCACAACCTCCTCATCTAGAAAATAAAGCTTTTTTGCTTCAATCAACATGCTTGTGCAAGGGGTTTTGTTCATGTTATGATGAAGACTTAGAGGATCAAATCATGCTTCGTCATGATAGAATTGTTTAGTGGCCTCCTACAAAGGTTGTGGCATCATGATGGATGAGGGAAATAGATGATCGGGTTGCTTTTGAAGTTTATGAAGGGTGAATGAGACCTCTTCACTTATGAGTTGGAGAGTTAGCTAAATAAAATAGTGACCAAATTGTCTTAGTGGGTGCTAAGGCTAAGAGTATTTTGATAGCAAAGGTATATATTATGTCTGATCTTGATGGTGGTGATTCCTCATGTTCATTTTGCCTCTCAAAATATCCTCGTCTAGTGTTTAAGATTTTTCTCAAAATTGCTAGAAAAAATAAACCACAAATGACGTAACTGATAATGGAGATTTTATAATAGATTATGTTTGATGTCGATATCAGTGGTGGTAAGGCTATTCGAGCTAAGACATGGTGGGCTAAGCCCATAATCATGAGGAGAGGACATTAAGCTTATTTAGGTAGCCCTAAATAAGACACTTGGATGCTTAAGTTGAATTGAGAAATGGAGTTTGTAAGGCCAAGTGGGTAAACAAGAATAAATCAAGCTATTTAATGCATACTTGTAGCATTTACAATGGTAGGTATTTATAGGGAAAGAAAATCTCTTTCAAGTATAGGGTCAAAATGAGTGGCTAATCCCTACAAGAATATACAATCGTCATTAAGGTTATAGGGGCATTTTAAGTCTTTGGCAAAGCACCAACCAATAGGTTGTACAATTGCTTAATCAAGGCAACCACTTTGCGGATGTAAATAATGAAGGTATTAAATGTGGGTGTAGATGGTGAACAGTGACATTAATAAATTTGGGTGAGGATGTTATACCTGTAGCATATTAATGCAACCATTGGTTTGTCAAATAAATAAGCTCCCCTTTTGAGGATCAAACCTAATCAGCTTATCTGTTGTTGGAGCCTTTAGATGAAGCTTGATTAATTCATATATGGCAAAAGATCGACCTAAGAGAGGTTGACTCAATAACCTCTATTGGCCGACAAGTGGTCAATCCACCTATAAGGTCAATTACACTTTGATCATTGAGGGAATGTGAACCTAGGGATGGTCATTCCTTCAAAAAGGACTTCGAAGTCAGTAGCTAGAAGGCGGTGACCTTCACAAGGTTGATTAGGCAGCACCAATAATAATTATGTCGATGTGGCACTTGAGCAAATGTTCTGGGGTTTGGCCAAGTGAAACATTTCAAGATTTAATTGATCTCCACTCACTAGATTATGAGATATATCATCAAATTGGGAATTAATAACAAATGGCGATAATAATGAGAGTGTTCACACAAATTTCCAGTTTGCAAAAAGAATTACAAGACAAGAAAAATATGAAAAAATTAATTTTTAATTTAAATAAAAAATGGTAACATTTTCTGGAAATATCTTCATAATAGAAGACTAGTTCCTCTTATACTTCTCCTTTGGATTTGATTCAAAGGCTTGATGCTTGTTCTTGAATCGAATGAGTAATTCCCTCCTAAATTTATGGATGAAATCTCGAACTTTCTTAAAATCAAGTATTTATTTTGATATCAAGGTCTTTAGAATTTAATGCTTTTGAAGAAGATGTAGAACCCTCGTTGCAACACTTCTTCGCAGCAAAAGCTTGGACTTGAGAGCTTGATGCTTGAGTTTCTTTAATGTATTTCTTACTATACTTCTTGATGTGTGATATGTCTCCTAGCACCTCTTTTTATAAACACAAATTAAGGTTTGATGACTTAAACCTTGAGTCTCTCCTTAGGTTAGAATATAACTTGAGATGGGCTTCATTTGCTAACATGTCATATTTAAATATGTTAAGCCTAATTAGCTAATCCAAAATAAATAAAAATTTTATAATTCATTTTGGAATGGCCCATTTTATAAAGCCCAAATTTATTATGGATTTTAATTTGAGACCTAAAATAATATCCAATTTAGTTGGGCTATTAAATACTAATTTGTCTCAATAAAATTTCAATGTCAACAAATGCCCCCACTTCAAAGCTCAGCAAATAACATGCCAACTACAATTAAGAGGCGAGATATGAAATAATCATCAGATGAATTCTATGGGCACAATTTGAAAAGCCCATAAAATTAAAAATATCTCCACCAAAAAGAGTTAGGGTGAAATTTAGATTTAGAAAGCCTATAGCAACATTACGTGGGCAAGCTGCCATTTTCTTGATTCAAACTTGCTATTCCTTGCATCATAAGCACGGGGAAACCTCAACTTCCAACAAAAGCGGAAAACAAAAAATAGGCTTTGTGAACATGATGTTTGAATAGGTTAGCTTCAATCTTGAAATTGGCAATTATAAAATGTCTTCCTTCTCCATTTTTTTTAATGGGTCCATTTGCAATTTGGCAAATGTTGGATTTGCACACTAGCAACAACAAACAAAAGCAAATTTTCCCCCCCCACACGGCCATGCCAGTATCCTCATCAGTTTTTTTTCTTTTTTTTGGCTGTTTTCCAATTTTTCTTCCTTCCCCTTTTTTTTAACGCATTCCCACATTACTTGGTTTCCATAATCTAACAACATGGGACTGCTTCCAAGTGATCTCCCAAGATTGGCAAAAAATTAGAGAGTTAATGCAATGCAATCTACCACAAAAATTTCCTTACTTAATCTTCGCTTTCCTCAAATTAGAGAGAATGGCCCCCTCATCTTTTGTCTCACCCAATTACTTTCTTGGCCAAGTAATTTAATGTCAAAGTGCAAATGTTTTCATGCATAAGTTCAGACCCGTGATCAATTTTCCTTTATTTGGAAATAAATCTTGAATGATCCGAATATCAATTCTTGCATTATTCTTTTGCAAGAATCTTGAAGAATATAGAAAATTCCTATTCCTCACACATGAACACTCTATAAATGGTCTCAATGTAGGGTCTTCTTCACACTATAGTGAATTCTCTTCAACTTGAATCCGTTGGCTTCTATCAAATAAGTTTGATGATGTGTGTTTCTTGTTGACAATTGGCCGACATCGTCCTTCATAGTTTCACAAGTTCATGTCTTATGAAACTACATAGTATTTGTTTGTGAATTTGTTTAAGAGAAAACACCTTCATTACATTCCTAATCCTTTGTTTCTTTCTTGCAGGTTTCACAAGCTTTCATCAGGGATTGAGAGCTTTACTCCTTCATCACAACTGTAATCTACCTCTACTAATTTAAGTTGGTTAAAGGTAAAATATTGAAGTAATTCCTTTTTCTTTGGAGTAGATCATTGTGTTATTTTCTTTCTCTTCATTATATTCTTTCTTCATCAAATAACTTACTTTGCATTTAAAATTTTAGCAAAGCTATGAAGATGGATATCAAAGATTGTAGTGAACTAACTCCATGCATCATGATTCAGGGTGACAAAGACTTCTCCAAAGCTAAAAGCACTACATTATGTGTGTATGAAGCGATTGTGGATGCTCAATCCTCTAAGGTTTGATCAAACTACTCCATGTATGTTGCTAAATGGTCGAAAGAGATAACTAAGGAGATAATTGATCAACATTCCGATGCTTTCGCATGTTCCAAAGTCTTGTTGTTGAAATAATCACTTCATGACATTAGAGCCATGCATGTAGAACTCTCACTTCTAAACCACCATCTTAGCATCACTGGAGGCTCATGGAGAATTCCACCATCCAAGTTCAGTAGGTATCCTTTCACACTCTCTTCATTGATCCAAGATTTATGCAACCGTTCATGCCTTTTCTATTATGCTCATTTGTGGCTCCTATAGAAGATGGGCTAGTTTATCTTGCTAATACTCTTTACCAAGCCAGGATCTATGTAGTTGTTCATACCTCTATTTTTTTGTTCATCTACAGCAAGAACATTCTTCAAGCATTCCTCGAGCTATGGTATCCTTCTACAGACACATTGCACACTGTGATTGGGGAATTATCCATCTCTTTAGGGAATCCTTGTGGACTTTATGGATTGTTGATATGTGGTTACTTCTATGACAAAGTTATCCCATCTGCTAAGAAGCTGCTCACTGTAGATATCCTCCAACCTTCTCTACCATGAAGCTGTAAGTATGATTTATAACATACCATACACTTTACAAGAATTTCAATGCCATACGAGAAAGTACTTCTTTTTCTATGATCAGATCTTTCTTAATTCAAGGCAAAAGAAATCGAACGTGTTGAGAAGGTGAATGATTTGAAGAGAAAACTTCTCCAAGTCATCACAAAATAAGAAGAATTGAAGATGTGACTTGTTGAGTTAAGCAGCAAAGAAGAGCTTACAAGTTTATTACTCCATAAAGTTGAACGAAACCTATCCAACATTCAGAGAGAAGCAGCCACCAAAAGGGAAGAAATCTCTAAGCTTGAGAGCACTCCATTTTAAATAATTGATGTAAAAAATCATCCATCTTAATATGCAATAAAAGTTTTTTCTTTTCATCAATCTTTTACTTCCCCTTTTTTTATGCTCTATTTTTTTGCACTTTTCTCATTAACACCAACTAATCAAATATCAAACACATTCGTTCAATGATCAAGTGACTAGATGAATTGGCTCAAACTTACAAACAATTGCCTGCCTTTAAGATAAACCAAATTTGTTTAAAGATGTTGCTGAACTTAAAAAATAAATTGCAAGCTGCCTACGTACCCCATCAAGAGGATCAAGTCATTTGTAGTTCAAAGAATTTTTATTTGAGGGGGGGCTATATACAGTTTATACTCATAGGGGCCAAGAGTATCCATAGCTTAGCCACCTAGGACAAGGTGAAGTATTTCTACATTTTAACCACATAAAATACTTTTAGTAGAGTAGGCTAGCAGTTTATCCATATGCACTACCATTGGTGGGTACCGTACATAATTTATACTTATGCGGGTCAAGAGGAACGTATAGTTTAGGCTCATGCATCAAGGAGCATACTTCTTTATGAATAATAGTACTTCAAAAACTTGCCATTTATGGTGCCAATGCGCAGTCAATCTTTATCCACCAACTTCTATGCACCATTTTTGTAAGCTTCTTTCACCATATAAGGGCCTATCCCACTTTGATATAAACTCATTTCCCATCCACTAGGTGATGGTAAGCTGCCTTCTCACTACCAGGACTAGATCCCCAACTTGAAATGATCGAGGGTGGACTTTTTTGTTGAATGCTCTCATCATGCGAGCTTGGTAGCACTCAAGTTGTTGAGCTTCAAGCCTTTTATCATCCAATGCTTCAAATTTTTCAAGTCTAAGAGGAGTGTTATCCTCAATGGTGAGTCTTTCTTGAATTACAATATGGAGTAAACATATCTAACTTTTAAGAGGGAGAACAACTTCAAATCTAGACAGTAAAGAATATGGAGTGCACTGAGTAGCAGTTCAATGTATCATTCTATATGCCCATAGTGCTTTTCCAACTTTCTCGTGCCAGTCTCTCTTTGACTTCGACACCATTTTTTCAAGAGGTTGCACAAAGTTTTATTGAATGATTCAGCCAAACTATTTACCACTGCATTGTATATCAAGGATTTATGCTGCTTGAAACTAAACTGTGCACATAACTTATCCATCAACTTGTTATAGAATAGCTTCTCATTGTCAATGACAATATCGCGAGGTACCCTATAACAAAAAGTAAGATTCAAATAGATGAACTCAACTACTATTTCCTTTTTAACCTCTCTGAGAGAAATAGCCTCTGCCCATTTGGAGAAGTAATCAGTAGCTACCAATATATATGTATGACTAGCAGGTGACTTCTGAGTGATAGGCCCTACAATTATCTATAAAGCAATAGTAGGATGTAGGGGCTCTGGAGGCTGGTGTACGAAATTTGCATGTAGTTGGCAAGCTTCACACCTCTTTGCATATTCCAAACAATCTTTGATCATTATTGGCCAATAGTAATACATCCTTCTAATCTAAAAATAGAGCTTAAGACTAGACTGCTGAGTGCCACAAACCCCAAAATGCGCTTCGGTCAAGGCTTCTATTACTTTTGTGCCACTTAAGCAATGTTAGTAATTGCCTTCGAAAGATCGATGATACAAAGTATTTTTGTATATAATAAAATGAGACAATCTCCTTCGTACTTTTGTCTTATGGCAAGGATCATTTGGCAACTTTCCATGCTTTAAACAATCAATCAATGCACTCCTCCAATCTTGATCATCACTAATCGATACTAATGCGGCACTTGAATCTTCATGATTAGGTTCAACAGAAGGCGGCATGATCCACCGATTGTATATAGAGACATTTATAGTTTCTCCCTCAGACAGAGCAAAAGTAGTTGCTAGGTTAGCCAATGCATCAGCCATCCTATTCTCCTTTCTCGGTACATAGTTTAAACTAGCACTCTCAAATTTCTTCAATAAGTTTGAGGCCTGCTGAAAAAAAGGCATGAGATGCTCTTTCTTAACCTCATATTCTTTCAAAAGCTAATTGACGATTAACTTTGAGTCTCCATAGATCTCAATTTCCATCATCTCCATTTCTAAGACCATTTAATGTCCAATGATCAAAGCTTACTACTCAACAACGTTGTTAGAGCACAACTTACCCAGTACAATGGAATATGTCAACACTTGCTTTTTTGGTGATGCGAAGACAATCCCTATCCCCAATCCATTAGATCTAACTACTCCATCAAAAAATATCGTCCATGTTGGGATAACTTCAACATAGAGAACAGCTTTATTAGGGAGGTCATCAGATAACTCCCATTCTATAGGGATAAGATGATCAGCCAAGAAATTTGCTAGAGCTTGCCCTTTAACAACCTTTTGTGGCATATAGGTGATCTTATATTGGTTGAATATGATAGGCCACTTCGCTAATCTCCCTGAAAGCATAAGTCTTGACATAACAAACTTGATTAGATTAGCAGGAGAGATGAGTCATATGAAGTAACCTCAAAATAGTGCTTCAACTTCTTAATGGCATAGAATAATGCTAAGTAGATATTTTCAATATGGGAATAATTCAACTCATTTCCAATCAGGGATCTGCTTAGGTAGTAAAGTGCATTTTCTTTACCCTCCTTATTTTCTTAAGCCATAAGAGAACTAATCGACCTGTCTTGTGCTGCGATATACAATATAAATGGCCTTCTAAGTACCAAAGCTCCTAACACCGGCAAATTTAAGAGGTACTTCTTTATACTTTCAAAAGCATTCTAATATCCTTCATCCAATCTAAAAGAGACTTCTTTCTTCATAAGAAGATTGAATGGTTGGTACCTCCCAACAAGGTTTGATATGAACCTTCTTATGAATGCAAAACTACCTTGCAAACTTTGTAGTTCCTTTAAGTTCTTTAGCATAAGCATCTTCTGGATAGCATCTATCTTTACAGGATCAACCTCAATAGCTCATTGATGGACTATAAAGCCAAGGAACTTGCTTGATGTAATGCTAAATGCATATTTAAGGGGATTCATTTTCAAGTTATATTTTCTTAACCAATCGAATACTACTCGAAGATCTACCAAGTGATCACTTTTTTCTACTTTTGACAACCAAATCATCTACATAGCATTTAACTCTTTTGTGCAACATGTCATCAAATATGTTTTACATAGCATATTGGTAAGTAACACCAGTATTCTTTAACCCAAAAGGTATCACTTTATAACAGTAGATACCTTTTGGAGTACGAGAAGCCATACACTCCTCATCTTGTGGTGACATCCTCATTTGGTTGTATCCTAAGGATCTATCTATGAAGGACAAGGCCTCATGACTAGTAGTTACATCAACCATAAGCTCAATGATAAGCAACAGAAAGTCATCTTTCAGGCATGCTTTATTTAAATCTCAAAAGTCGACAAAAATACAAATTTGGCCATATTTTTTCTTGTAGGCACGATGCTAGATATCCATGTCAAATACTTAACTTCTCTGATGAACCCAACATAAATAAGCTTGTTTACTTCAGCTTCAATTCAAGGAATACGTTTCGAGTGGAGAATTCGGTGTAACTGCTTTATTGGGTGCACCATATGCTTTATGCCGAGGTGATAAATTGCAACTTTAGGATCCAATCCCAGCATCTCTTTATATGTCCAAGTGGAGACATCTCTATACTCACTCAAGGTTCTTAAATACTACTTTCCTCTTTATTACATAAGAGGGAACTTATGAATTTAGGGCGTGGCTCCTCTGTTGTGCCAAGATTTAATTCTTTAAACTCATCCATAGTTGCTTGTCCACTATCTTCAAGTTGTTGAGGGACTTTCTAAATATCATCTTCAGGGATGTCTGAGTTAGAATCTTCATTAACCGCAACATGATGACATGAGTGTAGCTCATTGTCTTCTTCATCATCCAACTGTATAGTATCTACAACCTCTACTTTTTGAAATGTAACCCTTCATTGTATAACTTTATTTGCTTTTACAGTAGGGATAAACGTCATTCTCCACCTTCGATAATTTGTATCTTGCACAAAGTTACCCATAATCAATCTGTCAAACTCTCTAAGGTACTAAGGGTTTAGCTTTTCTATAACACTTCTGTAGTTACAGCTTATAGTGACCTCCACTTTATCTTCACATCCGCCATCTTCATTAGATGAATGTCTCATAATACATCGCATCATCTTTATTGGTTGGTCCATATTGATGATTAGGATTAAGGATTTAGCTTCACTCAATTGAGATAAGCAAACAGTCTGACCTTCAGCTCTGAACTCCATCATGTCAACCTCATCACAGTTAGTTTTTTTCCTTGATTTTTCTACAGCATTACTTCTAAGTCGAATAAAGACCGAACCTCATGGATGATTTGTTGTAGGCCCTTTACGAATTGATAGATTCTAATAAAGTTTATAAAAAATAAAAAGATAATTGGTGTGAGTGCTCAGTCAATTGAATACAGAGACGCAACGATCACCTGACTTCTGACTTCCATCATTACCATCTTTATCAGCTGCAATATGTTGGACACTAACGCATTTATCTTTTTTCATCACACATATTCTAATTGGCTTATTTGGTGCATATCCCAAGCCGATCCTTGGCTGATCAACATGAACCCTTAGCTTCATAATTTTTGTTATGCTTTGGCCGATCAATACGAAACCATTCTCTAGTCAACTCCAACTTCAACTCCCCTAACTCAAATGGATTGGAAAAGTCATCTCCAAGCTTAGCCAAGAGACTGTAAGCTTTCGAATCAAACATCCTATGAAACTTTTGACATTGAGTCCCACCAAAAAAAAAAAAAGTTCAATTGAGGCCTTTGAGTTCAAACTGATAATGGGCATGATTAATTCCTTCCTTATAACTTTGTAGTCATTAGATCTTATACCCTTGATTTGTTCTTTTTTATCATGCAGTAATGGAATGTACATTTCATATGGCTTTTTTTCTTTCTTTCATCATGATTAAAGGGTGTATTGAAATACAGGCAAATTAGGTGTCCCTCCAGATTCAATGACTTTACTTACCAAAGTTTTGACCTCTTGAACTTTTGATCACCAAACTTTGGAGTTATGAATTTAACATGCTTTCCCTCAATAGGATAATTGCCTAGATCTTTTGACGATAGTGTTTTCTGCACTGAGCTTGGGTCTAGATACAATTTGGCATCCACAAAGTATGATTCTACTTCAGTGAATGATTTCATATCCGCATTGACCTTCATTATTTCACCATTCTTCAAATATTTGAAGTATTAGTGAAAGGTAGACGAAACTACTCCATTTTCATGAAGCCATGGTTTCCTAGTAGTAAGTTGTAAAAAGTCCTTGTGTCAATGACATGAAATAAAGTATCTATTTTTAATTCTCCAATAGTAAGATCTAGGCAAATCATTCAAATGGCTCGTTGGCCTCCCTAATTGAAACCTTGAATGTTCAAACGACTGCAAGATAAGTCCTCAACCGTGTTCTCCAATTATTCCATAGCATATTTTAGCATGATGTTAACCATTGATCCCCCATGTTCTGATCTTACATAAATCCAAAAACAAAGAGCGGCTAGTTATGGGGCTTTGATCCCAGCAACAAATCGTCATTTGTAAAGGCAATAACCACACAACAAGAAGCAAAATTTTGGCTCTCCATTTCTCTAGATGTAGTAAATGCCGTTTTGACCTTCTGCTCAGAAAATCTTATAGAAAAAAAAAATCTCCTAGAATAACATGATCCCAATGATTTCTTCTCAATGTTCTCGACTTAACATGAGAAGATTTTATATCTCTCACTAACTTTGGTTGAGGGCACTTAGTGAGATGTTGTCTTTTCAAGAATAATGGATAAAGTTGGTTTGCCTTTGCCTCCGTCAGTGTGTCACAAAAATCCATTTGACATCATTTTCAGTTTCAGAAACAGAACATACGTCTGATTTTTCCTTTTTATCAATGGACAAAGCTTCAAACATGACTTAATACTACACATTAAATTGTTTATCTATAGTTGTGTAGTATTTCACGTTCTATGTTCCATGCTATCAATAGCTAATTGTTAATGAAATTGAATAAATCGGGACATCACAAAATTTTCCTCTTTTAGAACTCTGTACAAGTTCTCAGAAAAAAAAATCACAACAAAAAATAAGTAAATCTGGACAACTTTCTCATCAAGGATTTCCCTGATATATGCTTATTTTAAGCTTAAAATTTTATTTTACTAATATACAAAAAATATTTTATTAATAAATACTTTTATTTTAATAATATTTTACAAAAGACTAATTTGGTCATTTAAAAATTTTATTTCATTCCTACTAATTGTTCCTATTTACCAATCATTAGAATGAAATTAGGGAAGGAATGGCAATTCTATTTCTTTTTCATTCCTTGTATATACCAATCATAAGATAAATTATACAAACATCATTTCATTCCCAACTTCATTCCATTCCCAACTTCATTCCATTCTTAAAATAATTCCATTCCCACCTAATTCCATTCCTACATACCAATCACCACTTATAGCTATAGGCATAAAAGGAGCTGCATCAACCCACAGGTGTGCATGATGACGTATGATTTCGAGCGCCTAGTCAGGCCTGGAATTGGCTAATTGATTGGCATAGCATTTGATTTTCATAACGGCATAACCCACTTCAAACAATGTGACAAGATTAATTTATGGATGTTGTAGCGTTGAAATCCTTCAAGAATTTGATAACATGACAAATTAATTCATAATATATCCGGAAAACTAATCTCATCAAAGTATCAAACTTTATCAGAGGGATTAAGGTTACAAAGGGAAAATATATAAACCGTTAATTCTGTTGGAGGGGGAGAAAGCACAAAACCATGTATAGTTTTTCAACT
The DNA here is from genome assembly GCA_014898725.1 of Jacaranda copaia. Taxonomy (NCBI): domain Eukaryota; kingdom Viridiplantae; phylum Streptophyta; class Magnoliopsida; order Lamiales; family Bignoniaceae; genus Jacaranda; species Jacaranda copaia. The sequence goes on from JACGDI010005566.1 coordinate 988,159, forward strand.
ACAGAAAGAATACACCATTTTCCCCAGCTCTTACTCGTGATTGATCATTGAACCCATTGAAATAAATAGATAAAAACGGAAGCTAAGGTGTCTGCCAAATAAACACAATACCTTCAGTGAACGAGTCTCCAGTCGGGAGAAGCCACAAACTGTCACATTGAGACTCGGGAGAAGCCACAAACTGTCACATTCTAACTTCTATTCCTGCCCCAAGCAAGTGCTCTTTCACAGATTGGACAGGCACCTGCAACTCGTGAAACAATGACATATCAAAAACAACAGTGAAGCCAAACATTGATGAGGACATAAAGCGCATTTTAATATTCATTTGCTTTTATCGGATTAAAACAATTTTAGATGTTTTCTTTACTTTTGTTGGCATTGCTTGATAGAAGTAACTGAAGGAACCAAATTGAATACCCCACAATATAAAACAAAGTGTTTCATGAAGCATGCGCTGTCAAGAGGAAAAATGAAATAAAATCTTTTCAAGAACTCCATGAATCACAATGTGGTGGAAGGTTCTCCTTGTCTTTCATAAACTTTACCTCCTTTCGATGGAAAATACCAGCAGCAAGGGCAGCTGACGCGTTCGTTTCGGAGAAAACTTCTGAGAAGTGTTCAACTGCCCCAGCACCACTACTTGCTATCACAGGAATGCTTACAGCATCTGAGATGAGCTTTATCAAATCTATATCAAATCCTTTCCCTTGACCTGGAAAGAGATCAAATGTAAACAAACATAAGTTCAATAACCTATTTTCTAGGGGAATAACAATACAGATGCAGCACAAAGAAAACTGTGCAAGTCCTTTACAAATTATACCACAAAGAACAAAACCATGTGTAAACCAATTAGAGAATCCAAGGAAGACTCTATCAAAGTAATAGTAGGAAATGGAGCAAGAATTAACTATGTGCCCCTCCTTACCATGCAATCGGTAAGAAAAATTTAACAATGAGAGAAACAAGGAAATGGCAAATAGAGAATAAATTGAAGGACGTACATCAACACTCCACAACTGCTACATAACAAAGCACTGATATAGGCATACCATCACAGTCAATGCAGTTTAAGAGTATTTCTCCAGCCCCCAGTTCTTCAACAGCTTTTGCAAGTTCATATGCTCCAATTGGGCGACCTTCACGCCCACCATTCACCTTAAGAACAGTCAGTAAAATGTATTCAAGCATTCAAGAACATGGGTACAAGTTCTACTCTGCAAGATAATCTCAACGGAAAGAAAAAGAAAAGTAACTAAATGCTTGGGTAGCAGATCACAAGGGTGAATTGGTAGTCTTTAAAATGGTTTCCACATCCGCAAAAAGTTGGGAGAAAAATTTAGAAGACACAGCAGGCATAACTACGATGCTATCACATGATAATGGCGCATTCCTTGTAAATCAAAGATACCTAGATGGCATTCATCGACTCTTCCAATCCAGGAAGTATTTAATTATCTCTGATTGCTAAAACTTTTAATACACCTAAAAATTAGCTCTGGTTTTTGGTTAACAAGCATCACATCAACTTGGTGCAAGAAACCAAGAAAGTGAGGAAAATATGAACATTGACGGAAACCAAAAAAGGAAAAAATACATACCGTGCATTGGTACCATGCATATTGCTCCCCATTTGGACCTGAAACCAGAGCAGGAGCCCATTAGTGCAGCATCTACTTTTTTATCTGCTTCATTTTTGTCTTTACTATAACTCCAGCAGGCAGGGTGATCATAATACAAAAACTCAAAATGCTTCGGTCTTGGTCATCACTGCATTCTAGCTATTAGACAACAGATAAATAAAAATTCCCAGCTCATCATAGCAGTCTCAAGAAATGCCAATAGATTTGGGCCTACAACTAGAAAAGCTTGGGAGCGGCTAGTAAACAGTGAATACCAACATCTCACCCATATACCTTGGTGCCTTACTCTAATGGACTTGAATTCCACATCCTTGGGATCTTTCAAGTATACTCTACGAGGATCAATGCTGACAACAACAGCCTAAGATGCAAAAGATATAAAAACAAGAAATGGAAAAAATAAATAAATAAAACGGAGAACCAAATATGAAGAAATGAGGGGAAAAAATCAGATTTGAATTGCATAAATATATGTTTGCCACACTGACTTGATTTCCATACACTCTAGAGATCTGCTCTAGGCTGGTCTTTCCAGATTTTACCTTGACACAAAAGCAAGCAACATAAATTTTCAGAACACAAATAAGCTGAAGGATAAAGAGAAGCAAGGAGATTACTTTTGTTTTTAGGTACTCCTCTGCGGCATAAACTGCGTCACTTCCAATTGAAATCTTATCTGCACCAGATCTGAAGTATTCTGAAGCAACTTCCAAACTAGAGTAGTACCTGTGGAATGTTTTCGGTATTAATGCTAAAAGCAAAAGAAGCAAATATCTAGCTGAAGAAGTTCTATAGCAAAACTATTTTTGATACATATGCAAGTTTTACAACCAAAATTACAAGAAAGATAAAAGAAAGGCAAATATTCTTTGCACGAAGCACAAGATCTTAAGAATTAAGAAAATTACCTGCCATTTGCATCAGTAAAATCTCGAATGCCACCTCCAACTGTTAATGGCACAAAAACATTCTCCGATGTGCGCATCAATACCTACAAGGAAAGAATGATATAGGCGACTATCAATGCTGTCAACTCTCCTGCTGATACAATTTATTATATAATTGAAATTCAATGTTCCGGAAAGGTCCAGGAGTAGATTAGAGAATGTGGAATAGAAAAAATGAAATACCTAAAACATATTGCATTCATTCTTACTGTTTACTTTCTGAAGGTCAATTAGAGTACAGAGGAAGTAGACAGATTAAAATAACTGTAAAGCAACCATACCTGTAACATCGGTAAATTTTCAAGAGGAAAGTCGCGGAAGCCAGTGATGTTCAGAAAACTCACCTGGATAACATGAATGATCAAAATCTGAGTTTTCCTGTATGTCTAAGTTACCTTATTTTTTCTATTCTCTGTTCCTTTTTTCTTTCTTTCCTTTTTTTCTTTTTCCGTTCTTCGTGCATGCATTTTCAAAGGGTTTATGGTTATATATCTGCATTAGCAACTGCAAACAGCATAGTAGGTTATTATCCATTATCCAAGGGCAAAGTATACCTCATCAGCCCCATCCTTGTAATATTGTCCAGCAAGATCCACAGGCTTGCCAAGATTTCTCACCTTTAGGAAGAACAATCAAATAAAAGTAATAGTTACAGAGCTTACACCAATATCCATTCATCTTGTTTCATCTTGATACAAAACAATAACATTCACCGTTTAGATATGACTAAAAGTTCTAAAGATCTACTAACTTTGCCATGCTGACATTTGCACACCACAGTAACAGGCTTGATTGATATCATTGAATTATCATAAGATGCAGAAGCACAATGCAGCATAAGAATAGAAATAACTTAGGATTGCTGCCAGAGCAGTACACGGTCAAAAATTAAGCATCAAGAGAATACTTGAGCTTGAAGTTTGAAATACTTGCAAAGAGGAGGCTTTAAGAATTAAAGAATATTTGATCACACTTGTATGATCCAGCATATACTTAGTTATTTGGTCTTTATTTAACAGAGAGAGAAAGAATTAATATATTGGGATTCCAGAAAAGCCTTGCACTGGTATGTCAAAAATGACTCCCTTGGTCAGTCAGTCAAACACCCAGCAAAAGGTTATATCAAGGGTAACCAGTGAACCAAGACCGCTGCAATACAAACAACCAGAAACATGACTATAACAGTCCAATCATTCAAATATTATCAGGCCTTACCTCATTTTCTTTGGTATGCTCTCTTACATCATATTGGTCTCCTTTAGTTACAACAAGATCACCTTTATCATTTGTCCTCACATCAAGACAAGCAATGACCTGAACATTTATGAAATCAAAATAAATAAAATAAAATTACAATAATAATAATAAAAATAAATGCTAAGAGTGTTGCGTGCAACTATTCCCTGACAATTTCTGAAGTCAAATTAATAATAATAATAATAATGATGATGATGATGATGATGATGATAAATCCTCAGAGTATGCTGCAACAATGACCTGAACATTTATGGAATAAAAAGTAATAGTAAATGCTCAGAATGTTCCTCTCCTACAGCTAAATACGAATCAAGTTGAAGAACTCCACAGGGAGAAATCGCATCATCGTAAATTTCAAATGGAAAAGGTTATACAATGAATAACGGTTTATTATTACAAATATTTTCTTTGGTTGCGACATTACAATGAAAGGATTTGCAATCTATCTTCGTTTTGGATGTCAGGTTTGTTCATAATCTTGAGCTAAAATTTTAATTGGAGGGAGAATATAGAAACTTTGGACTTCCACATACTTTGGAAAATCAAAAATGTGAATAGAGATGGAACATACGCCCAATTCACCAACCTTATGTAACCAAAAGTAAATCTATTGATAGCATTAAATAGTTAACAGTCTAATGCCACATTACTCACCCTCTTTGCAAGTTTAGATGCTTTCCCCTGGGCGGGCCTCTGTGTTCACAAGAGGGTTTAGTTCGTTAGATGTTTCGCAAATACATAGAGAAGCACACCAATACTTGAGAGAGTACTACCTTTGTTGTCTCAGTCTTGGGATCCAAAAACCTTCTAAGGACAGAGAGACCAACATCTGCAAAATTCTTCAAATATAAGGTACAAATACCAAATTTGACAACTCACACAAAGCTGAACAGAAAAGATGAACTCCAATTTCCCACTGTCATCCAAATGGCTGAGTCTACTTCATGGTACCAATCTCAGAATTCACACTAGACTTTATGGAAAAAGTCCTAACCTCCACTTTTCTCTGGGTGGAATTGCACAGCATGAACATTTCCCCGTCTTATAGAAGCTATGAAGTTGTCACCATAATTGCACATAGAAGATACCCATTCTCTGTTATCATCAGACTGCAGAATAATGAAAGAAATTGGCCATTTGAGATGAGATGGAATCAAGAAAGGGAAACTTGAAAGATATCACTAAGCACCATGAAGGCAATATGAAATAAATTACTGGCATTGCGCGGTACGAATGGACAAAATAGACGTGATGGCTCGCAATATCATCCAAAATTTGAGTCTCTTTTGTTATTTGGATAGCATTCCAACCAATATGAGGTACTCTGAAACCATTTGATGAGTCAAAACGACCAACTACCCCGGGAACCAAACCAAGGCCTTTCACTGAGAAAAGGGAACTGTCAAATCAGCTTGATTAAACAATAACCAAATCACAAAACAAACCAGCACCATCCAATTATCATTACTTTAGCATGTTACTAGCAAGAAAGATCAATTCAGGGTTATCAAGATGGTTAGGAGACAGCTGTTATTCCTAGGGAGTAAAAGATTATTAGTAATTACATTCTAATATGGTCAAATACTTCTTATAGATTCATTAGCAAAATCCATTAAAAGAAGAGCAGGGGGGGGTATAAAGCTATGGCAGTTCTGTGGGTTTTCTTAGCCAAAATCGACAGACAAACAGTAAACAACATCTGTGCAAATTAGAAAACTATCTAATCACTAGGGCTTTTACCATTAAAGTTTTGTGGAACATATATAGATAAAATCAATGCTAGAATAGCAGATAGAATGTTGCATAATAAGATATTGGATAAAATGATAATGAAGAAGCACTATTATGCCAATGTGAGCTTTATAATAAAGAAGTTGCATCAAATTCTTACCTGGTCCATTTTCCTCACTTGACTCAAAAAGTAGTTGCAATCCAAGACAAATGCCCAGAAATGGACGATCTTGCTCAATGTAAGAACAAAGTGCATCACCCATTCTACATATATTAAGCAAATCCACATATCAGTAATTGAACCTAAAACTAGAATGCTAATGAGAGAAAAGAATGAGCTCTTGCATCAGTCAAACATTAAATCAACTAAAGAAGCAGGCAACCATATATGATATACAATTTCCTAGCAACAAACTAACCAAAAATGACAATGTATTCACATGGTAAAGTCTAATCTTGACAGCTGTTTCCTGAGCCAACAGGCTATCTTACTTATTGGTGGAAATTTTGAAACTCAAATAGACATTCAAACCCAACACAAAAAGATGAAGAAAAATGCGAATATCCAAAATCAAATACATGTATAGCAGTAAACTAAATGGTGCAGTACAAATAAGATTACCCGGTCTTGTTTAGCACATCCATGGCAGGAGCAAATGCACCTACACCAGGAAAAATAAGACATGCGGCATTCAAAATGTCCTCCGGTGTTTGTACCTAAAAGCAATTTGAGCAGGATAAGAAAAGCAGAGAAACAGGCATGAACGTAAAATTTTTGTTCTTCAGTTATAATGCCTTGAACATTTTTCCCTACTGAAGTAACAAAATGAAAAATGACTCAATTCGTTCTATTAACTTTATTTGCGTTGATGCTTTTTTTTCTTAATTGATTCTTATAGCAATTATACAGATAATTTACTTGTAAAGGATTAAATACAAAAACCGAAAGGTTGAACAAATAAAAATTTACATCTTTGATACCAAAGCCGAGAAATCGAATTGCATTTCTGAGACTCCGCACATTTCCAGCTCCATAATCAAGCAATGTCACCACTGTTAGAAATTTAACACCAGATTAGCAGAAAATTCCAAAATTTAAATCCTCAATACATAAATTAGAAATTACAAAATTAAAATTCTTAATACAGAAATTAACTTCCCTACTCTTCATTAATTAGTACATATGCACGACGCTTATACACACGCATTCATATATAGAAAAGAGATAGAGTACCAGAGTCATCGGCAGCAGAAGCCGAGGCACGAATCGAGAAAGTTCTTGAACGTTTGAATTTGAGAGGGTTAAACTGAAGCAAATGCAGAGAATGAGAACCGCGTGAGTAAGCTGTAGAGGATGAGGAATGAGATGTTGCTGCCCTTGGGAATTGTTGAGCAGAAGCAAATGTCGCCGCCGCCGCCGCCGCCGCCGCCATTTCGTTTGCCGCAGTTTTTGTGCCACCCTTGTCTCGGTTTCGGGCGTTACTCGTTATAGAACAAATCAAGCTGCTGAGTGGGCCTTTGGTGGAAAAATTATTGGGCTTGGCAATTGGAAAATTGGCTCGCCAACCAGTTTATTATGGAATGCAATTTCTTGTAATTATGATTGTCAATAGGTCGAATTTGAATCAAATTTATCATATTTAAATTTAAATTTAATTATCAAAATATATATTCCAATTCAATTCAAAATTTGATAAAATCTTTGTTCGTCAGTATCATATTCAAATTCGATAAATATCCGAAATTCGATAAAAAACTTTGACCAAATTTATTTTTTTTCCTTCTTAAATTTTATAATTATATTGTCCTTATAAAGTAAAAATATATCATATTTGAATTATTAACAACTTTTTATTATATATTAGTCTAAAAGTTAAATATTTAAATACAAAATTCCTATTTCACATTATGTTAATGCATAGATAAATTATTATTTGTCATTATATTTGACATTTTATTAATATCCTTCTTATTTTTTAGGTTAAAAACTCAATATTAATAGTATATTATAAATGTTAATATAGATACTAGGTCAACATAATACATAGATTTTATTTTAATATATTTATTAATATTATATATAAGAGTATTAATTTAATAAAAAAAATATAAAAATTCGAATTCAAATCTTTAATGGATTAAATTGTTTAATTTCATATTCGATTCACTTATTTCGTATTTCAAACATTTATAATCAGATCTGATATATTAGACATTTTAATTGGATTAAAAGTTGATCCATTGACAACCTTATCCACAAACTCTACAGACCTTCACCAAAACAAATTAAAAATATTTTGGGCAAGCTCTCTAGGGACCCAATTTATTGAAAAGAAAGAAAGAAAGAAAGAAAAATAGAGAAGGCCCAAACCGGTATGTTTGAGTGAGCCGGGTTTTGACACCACAAGCAAATCACAATTTTAATAAAAAATAAATATAAATGTGAAACAATATGCTCTGAAATTATATTTTTTAAAAATTAATATACGCAACAATTTATAACTTATTAATTATTTTTTAATAATATTATTATGTCAAGTGGCCTTTGACCTCATACGTAAAGTGTGAGGTTGGAGTTCAAATTTAACGAGCATACATGCATTTGTTTAAATATATAAATACAAATAACATTATTATCATCACATATAAGAAGTTATGATTTTATTTAATAATACTTTCATCATATATAAAAGTTAACTTTTGTTGCTAATAAACTCGAATAAATTTAGCTAGTCTAGTAAGTCTAACTACTCATGCTTAAGGTTAGGGAAGGGCGCGAATTCACAAAAATTTTGATTAGATATGATCAATTGATGTTTCCATGTATGATCGTGTCTTCCACATTATTCTTTTCTCCCTCCAATTTAAGTTAAGTATAAGATGGATGCTATTACATAAATAGAATGGTGAATTATTGGATTAAATATTCTTTTTATTTATTCAAATATGTATATTAATTTTGTTAGAATTCAAACCTCAATTCTCATATTTGTATGTATAATCGACTAAGCACAATATTTTACTATATAACATAATCTATAACATGTCTTGAAACAATACTGAAAGCTATTTTTGTGGCCCCTATTTTGCCATGATTTGGCAGAAGTATTATTACCAAAATAAGATGATTCCACTTATATAGTGATGGACACGGTCAGGATGAGTACCAAACCAATATAGTGACGAACCAAGTCAAGTCGAAAATTCTCAAGGGATCATAGACATAAAAGTGTGATTGGATTTCAAGAGTAAATTTGCCCAATTGAAAACTTGGTTCTTGCATAATAAAATGCTATTTTGACAGTACTACATCCTTGTATGATAGAGGATATGTTGGGTTTTGAAGGGAAAAATGTTGAGCGTACCATGAAATTCAAGTTGAAAATAATGAAAATAGCAAAAAATGGTGAAAATGATGAAAGAATAGCAAGAAAGGGTGAAAACAGTGCAGAAACAATGTAGAAAGTATGGATGACCAACAACAGCGAGTGTGCTCAGGCGCTAGGGAGCCTAGGCGCCCATCAAGTAGACGCCCCCATGCTGGGTACAACTGGCTTGTGCCCTGATGTAAGAGTAACTACCTTTTCCGGTAGAATTGCATGCTATGTGTGCTCGGACACATGATGACCCAATAAGTTATTTTTCAACCCAAATTGATATTTAATCCATTTTCTCCCATTTTTGAAAAATAACCCTATTCAAATTAGTTTTGGACAGTTTTTGAAATTTTTCTCTCTAACAAAGGTTAAAACTAGGGTGTTAGGAGTTCTTGTAAGATTTATAGGACTTGAGTCTATACTTGGTACTTGATTTGCGATCAATAAAATTCATCCATTTTTTGATAGAGTAGACATATCGTCAAATCACATTAAATCTTGAGTTCTTTCATTGAATTACTTTGCGGGTATCTCCTAATTATTATTATTTGGTCTTTCTGGGTTACAACAAACTGTTGCGCGCCAAGCACACGGTGGAGGCCCAATTGACCGTTTTTCAAACTTATATTTAATCGATTTTCCCCCATTTCAAAAAAAAAATAACCCAATTTAAATTAGTTCTAGATTGTTTTGGGATTTTTCTCTCTAACGGAGGTTAGAAGTTCTCATGAGATTTGTGGGACTTGAATTTGTACTTGGCACTTTTAAAAAAAAAATCCCAAACAAATTAACTTTTATTAATAATATTCAACACACATTGCTTCAACATTGAAGTTAAGGGGATTATCAATCCAAACCCCATGGTCTAACATAGAACCAGTCGCCCTAACTGTCGCATGCGCTATTGTGTTCACAGAACACTTAACAAAAGAAACAAGAAGTTATCTAAGCCATTTTTAAAACATCTATAGTCATTAAAAATAAGCCTTAAAATAGAAGAGAAATTTTCATGACTATTAATAGCACAAATTAATTCATGTGAGTCAGACTCCACCACACACATTGAAAAATTTACTTGTTTAATCTAATTGAGAGCCTCTCATATCCCTAGACATTTGATTGGGAAACTATTTGAAGTTCCATGGAAGGTTCTGAATCCTGTTGCTACAATTCCCCTTCATGATTCCTAGCAACCTATCTCACTTCCATCATGTTTTTATCTTGAAATACTTTTGCATAAGTGTTAACTTTAATCCAACCATAATTTGGCTTTGCCCATGCTTTAGGAAGAAAACCATTATGGTTATGTGTATACATTTGCTCATTCTTAACCTAAGCATATTCCCATTGATCCAAAAAAGGCTGTAGTTCAAAGCACTACATTACTAGTCTTTCCTACCCCCTTCTATATTATATTGTTTCTATTATTCCACAAACTCCAACAATCATTATAGCCGGTTCACAAAAATTATTAGGCATAGAAGAGAAAACTTGTTTAAGCCATTCCATATAAGATGACACATTACCTCATATGAAACCTATTTCTGAACAAGTCCAAACTTGTTTAGCAAAAAAGCACTCAACAAGAACATGGAGGATAGATTCTCGGTTAGACCTGCGTACTTGGCATTCCTCGGTTGCATTTACATTCTTCATTCTTAGCAAATCTTTTGTTGGTAAACATGAAAGGATTGCTCTCCATACCATAATCTTGGTTTTTGAGGGTACCAACAGCTTCCAAAATTTCTTCCAGAACATGCAATCCTCCTCAGATTATTGGTTCCTTTCTACCAATAAGATAAGAAGCCAATATGCATACTTCACAAAGTATTTTCTAGTTTTCTCCTTGCACAGTACCAACTATCTTCATTATCCCTCAAACTAATTGGTATCTAGTATACAAGGTCTTTATCTCTTTCATTAAAAAGCTCCTTAATCAATTTAAAGTTGCACTCCTTACTCTGAGAGATTAACAAATTAGCCACTTTAGTACTAGCAAAACTATCAAGAAAAACATTAGACATGATTGAGTTTAAGACATGAGGTAGCCAAGGATCATAGGCCTCCCAAATTCGATTCCTATTTCCTATTATTTGTATGCTGCCATTCTTGATCTAAGTCTGAGCAATTATAAGACTCCTCTAAATGTAGTTGGGATTTTAATCCTATTAATCTTTCCTTGATTTTCATACCAATTGAGTGTGGCCGAAAAGACCCCTTCATATAGAATGAAGAGATATGGAGATAGTGGATCACCTTGACGTAGTCCTCATTTTGGCACAATTAGTCTTAACAAATCATTCCCTTTAACAATATTGTATAAAACGGATGTGCATCACATACACATTAGGTCCTCCAACCTTTGGAAAAAACCAAGTTTAATCATAACATTCTCTAAGAAACACCACTCCATCCTATCATATGCTTTATTGATATCTACTTTCAAAGCCACATAACCTTCTTTTCAGAGAGATCAGTCTCAATCAGTCATATAGGTAGGCTTCTCCTTCTTTAGGATCAAAACAATTGTTGTATTATTTAAACCTTCAAGTAACATAACTTCATTTAAGTATGATAAGCAAGCATCAACAACTTCCCTTTGCACTATAGGCCAAAAGTTTTGGAAAAACCTTAGATGCATTCCATTAATTCCTAGAGATTTATTAGGGTGCATTTGGAATAATGCCTTCTTGATTTCTTGAGGAGTGAATTTAACAAATAAGAAACTGTTCTACTCATTTATGACTCAACATTAAACATTACCAAGGATTGGTTCTATATTATAGCTTGAGGGTGTAAACAAGTCTTGAAAATATCCCATCACAACTTCTTCCAATATGTTGTCCCAAGTCTTCCAAGTCCTATGCCCATCTTTTAATTAAGTAAAAGGAATTATTTTTTCGTCTACCGTTGGCAACCGCATGAAAGAACCTTGAATTCAGGTCTCTCTCTTTAAGCTAAAAAACTTTAGAACTTTGTTTCCAAAATATTTCCTTCTGCTGCAAAACCTCAAAAAACTTTCTTTTTGTATCTTTGAATTCCATTACACTAGAGGTATCCCTTCTCTCATGGAGATTTGCTATCCTTTCCATAAACTATCTAGCCAATTTTTGAAATCATTTTTCAAAGTTTCTGCCCACTTTTGCAAATTGTGGCCACACCTTTGAATATTTTGTTGGAATGGAACTCTACCACTACTTGACCAACTCTTTGCCACTATTTGTTTGCACCCTTGCTATCTCAACTTGAAATTCTCAAATAAAAAATGTCAAACTTGATTATGAGATATAGAACCAAGAACATCAATCAAAATAGAATAGTGATCAAATGAGGTGATTTCAACATTTTTAACTCGATAATTTCCAAACATATTGATCTAGTTAGACATAGCCATGGCTCAATCTAGCCTCTCTTCCACCTAATTGTCACCTATCTTTCCTCTTTCCCATGTAAATTTATATTTAGACATCCCTAGATCAATCAAACCAGCTTTTGCCACTGCGTTTCTGAAGCCCTCAATTAAATAATGCAAGTAAGGAATCCTACTTTCTTTTCGAATCGGCTAGTATGTCATTGAAGTCACACGCACAAAGCTATGGCAAATCAGATTTCTTTGTAAGAGTTCGAATAAGATTCCAAGATTCCCTTCTCCTTATGTGATTAGGCATTCTATAGTAACCAATGAGTCTCCGTATAAGCACTTCTTAAGTGCGAATTTCAACATCAATGTGAAATCTCAAGTAATTGATAAGCTTTGCTTCATCTTTTTTTTTTTCCAAAAAAAGGTTAAATGACCACTATAGCCTAGACAATTCACTACAATCAAACCTTTATAACCCAATTTCTATTTAAAGCCCTGAAGGTGAAGCCCATTTGAGAGAGTTTCAATGGGAAAAACAATATTGGGCTTTTTGCTATTTATAATGTCCATTAGAACTTGAATTGTGTATGGGTTGCCTAGCCCATGGCAATTTCAACATAAAAAACTCATGGTTGTAAGTGAGCTTGGATCCTAGGACCTATCTCTGAACATAAATTTGAGCCCAAAATTTCTGGATCTATCATTTCTCCATCAATACCTTTTTCCACCATTCTCTGCCTTTTTAAATCATAGTTAGCCATATTTGATACATCCACCCCTTTTGGCCCACTTAATGCTAAATCCAAACAAGTTTCTCTCATATCCAAGTGTAACAATTCTTTTCTTCCACTAACATTAGAATTTTCACCCACAATCATGCCCATGCTTTTTCTTTATCCTATTAATCCCTACAAAACCACATTTTGCAAAATACCTTCCATAACTATCGATGGGCTGTCGGCCACCCCTCCGACTATCTCTTCTATTTCAACTAGCTCCACCCTTTTTGCCACTTTATTACGTTTTCCCAATTCGTTTTGCCAAAGCCACTTTTCACTTATCTGATTTGAGTTACATCTGTTTGGAGCTCTCATCCAAGTTCTATACACATTCTCAATGTATTCCTCAAGATGATCAAAATACAATCTCACAATATTTTTCATTATGCTCCAAGTTACCACATACAAAGCAGATTATAGGCAATTCTTCATATTTGAAGTTAACCCAAATTCATTCACCATTTTTTTTTACTTTCATTCTCTTTTTCAGTGGGTTTTGAACATCGATCTCTATTCTTATTCTCATATATGTACGCCATGCACCTACAAAATTATTTTGATCAAATTTAATAAAATTTCCAACAAAATTACCAATTTCTTTGCATATATACTCAGTTGTTAAATGTCCAGGGGTCATTTTCCAACATTCTCTTCATGTCAATCTCATGGAAGAATTGAAACAAATATAACATGGGGCTTATGAATTTAATACAAACCCCCTTCACAGATCTCCAGAGAGCCGTAAATGTATTCTTCATGGCGTTAAAGTTTATTGCTCTATCAATAAAAAACCTACCCACAATTGTCCATTGTAGATTTTTTGGGATAGTATCTGATGACTATTCAATTTCTAACCCTCCTTTCTCCTCTTCTAGAATAGATATCTTTGAGAATTTTTCCATCTTGCAAATACCAGCATTATGTGAATGAAATCTTATGAAGTTAGATAAAATGAAATCATAACTAAAACCCTATCATAAGACAGGATGAGCAAAACTTGTCAAAAGAAAAGATTACAAGATAGCTACAAGGCACTTTTTATAACTAACTTGTACTTAATACTTAATTTGAGATCAATAAAATTCATCTCTTTATAGGATAGAAAAGGCACATCATCGAACCATATTTGGTCTTTTTGGGTTACAAAAATTGGTATCAAGAGCCAAATTCACCAAGATGTCTGCCATTCTATGTCAACAAGATTAGTAGAGAGCACTAAAGGGTAGAAGACGTTTTCAAATGAGGACAAGGATGAATTTGTAGCAAAGGGTTATGGTACTTCAGTATTATCATTAGTAGATAATGTATTAAGAGAGGTCACCATAGAAAGTAAATAACAAGATTGTTGTCAAAGCTGGAGAGTCTATATATAATGAATTCCCTTATAGATCAGCTATATTTGAAACATTTGTACACCCTCAAGATAAAGAAAGGTATATCTATTACTCAGTATATTGATTATTTCAGTAAGGTGAAATTAGATCTCATTAGTATTGATGTGTAAGTTGAGGATGAAGATCAAGCATTGATTCTTTTATGTTCTTTGCATAAATTCTTTAAGCACTTGATTACTACTTTATTGTATATGAGAGATACAATATCAATGAAAGATGTGAAGGCCTCATTGAATTTAAATGAATTGAGAAACATGTCCTAGGTAGTAATGATAGTGCAAGTGGGGAAGGATTGGTTGCAAAAGGAAGACCAAACAAAAAGAAAAATAGTAGAGGTTGAGCTAAGTCCCGAGGTAAGCCTAACTTAAATAATAAATGCTATAAGTGAGGAGGAAAGAGGTACTGGAAACGAAATTGCCCTAAGCGTGAAAAGGTGAAGGATTCAAATAAATCTTTTGATAAAAAAGGGATGATATTGCTTGAATTGTAGAGGATGAATATGATGGAGTACTTGCTTTTAATGTTACTAGGAGTTTTATAAGTTTTGAGTGGATTTTAGATGGTGGTTGTTACTATCATATATGCCCATAAGAGGATGGTTGAATACTTGTTAGAAATACGATAGTGGGAAAGTGGTCATGGGAAATAATGCATCTTATAAAGTTGAAGGGATTGGCACAATGAGTATCAGAATGCACAATAGAATTATGAGGATGCTGACAGATGTATGTAATGTTCCTGATTTCAAGAAAAATCTAATTTTGCTGGTTACTTTGGATAAGAATTTGTGTGAGTATAGAGCTCGAGATAGAGTTCTATGGGTTTCTAAATATGCTCTGCTAATCATGAAGGGGGAGAAGAGAAATGACCTTTACATATTGCAAGTTAGTATAATTTCTAGTACTGCTACGATTTCTTCATCACTCAATAGTACTACAAGGTTGTGACATATACGGTTTAAGCATATAAGTGAGAGGGAAATGTCAAAGTTGAGCAAATAGGATTTTCTTTGTGCAGAAAAGACTAGGGAGCTGGATTTTAGTGAGTAGTGTATTCTTGGCAAGCAACACAAGTGAAGTTCAACACCACAGTTTGCAGGACCAAGGGTACCTTAGATTACATTAACTTAGATCTTTAAGGGCTTTCTCAAGTTCCTTCAAAAGATAGTGCTGGTATATGTTGACATTTATTGATGACTTCTCATAAAGAGTAAGGATGTACATGTTGAGGCATAAAGATTAGGTATTTGTTAAATTCGAGTAATGGAAGACCTTCACTGAGAAACAAAGGTCAAACACTTGAGAATTGACAATAGCTTAGAGTTTTTCAATAAGGAATTTCAGGAATTTTGCAATAAAAAAGGAAATGTGAGGTATCGTGCAATTGTTCATACACCATAGTAGAATAGAGTTGTAAAATGGATTAACAGGACTATTTTGGAGAGAGCTAGATACATGCTTTTTAACGCTAAGTTGTCAAAGGATTTTTGCGCTAAAGCTGTTAATACAACTTGTTATTTGGTGAATAGGTGACCAGTGACTATTTTAGATTGCAAGACATCAATAGAAGTTTGGTTTGGGTCTCCTGCTGATTACTCAAACTTGAGAGTATTTGGGTGTCCAACCTATGCTTATATTTGTGATGAAAAGCTTGATCAGAAGGTAAAGAAGTACATATTTCTAGGTTATGCAGATGGAGTCAAAGGTTATCATTTGTAATGTACTAATGATAAGGGCTCTAAGGTCATTATTAGCAGAGATATGACATTCGATGAGTCTATTGTATTAAAGAAGGTATAGCAGCGTGAAAGTAGTCAAGAGGGCACTAAAGACAAGATAGCATTTGAGATCGACACTCTACAGGTTTCCAAAAAGAAATAAAATGTGGTAGATGAAGTTGGTGAGAACTCATTATCACCTAACCAGTAGTGAGAAATTAATTCACTATAGAACTATCATTTGGCTCGCAATAGAGAGAGGAGGCATATTAAACCACCATAATAATTTAAATATTCAAATCTGGTTACTTATACTTTGAGTTCGGCTATGGAGATTATGACAGATGATACAATCATATACATAGAGGCTGTTTCTCATTCAAATTTTGATAAATTGATAATTACTATGAGTAAAGAGACAGTGTCTCTATATAAGAATAGCACATGAGAGCTAGTTGATGTACGTTAAGAGCATAAACTTGTTTGATGCAAATGGATTTACAAGAGAAAAAAAGGAATTCCCAAGGTTGAGGATGCTTGCTATAAGATGTAATTGGTTACGAATGGCTTTACGTAGAGAAAAGGAATTGGCTTTCATAAATTGTTCTTTCCATTTGTAAAGCATACCTCCATTCACATGTTAATTATCATGGTAGCTTTATTTGATATGGAGTTTGAGTAGATGGATATGAAAATGACATTCTTGTTGGTGAGTTGGAGGAATAGATTTACATGAGCTAACTAGAGAGATTCGTTATTTTTGGAAAGCAAAATTAGGCATGCCTTTTGAAGAGGTCTTTGTATGGCTTGAAGTAATCTCCCAGGCAGTGGTATAAGAGGTTTGATGCATTTATTACTAAGATTGGGTACTCTAGAAGTATTTATGATTGTTGTGTATATCATAAGAAGTATAGTTATGATCTTCTCGTTTATTTGTTGCTTGATGTTGATAATATATTGATAGCCTCCAGAAAAATGTTTGAGATTAATGTGTTAAAGGTTTAGTTGAGTGAAGAATTTGAGATGAAGGATTTGGAAAGTGTAAAGAATATATTAATGGAGATTATCTGTGATAGACACTCTAAGTTGATGTACTTGTTTCAACAAAAATATATTGAGAAAGTAATAGAACATTTTAGGATTAATAAGTTCAAGCTAGTTAGTACACCATTTGGCAGCTCATTTCAAACTCTCATCAAATCTATCACTGAGTACTAGGAAGGAGGTTGAGCACAAGTCTAATGTGCCATATGTTAGCATAGTTGGTAATTTTATGTATGCCATGGTGTGTATTAGGCTAGATATTTCACATCTTGTCAGTAGTATGAGTAGGTATATGCACAAGTTGGGGAAGATGTATTGGCAGGCAATAAAATAGATTATAAGGTATTTGAGAGGCTCTCTAGATAAATGTTTGATGTATAGTCGACTGAATTCTACTGCTAAACTTGTTGGTTACGTGGATGTGAATTATACTGGAGATTTAGACAGTAAAAGGTCTATGACAGACTATGTGTTTTGTGATTATAGATGTACTGTCAGCTAGAACACAACTTGTAGTCATTAGTTGCATTGTCCACAACAGAGGTTGAGTACATGGCTTAAGACAACAGAGGTTGAGTATATGGGTATGAGTTATGATATTACTACATTATTTTGCAATAGTCAAAGCACCATACACTTGTCAAAGAATCAAATATTTCATGAGAGAACAAAGCACATTAATGTGAGGCATCATTTTGTCCAAGATATGGTGTCTTAAGGTGTTGTCTTGGTTGACAAGGTTAGGACTAAGGATAATCTGACAAATTTGTTGACAAACAATGCTCCGAGAATCAAATTCGAGCATTATTTGGAATTGAATAACATTTGCAGACTCAGATAATTGCCCTCTTAGGGGGGGAGACAAAGATGATGGATAGAGAATTTCAAGTTAATGTGGAGATTATTCAGTGTGCCTTAAAATCCACGTTAGAAATGATGAAAATAGCAAGAAACAGCAAGATAAGACATAATTGGTGTAGAAATAGTGGACGACTTATAGCACCGAGCACACAGGAGTGCCTAGTGAGTGCTGAAGTGTGCGGTCTGGGCGCTCAGGTGCGGGTGCAACCAGCCAATGCCCAGGCACATGAGCTACTGCTTGCCCTAGTAGAATTAACTGTTGCGCACTAGGGCGCACAATAGAGGCCTAATGGGTCGTTTTTCAATCCAAACTCATATTTAATCGATTGTTTCCCCATTTCCAAAAAATAACCCAATTCAAATTAGTTTTGGACTATTTTTGGGATTTCTCTCTAATGAGGTTAGAACAAGGGTGTTGGGAGTTTTCATGAGATTTGTGGGATTTAAATTTGTAATTGGCACTTGATTTCAGATCAATAAAATTCATTTCTTTGTAGGGTGGAGTAGGCACATCACCAGACCATATTAAATCTTGTGTGTTTTCATTAAATTAATTTACGAATATTTCCTAATTATTATTATTTGGTCTTTCTAGGTGACAACAAAAAGAGAAAAGGAAATGTGACAAGTTAAGGAACAAAATTTTTGCAGTCTCCTACCTGCAAAACAAGACGAGATATTCGAATCTCTCTGGATTATCATTGTACTTCAATGTTCCCTATTTCCTCCGCTTCTCGTTTCCATTCTTTACTTAATCAGACGGTGCAAGTTTGTGACATTATTATTTTTTTTCTTTAGAACTCTAATGGTAGAGACAGTTTGGTATAAGTTGCATTTTTTAAATAAAAAAGTTTAATAATTATAAAAGTTAGAACAGCTTACGTTCTATAACTTTCTTTCAGTCAACCTAGTAGACTCCAGCCCTTGGGGTTGGGACCAATAAAATGTAGTACAAGAGTACTATTCACTCATTATTAATTGATTACAACTTTTGGCCTGAGTTTAGGTTCTACCTCACCTTATGTGGAATACCTGGTGAAGAAATTGTAGGTTTTCAAGGCATTAGATTCTTATCAACATTCGCATTTCTCAAGTTAATATATTCACTCCAGCGTTGTCCACTCGTACTCATTGCAAAGGTTTTATTTTAAAGCAGAAGTGGAATAGATTTGCAACTTCAATAACTCACTTAATCCCATTCATCTTTTTTGCTCTTCTAAAGGTAGTGCAAGTATAGTGAATCAATTCTTTTAATGACTATGCCGTGAAAATATTAAATCAAAATTTTCAAAATCAATGTAGTAAATTAGTTAATGGTCAATTAGACATTCAAATATAGATAGAGTTTAGATGCTAGGTAAAGGTTTGTCTGCCTCAATAATCAGTGGCAGGCATTTGCTTGGCGCCGAACTGCACTACATAATGTTCTAAAAAGGGGTTACATCACCCCAGCAATTGCAGCATTTCCTTTTGACTAATGTCTCTTAAAAATCTGTCCTTTGATTTTAGCCATAATTGCTAAGCCTGAGGGTTCGAACCCGACCGCTTTCAACATACTGTTAAGTGATAATGCTCTTTCGGCAAACTTCTTTTTTTCCCTTAGCCGATAAAACGTCTAATTTGAATGGATTTTGTCTTTGAGATAGGAAAATGGAGACAAAGCGTGCCGTCTTGCGCGTGAAAGTGGGCAGGAACATGAGCCCCCCTTACCTTCTCACATAGCATGTGGGCTGTGGCCATGCCAACTAATTTTTGCTAATTTCTAACATGAAATATATACGACAAAAGACAAGTAGGGAAAGAAGATTCATATATGTGCGCACCAAGTGTGGTGGTGCAGTGGTCAAAAGATGAGGTGAAGCCATTGGTGAAGTAAGTGGAATTCTTAATCCATGATGTGTGATGTATGATTTTACTTTTTTATTTTACAATTTTAAAATAATTTTTAAGTTGTGTTTTTATTTTGTCATTTTTAAGATGTTTTTTCTAGATAAAATTCATGTCGATATGCATCATATTATATATATATATATATATATATATATTATTTTTATTTTTTAAATAAAATAAAATCCATATTAATAATTAGCTACAAAATAATAGTTTAATTAACATGATTGGGTGTTTATATTAGAGGACAAACTTAATCAATATCTCTAAAGATGTTTTGTGACATCAAGGAAAGGTGGTGTGTATGATTAATGATTGGCAGCAAGAACATACAGTAAAGGAGAGCGTTGAATTAATTCATGTTCCACTAACATTGTTTTTTCATTTAGTAAAGTTGCCTGTGATGGAGCATTGGCGTACGTCTAATCACTAATCCCTACCAGTACTACAAAATTAAAGATGCAGGGATTTGGCTTCCAATGGCCTCACGATAAGTATCACTACTTGTTTTACGTGAGCGCTTACCACAATCAAGTATTGAATTGGCTTAAACTACCTACTTTGCATTGACAATAGAAAGAAAAAAAAAATATATATATATATATATATGTATATATGTATACATATATATTTATATTTAGTTGTCCACAAATTCATGTACTCCGTTTCTTTCAAAATTACTTATCTTTAGTCCATCTGTAAGGTTTTCTTTCTTTCTTTCTTTCTTTCTTTTTTTTAAAAAATTTGTATCTTCTTAATGAAAGTATATGTCCTATCACTAACTTTTAGACACTATTTTTTAAAATAATCAATGTAAAATTCATAACAGCATATTAGTTATACAAGCACAAAGGGAATTATTTAAACCCCCAAGTATAATAATTATATTGCAAAGATCATTATTAGATGTGCATTCAATCGTACAAGAATGTTATTTTTTATATTTAAGTCCTATAAATACTCTTATTTCTCCATTTATTAGCACATGAGAAATCCATTGAAGAGTACGGCATTTACTCTAATTTCTCTTTAACTTCAAACAATTAGTTTGTTCATATGAATGGGGATATATTACTTTCACAATTGATGGGATTATCTACCTCAACAGAAGAAGGAAAAAAACAAAGAAAGAAAGAAAGACCACATCAATAATATTGTAAAATAATGCAAAATTTTTGAACTTTTGTTTTACACTTGAATCAAGTCAAATGAAAGTCATTATCACTTAGAAGGTATTTAAGTAAGTTTATAAGCTCCTAAAAATATCTTACATAGGACGTTACAAATTAACAGTTTGTTAAATTTTTGAATTTTACAAACTTTTTTTTAAATCCTGTAAGCCTAGATTATTTTAGAATTTTAAAAAATTTATTTAATTTTAACCATATTGATGCTGCTGAAAGCCGCGTATAAAGGAAATGAGGATTGTGTTACTGGTGATTCGACCAGGGAGGTCGAGTAATCAGGATTGTATATAACTTTGGGTTTGAGATCTGCAACCACAATATATGTTAAACTAGCAGAGGTGCCCCTAACTAAGGCACTCCGATGCTCAAGTTAGTTTTGGTCGAGATGGGGAGATCGAACAAAGTATAGAGAATGTAAAGCTTGTAGTGTATGTAGCATTCCCTTGAGCGTGGTTGGGCCTGGAGTATTTATAGCTTTCTGTAGGCGTAATTTGACTCAAGTACCCTTCCTAGGTGTCCTGGCCTTTGTCCTTGCCAAGGGGTTGGGGGTCATTCCATGTGCAGATCCCAATACAGTGCTAGGTGGCTAAATCTCCTATTTTTTCGAATAAAGAATACCAGTGGAGGCGCATCTCTGCCAAAATTATTGGTAGAATTGTTAGAGTTGTCGGAGTTGGTGGCAGCGATTGTACTGGCCATCACGTGTCATTAATGCGGGGGCATGCAACCTGTCAAGCTGATAAGCACGATAGGGTTTTGAGTCAACACCGGAGTGAGTCTTGAGGTCTATACATATCGACCAGAATTGAATAAACGAACTTCTGGAGTGAACTTGAGGTCGATACAGGTTGACCACGGACCCCGCTAAGTGAGGTCGATACCGATCGACCAAATAGGTTTACCGTTGGGCTTTCTGGGCTATCTCATTAGATGTTGGGCCTATTGGGTTATCCCATATCATGAGTCTCCCCAACTCACGGTCTTGATCGAGCTTGCTGATGAGGAGTAAGGAGTTTAACTCGACAGTAGCGGGTGATGTGCTCAAGTAGGGTTTTTGAACTCTCAACTCGGGTTTGTAAACTCTCGACCCAAGTTTTTAGAACTTTTGACCTAGGTTTTTGAATCATCGATCAGGATTTGAGGTAGTTTCTTTGCATTTAATATAGTTATTAGTGCGTAGAATACAAAGCGTACTGGGGTAGGCTATCATCATAGCAGTTACACAAATTCTCGCTTGCGATTGCCTATAAATAGGGGGATAAGTGGCTTCATTTACACTTTTGCTATCTGAACTTCCGATCGAATCGCCATCTTTGAAGACCTTCAAGCTCCACGCTTTGCATTTGTGAAATTTTCACTGTAAGTGTCTTTATTATTCTTATGCTTTTCTTCCTTTCCGTTGTAGAGCCATGTCAGCTAGTTTGGATTCTAATAGTATTATGCTTGAAAATATGCCCCGTGGGGGGGGAGACTGGGGCCGAGAGCATGTCTGAGTCCAGTTCTTCTGCAAGCAAAAGCTCTAGCACAAGTAGCAGTAGTTCCAGTAGTGTTAAGGTAGCGTCGGAGGGCGAGGTTGGCCTTGTTGATATGCCTGCAAGTCGAGATCGATTATTTACCACTGACCATTACACAAAAATAACCTCAAAAATAATCGCTGCAGACCTAGTGCGAATTAGGATAGCGTATCATATCCCCGACGAGTATGAGATGGTAGCATCGAGGACCCAAGGTAGAATGCATTAACCTCCTTGGGGATTTATAACTATGTTTGAGGAGGGGTTGGAGTATGGTCTAAGGTTCCCGCTCGCCTAGTCCATAGTTAACCTCCTCATAGGGTTAGGGGTCTGCATTACCCAGCTCCTCCCCAACTGCTTTTCCACCCTATATAATTTTGCTGTGTTGATGCACCTCTTTGACTAGCCCGCCACCTTTGCTAATTTTTCCAACCTATTCTACCTTTCTATGTCCTGGAAGTTGGGTAGTAGCGAAGAGTTAGGCTTCTATTACCTCATTGCTCGACCCCGATGAAAATTCTTGGTATCCCTCACCTCTTCCTATGGCCAAGAGTGGAAAAAATATTATTTTTATATCCAGGGGCTGGGGGTTCTCACGATTCTAAGGGGTTGGTGGAGAGGGCCTATGGAGATGCCTGGTAACCAAACACCTAGTTAGCCCAACACCTTCATCCAGGGTCTAGTCAGGTTTGGGCAACTGGAGGCCTTCGTACTGATCGAGGAGAGGTGTTTGGTACTGGCTGGTCTGTCCCCTACCCTGCTCGACGTGCCTGCGAGTGATCGAATAGGTAGAAACTTTCTGTCGAATATTTTGATTGCATGCTATCTGTCTGCTCGAATCTAATATTTATTTTCAAACTATTTGCCCGTGCATATCGAAACAACATCATGGTTTGCAGTAGAAATGAATCCCAAGTCTGAGCTCTAAGGGCTGAGGCGCGTCGACAAGCTGTTGCTGCTGCTCGACGTGGAAGTGTTATTGAGCAGGCGAGCTCAGCAAAGTCGACATCTGAACCATCGCTACCATAAATCAAGATGGCTCCTGAGAGCCAGTTCGTTCATTGGGAGGGGCTCGAGTTGAGCAGCTTCGCAGGTCGGGGCAAGAGACAGCTGGTCAAACAAGGGGGATCAGCTTGGAAGAAAGCTGTCGGGGGAAAGGGGAAGCAGAAGGTGGTGACGGGCTGGGACTTGTTTGGAAAGGTCGATAATGGCTCGATGTTCCGGCTCCCTCAACTATCTCCTTCGAGATTTACCATGGAATGAGATTAGGATATAACTAACTCGACCTCAATCCTCGATGAGGGGCCGACTGCTGCTGATGCTCTGAAATGGATGACCTCTAAGCTCTTTATAAATGACCAGCGAAAACTCATGAACCTGAGTCAGCTTGGAACGATGAAAATAATATCTTATTACTGCAACGTGGTAAGTATGAGATCGATTAGTTTTGACCATATCTTTTCTGTTATGTTCATGCTGGTTTGAGAATGACATTGCTGTGTTTCAGATAGAGCAGTTGGGTTACAATATGTTCCGACGGTCGGAGATGGCACTAACTATCAAAGAGGAATTGGAGGCTGGGGGAGAGATGGAGACTCTCAAGATACAGCTCGAGTCCTCTCAGCTTCAGGTTGAGTAGCTGAATAAAAGGGTGGCCGACCTCTAAAAATAGCTCAATGCCAAGGATCAACAATTGGTCCAGGCCGTCGAGGAATGGAGCCGCATGGACAATGTCATCAAGAAGGCCCATCTTAACTTTTAGGTGAGCTTCAGCTCCGATCAGGTAAAAGGTCACGCGGAGGCGACCAGCCAAGCTAAAGAGGCTTTTCTCCGACATCTGATCAAGGTGCGGCATGAGGCTGTCAAGCAGTTCATGGTCAGCACCGCATTCCAAAATGCTAGTGTGGTTGTAGCCTTGGATGATGCCCGTAAAGCATACCAGCGGGCCATTAATCAATTGGAGCATATGGGTTACTGCTTCCGTGTCGAGGATAGAGACTGAATGAGCCTCCTACTCAATGACAAGCTGGAGCCTTTCCCTGAGCTGGAGAAAGGTGGCACTGAGCGGGCTGTTAAGAGAGGACCTACTGCTGTTGCACTCGATGCGCCGTTGTCAATAGAGGAAAAAAAGAAGGCCGAGGTTGATGCCCTGCTAGAGCAGATATGTTCAAAGTTCATGTTCACGGAGGATTTTGTTGCCCAACTAAGGGATGAACAAGTTGACTCAGTGCAGTACGTGCTGTAGTTGACTGATTTTACGGGCGATCTTTTGGGACCGTTAGAACTTTCTCAGGCAGTCTCTCTGCTCGCCTGTGTGGCACTTGAGCCAGAAGCACAATGGGCTGAAGGTGGTCAAGAGGAGCCAGGCTAACCTTGAAAT
>JACGDI010005566.1:1025402-1083864 GCA_014898725.1 Jacaranda copaia
AAAGAAAAGAAAGTGCTCAAAGGGCATTGGTTTCATAGCTGGGATCCATACACAAATGTGGGAATCAAGAAACCAAATCTTTCTACCTATCCTTGGATGAAAAGCATGGCCAAGCTTTTTACTTGCTAGCCCCCATGACTTTCCTTCTATGGATTCTTTTCCCACTTGGTTCCCTTTCGGTTTTCGTGTATGCGCGTAACTCGATTCCTGCCTTCCAATTCAGCTTCATATTTTTTCACCTTTAATCAATCCTTCACCAAAGGAAGTAACTAATTTCTGGTCAGGTTTCTGACCAACATCCACAAATTAAGTACGTACAGTGCTACAAAACAACAAACAATTATCAGTTTTTATACTAATTACTAAAGGTGTAAAACATGTTCATAGTCCTTGTACAGTTACAAATGAATAATAAAAAAAGAAAATTGCCACAAATTCGTATGTGTACAAGATATGCAACGGAAAAAACAATGATATATAATGTATACAAGAAGGCAATTTGAAGTAAGAAATGAGGCGGATGTGGGGCCAGCGGATCATGCCAAGTCCCTCTCCCCCTTCTCAAAAATAGTTATAGTTGTTACAAGAAATTATCACTCAGACTTTCCTCACTCTTGTAATTAATTAGTTGTACCTGTGAGTTGGAAGCTTCTTCCATTCAAAGTTTCTTCTTTTTTAATCTATCTTTTTTGAAAACTTTATTATTATGGAATTAGATATTTCTATATATTATTATGGAATTAGATGTATTTGGTTTTGCTTATCCTCACAGAAACTTTAATGCCCCGTGTGCATTTAATAACAAAAAGTATGTAAAATGTCTAAAACATAAAGCATAGAATTATATCATTTGAAGAGAGGAAATCCTTTTCCTTAATGTTTCCTTAACTAAAAATCTAAAATTCAAACACACGTCAAGGTGCTCATGTAAAATATATAAGATGTATGTATGTGTGTCTTAAATCTTCAAATGTAAGACCGTACTAACTGTGAAAAACCCATGTAATCATCTTCTGAGGCCGCCTGAAGCACAATCACAATCACAATCAAAATTCTACCAATTCAATGATCTGCATGGGCGCTAAAATAAGAGTAGCTAACATGTTTCAATGAAGTCTCAAGCTCTGCGACGTAATTTCATATGATTGGCAAGGCATGTTCATCGCTGTTTGCTTCAAGTTCCTCAACTTGTAACAATGTAGAAACACAACTTTGCACTGCAGAGAACGTACAACTAGAACAGCAAAAGAGTCTGCTCAAGTTGAATCTAAACCTCCAGGAAAAGAAAAGATTTAAGAACTAGTTCCTCTAGAGGACTCCAACATCGGTCCCTGTCCTTTTCGGTCAATAGAATCAGACTATGCAATAAATTCTATATCAATTTGTTTTGCTTTCCTTTTTTGCAAATGTATATATGTTGGTTTTCTTTTCTTTTTATTATTATTATTATTATTTATTTTTTTATTTTTTTTTGGGTTGTGGGGGGTGGGTTGTTAGGGTGTGGTGTTTGGGGACCATGAATCCATGATGAGAAAAGGGTGATCGCCTTATAATAGTTCAGAATCAGATAATGATCTTTTGTTTAGAATATTTATTGACGTCATTCACACAATATATAGACAGTTGGGTACAGCGTTGCTGCAAATATGAGTTTTGGATGTTATATTCAACCAATAGTTGAGATGTAAGAGAGGAGATTGATATATATATATATATATATATAAACACACACACACACTAGATGCCAACTTGTGTTGTTTGTTGGAGGAGATTGACAGACAAAACTTTAATTTCTTACAAACTCTTTTGAGGTATTCCCAAAAGCAAAGGTAGGGTGAGCAAGATGCACTTTGTACTTGTAATTCATAAGCAAGGTTTAAGCCTGTCAGCTTGCATGTCTGCTCAAATGCTCCTGCTCATGCACCAGCTGCTTTGTCGATTTATCAGAACTTTAATTGGCAACATGAAATTAATGAATCATGCATGGGGCCCTGGAAAGAAGATGAAGACAATTGTGTAATTCTCCTGAGATCATGAGGAAAACTATATGTATATGTATATGTATGTATCCCATCCTCTCAATAAAGGCGCATGGGATACATTAATAATTATTTTTGGGTAGGTGTTACGTGTTAGTAATAATTAAAACCTTGCTAGCTTCTGGCTTCCAACAATGGAAAATTTTCACTCCGCCGTTGAGCAGCACAGCAGATAGCGTGATCTGAAATATTAATCCCTTTCCCCAAATTCTGTAATTCCACATTGACATTAATTAACCTCTAAATTAATTTAATTTTTGGGAAAATAGGAAACAGGACTGCTTGACTCTTAGCTCCTAACACCTGAGTCCTACCTGCATGCTCATAAATTCAAATCGGGAAACCAGCAGCATTTTCATTCGCACAATTGGGGATTAATATTGTAAATATTTTTGACCTGTAATAAATTTGATTTACATCAGCTTTTCCTGCTCTCCAATAACTAATCCAGGTTTCCCTCGTCTGCTTCTCTCCACGCCACAGCAACAAAGTTCCCCTTCCTCCCCAGTTCCTTCGTTGGAATTACATCAAGTTGAAACAAAGCAACAAGAGAAAAGGTATTACTTAATGGTTTTTACATGATGATAAATTATATTCATAAATATCTCATCCAGTGCTTTTCATCTAATCACAAATATGACAATGCTATACGAAAAGCTTATTGAGCTCACGAACATATTCAGAAATGACAATGTGGGGCTAAAAATTTTAAAAAATTAAAGTTTGAATTAATATATATATATATATATATATATATTTCAATTTACAAATTCAAAATACATGATTTAAAGTGGACCACAATGATTTTTTATAATATAAATTTCATTAATGATCGAATCAAACTTTTAGTAATATCATTCTCAATATAAGTAGCAACGCACTAAAAAGTCATCTTTCATTTTATTACTTCCTCACAATATTTATAGTGGATTTTTTTTCCCACACTTGTAGCTATTGAAAAGCAATGAAGATCTAATTTTTTTTTTAAAAAATATTCACTTACTTTTGTCTCTTTATCCAAATCTCACTCAATTCAAAAAGATAAATTTTGATTATTTTGCAAGTCTCTTAACATTCTATTTGACCAAACCCCTATATTGTTTGTTCATACAAATAGAATGAAAGTATCCTAACCGGCCTAACCTAATTGTCTTCATTTGATTAGTTGATTGTCAATATGAACTTAACAAATTGTTTTGAGTTTTACAAAATTAAAATAGGTAAAAAAATAAATTAATTGATTTTAATTTTTATCATTCATTAAAAATCAATTACTTTAATATAATAAATCTAAACAATTAATTATTTATTTAATGCCCAATAAAAAAGTTAATTTTTTTAAATGAATGAATATTAATTAAAGTTTAATCTTTTTAATCAATATTAGACTATCTATCCTTAAAATTTTAAATTTAAATATACTATTATCACTAATTTATATTAAACTTGATTAGTTAATATTACTCTCACCATGCAATTACTATCTCTGAAACTTGATTAAGCTCAAGCATTTAGTAAACTTTAATACTAATTAAACTTGATTAATTACATCATACCATTATGTTCCTAAATATACTATTGTTACTAAATGCTTGAGCTTAATGCAATCCAAAATATAATAATAATGCAATCCAAAATATACTATTATTACTCAATACTATATTAAACATAATGGAAGTTTAATTAATATTAAAGTTTGTTTGTGCTTATTACTATCTCTTGAGCATATCACCTAGCTTTGGTAAGGAACATAATGGTATGATGTATATATTTGGTAAGCCGCATAACTATGTGATGACACACATCTTTGACAACTTGCATTGTAATTATGGAATATTATTGTAACATCCCTAAAATTTCTCAATATGAATGTAGTGATTTAAAAATCAAAATTTAACTTGCCAAGAAGATAAATAGTGATAGTTAATAGAAAAATTTAAAGGTGATGCTTTGGAAATTTTGGAGGTTTTTGTTTAATATTAGAACTTGGGAGATAAAAAATTAAATTAAATAGGACTTGATCGAAATAGGTTAGAAAACTCATATGGTAAATTACAATAAAATTGGATCAAAGGGGTCAATGTTAGGGAACCCATAAGTCCAGGGGTTCAATTGAGAGTTGGGAAAACGTTTGGGGTCCAATTGTAATTTTTAAAAACTACCCTATAAATAGTAGAAACCACCCTCATTTTCACTCAATTCTCACATGCAACTCCACACCCATCTCATTGGTGATTACTCACTAACATCAGTGTTCCCCCCAAACCAATCCAACCATTAGCTTTCTCGTGACACAGCGAACATATTCATACTCAAAACACTTGAAATCGACTGGTGAGGCGTCAGAAACTGAAGTCTGAAGTGGAGCGATGGTGGAGGTGGTGGGCGTGATGGTTCTAGCAGCGGGAACATGGATTTGAGCAATAGGTCTTCACAAGTTTAGCTCGATGAACGTGTTGGTAGCTTCAATTCACAAACTGACCATCGGCAGAGGAGAATCGAGCACGGCGGTGTTGTGTGGCACAGCTCCATTTTCTAACAAATTGACTAGTGATTTGACATCTAAACTTAAAATTGAATTGGGGTTTGATAAAAATCCAGTTGAACAATTAAATTGCTTACTTGCCAAATTTGATTAATGTATTGAAACTAAATTTTTCTATGCTATAAGCTTATTGGACTATAAATCATGATTTGGTTGAAATGTTGGATGTATAATTTTGTATGTAGTGATTTGTGGGCCCAAGTTGTTCACTAAGACTAAATTATCATTAAAAATGTTAATTAGTGTAATTATAGGCTTGATTTTGTATAATGTTGCGATGACTAATTATCAATAGAAGATGTGATAAATTCTTGCAATTTTGCTAAATTATTAAACATGAACTTGGACCATTAATTTAAAGAGTATTGATGTAAGAGTGATTAGTGACTCGGAACTGGTAAATCCTTTGTCAATACTATTTAGTGACATTAGCATGTTTAGTAAGTTAAATACACATTACTCTCGAAATAAAACTTATAAATATTTATACTAGTCGAAAGCATGCTGATTTTGTTAGATTAGCTTAGATGATTGGAATACCCTAGCATAAATTAGTCGAAAGCATGTTGATTTTGTTAGATTAGCTTAGATGATTGGAATACTCTAGCATAAATTACCCATATGCGAACTGGAGTGAAAACCTATACAAAAGATATTCCTTGTAACAAAGAAAACACTCAATATTAAGGCGCTAGTAGTTTAATTATTGTTAAAAAGAATATTATGTAAACGTATTAACATTTAAATATGTTCAATTGGAATAAGTGACGAGGATTCCAATTCTTTGGGGTTGTAGGACATAGATCACATTGCTATTAAGACTTAAGGTGAGGTTTGGCCACTTTTATTCTAAGAAAAAGATTATCTTTGTTGATTGTACATTGCAGCTTGTTTATTCATGTATACTTGTTTGCTAATGTACTATTGTCTAAAACTTCCTATTATGTTTACTTGTTCTTATCCCAAGTACTATAACCTTGCTAGCCGATCCCGTAATTGCTATTGAATCTCTTTAAATGTCATTGTAATGGTCTTGTTGGCTAATTACTTATCATGTTTTTTGAATTTTTTTTCTTGTTCGTTAATTGGGACAACCTTTTCTGTGGACACATGTATTACTTATTGTTTTTCAAAATCATATTTGTTATTGGCATTATATCATATTACCCTTGGGGATGCTTTTGGGAAGTTTGTTGCCCGTAGGGACATCACGAGAAGTTGGATAGAAATGGGTCCAGAAAGATGGTAGGGCGAAATAGACCAACGGGGATTGGTCTACCAGCTAATACCCACTCATGATCCTAACTCGCAGGTAGTTGGAGGTAACTATCACTGAGTGGTAGGATCTAGCATGTGGCTAACCATGCCACATGTCAGGTTTTTCATGTCGAGCTAAGTGCTCAAGCAATGGAGAGATAAGAAAGGTTTTATTATATATTAGGTTCTATTAGGCTTGTTATGTTTTGTTTTGGGGGCGATAAGGCTAGATTTTGCCAATAGTTCAACTATGACTTGAAAAAGGTTTCTAATAGGGGTGTAAATGAGATGAGATGATTCGGGAACAATTTGAGCTTATTACTGAAACGAGTCGAGCCGAGCTTAGTAATGTTCAACTCAAAAAACTTGCAAACCTAAATAAACTTTTTTATATTTTGTATATATAGTTATATATAATAAGGTCCATAATAATAATAATAATAATAATAATAATAATAATAATAATAATAATAATAATAATAATAATAATAATAATAATAATAATAATAATACTTTGTTTGTTTATTTTAAGAAAATAATAATTTTTTTTTAAAAAGTTTATAATTATAGATTTTATTTTGAGCCTAAATGAGCTCAAACTAATCTAAAATTTTACAAACTTGAGTTTATCTAAATTTATATGAATCGAGTTCTTCAACTAACTTATGATGTACCTATACAAGTCGAGCTTAATAAGGCTCAACAAAGCTCACCCAAGCCTTCGTTTATTCAATAAGCCAAGCTTGAGCTTGCTATATTCGGGCTCGGCTCAGGTTGTTTACACCCATAGTTTCTAGTATGATTTGTTTTATTATGTTGCATCTTTGTTAATACATGCATTGTTTGAAGTAAAGTATAGAACAAGGATCCAAGTAATAAAGCAAAAATAGCTAAATTAAAACTTGACTACATTTCATCCAAGGATCAAATCATGCATGTAAGATGGATTTGGATGAGGAAAATACCTTGATCTCCTAAAATCCAAGGTAGGAATGATGACAAGGTTGAACTCTTCAAAACTGTCTCCTCTTGGTGTAGTAGAGAACTGGCAATGTATGCCCTAGCAAATTCCCTGCAATTAAGCTAAAATTTGGACAACACCTTCCCAACACCTATAAATATATCCAATAAAATTTTAGCAAAAACAAAAATCGACAGGTGGCCCAAAATCATCTCCAAACAATTTGGACCATAGTAGATCTACAAGAGCTTAGCTTCCTAAGCGTGAAGCCTCTAATAAAACGATCCATACACATAAGACAAGCTCTAATCAACCTATAGTCAGTTGGATCACCAAAGGATAAAGAAGAGATGAAGGCCAGATTTAGTGGAAAAGGTTAGGAAATGTGTGTGAAACTTCCACAAATGAGTGGATCACACTTTTGGAGAGAGAAAGAGAATAGCATGAATAATGAGCATGTGGCCGGCCACCTCTATTTATAGATGAGTAGGTGTGATGCATGAGGTAGGGAGCCAAGTAAGCAAAATTGATGAAGTTGTTGGATTTGCTAATAGATAGTATTTCTAGAAAGCTTCATAGGAAATAGTGAAGACTAAATTGAGCTTGATGAGCTTGAACTCAAGCTTGCACATTGAGTGGGGAAGATATTTGAGCTCAAGCTCGGCTCGAGCTTGATTTTGACCTGCTATTTTATGAGCCCATTGAGCTCAAGTTTGAGCTTGAAATTTATCGACAAACTCAAACTTGAGCCTAAAATTTGAAACTTGATGAGCTCTAGCTCGTATATTTTACAAATGAGATGAGGTTGAACTTAAAAGTTTTGGTGAGCTCGGTTGGAGATAGACTCTTTTATAGCCCTACTGAAGATTCCATCAAGTAATTGGTATTCTATGGCAACTAAATAAACTCTACATCTTCAATCATTGTTTAGTAGTCCTTAGAAAGTTATTAAGATTGAAATTCTATGCCTTCAAAATTGCAAGTAAAATATAGGTAAGTACCTAAAATAGGATCCCCCTAGCAAGCTCCAAAAAGAATTTAGTCTATATCCAGTATTTACTTTCTATTAAAATTCTTTAAATGTTAATTGAGCTCCAAATAAATCATATGCTCAAATTCTAAAAGAATAGCAACTCACAATTTTGATGAAGAATCAAAATAAGCTAAAATCGATCCACTATTCCTAGCATCCAATATTATATTTATCCATCTTTTTCTCAAAAGATAGAAGATTACTATTAATTATTCGTTCTTGCATTCTATATCCCATGGCATCACAAGTTTAGCCTTAATGAAATTCAAGTAGTTCTATATGTATAATTGATAATGCTTCTGATTTGAATATATATTGTCATTACAAGAAAACACATCTTACTTAATGGAAAATTTGTGACAAATAAAGTTCTATCGTAGTTCAAAGACAGTAGTGATGGATTACTAACGAATCCAAAAAGATGAGCAAAATATAAATATATAAAAATATATTAATAATGACACTTGTCACGAATATGAAGAGTGTATATTGATATGAAAATTCTATCATAAATTTCATAATTCTAAATACTATTTTTAGATCAGTGATGGAAATTCTGTCATGTCATAGAACTAATTAATGATGAAGTATATACCAACAAGTTTGTGAAATAATATAAAATCAATATTTTATGATAGATTTTGTTAAATTTGTGATAGACTTATTTACAAATCCGTTAGTATATGTTTTTTATTAATTATTTTTATGAAGAAAATAAAGTACATCACAAAATTAACTTTGTGATGGAATTTTCATTGCGCATTGAAAAGTCATCTTTAGAATTATGGAATTTGTGATAGAATTTTCATATCAATATAGACTCTTCATATCCATTACAAGTGTCATTATCAATATATTTTTGTGCTCTTTTTTTATTTTAATTCTTTAATAATCCATCAAAATTCCAACAACTATCTTTGAATTGTGATGGAATTCTATTCACCACAAATTTTCAATTAGTGAAGGGATGTTTTCCTATAGCGTATTAAATCTGTACTATAATAATTTACATAAAGATATGGGGTATTACATTCTACCCTCAAAATATTTTGTCCTAAAAACTTTAGACTTCTCATATTTCAATATAATCCCTAGGTTAGTAAGTAACTTCTCTTGTGTTATGCTTCAACTTCTTCTACAGACCCAATTGATGTGATTCTTGAGGTATTGGAAAGTTAAGAGAGAGACCTGAAGCTTTTATATTGACATCTCAATAAAAATAAATTGATATCAAGGTGTGAAATTGAGTCCAAGATTCATAAGGGTAATGAATATTTGGATGGTGACATATTTGACTTTAGGAAGTCTTTAATTTGATATATCTTAGTATTCTAACCACAACTTTCTCCATTTATATTGGATTATGGTGATTCAAGCAGCTATGGAAATCTAAGAGATACGGTTACAATTCTTATACTGATCACTTTGCTTAATTGCATCAAGGTCAAGGAGCAAACTTGAGTCCAAGATTCATAAGTATGATCTAAATTTAGATAGACTTTCTAATTTGACATATCTTAGTATTCTAATCGTAACTTTTTCTATGTAAATTAGATTAGGGTGATTTAAGTGGCTACAAAATCTTAAGAGATAGAGCTAGGATTTTTTTGTTGATCCCTTTGCTTAATTATATCAGGATCAAGTAGTAAAAGGAGTCACAGGTATCTACTTTAGGAAAATCGAATTCTCTTATATTTTGACTTGACATATATTAGTATTTTGATCATAACATTCTCCATATATATTAGATTGAGGTGATTTAGGTAGCTATAAACACCTAGAGACAGCGCTATTATTCTTACATTGGGAACTATTTGAGATTCAATTGGAAAATATTAGAAATGTCCATGGAATACTCTATTTATACAAAATCAAGATCCTAGGAGCATAATTCTTTCATTTTGCATTTCGTAAACCATTGAAGCCTTTAGTAGAGCATTTCGTTATGAGAATGCTTAGAAAAAGCATTCATGGTTTTCCAAAATCTATTCAAAAGTTTATAAAAGGAAATACCAAATTGTTTTTACCAATGATGGATTAATTATGGTCCATCCATTAAAATTCTTCCAGAACCATTTAAAGGTTTATATACTAAGTAGGTCAATATTTCTCCCAAATTAATTGAGGAAGAAATCAAAATGAGTGGATTGGAGGGATTGCCCCCATATATTTCTTTATTAAATTCTCCTGTCCTTGGGTCTGGAATCGCTTGTTTGAAGTTAGTCATACTCCACAAAATAATCCATGCCTTAGAAGGATATCTTTTCCTAGATTTTGGAATAAGTTAGTCCAAAAGGCAAAAGAAACTGGAAAATTACAAGGTCAGGTACTGATTGACGAACTTCATCGAAGGACAGGACAGTATAAAGAACAAATTAAGCTTAGACAACAAAGAAAATCTCCTAGTCCTTTCCAGCACATTGCCAAAAAGATCCAAACGCAAAAGATAGTCACATCCAAGGATGAAATTGTTGAATCATACATTGAAGAAATGAAACAAGATTTGATAAAATTTTGGAATTAGAAATGAAACATGATCTTCATCAAAAGGGAAAGATAACTACTTTTATGGCTTAGTAGGAGAATCTCAAGATCCTTATGAGAACATTTTTGAGAACCTCAAAGAGACAATTAAAGAAAATATCAAGAAAAAATGGAAACAGTCTGGAACCCGACAAGAATGACAGCGTACTTGTCAACTTTTCAAATAATGTAGCTCAAAAAAGCAACTTTAATAATGTCATATAATTATTTAAGGATTCAAAAATTTTCAAGTCTGTGAAAAAATAATATTATAGTGTTGCTTTAATTCTGCCCAAATGTATAAATAGTGGACCAAGTTAAGCAATGAGGTGGAGCGTCTTCTACATTTTCCTTTTCCAGTTTTCTAGCTTATCCCTTGCAAAATTTCCTTGTTCTAAATAAACGTCTTGCTTGCTACACTAGGCTCTTTTGTTTCAATTAAGTTTATATATAATTTTATTTTCTAAGTATACATTTTAGATTCAATTTATATTGTTGTTGAGTAGCCAGAACGACGGGCTAAAATATTCGTGTTGAATTACATCACACTATGTAAATTATATACTATGGTCAGATTATTCTTTTAATAATGCTACATTTTTAAGTAACTTTATCGAGGTTCAGATTAGGGCGAGCAAGAGTTTAGTTAGAAGCCACAACCATGATTCTGCCCATCTATGTATTGTCGCATACGGTGTTGTAGTGACTGGTGTAGATGAAACCTTGCTTGAGAGAGCCTTAATATTGTAATTTAAGATGATGAAAATTACACTCATTTAAGGAATAATAAATTTATATTTTTAAGAATTATGTATTTAAAATTATTGAAATATATTGTTAATTATTATTTTTTTAATAATATTTGTGAAATTTTATTGATATTTAAGTGTATTTAAATTTATTATGAGTAATTTAAAATGATAGAAAAAAAATTACACTAATGCAAGAAATAATAAGTTTGTATTCTTAAGAAGTACTTTAAAATTGATTATGTATTTAAAATTATATTATTAATTATTTTATCAAAATATTATTAATATTTAGCATACTAACTGTCCTTGTATAAACTTCCATAATTTTTTTGTGTTGACATTAGCAAATTCCATCAATTCCACTCATGGTCAGATTTATTTGGCAGATGAAGAATATAAACTTTAGAAGAACGTCGCTATAATATCCCATAAATAAAATGCAATGGCGTGCATTACTGAAATTTATCCATGTCGCGTCATTTTGTTGCCAATTTTAGCTTAGTATTTTTCACAATATGAATAATATTTTGTTGCATTTTGCTTTTGTCCCTCACAAGTCAAGTATTGAAGGACTTAAAGTGCGGACTCATTTGGACTTCTCGTTGGACTTGGACATAAAGCTCAAAGTGCCCCCTATTTTGGGTACCAATACAGACAGTCCGAGAATGAGCGAGTCAAAGGTCCATGAATATGCGTAGAAACAAAAAACATGCGGCGAGCGCGTGTGGCCTTCTCTGCACCGCCATAGCACCCTAAGGGTTGAACTGATCGAAAATCGGTTCCGTATTTTTTCAAATTTTGTTGTTCAGGTGTCCACAATATAAGTGTAGAATATCTTTTGTTATGTGTTAGTGCCTAGTAATTTTAGTAATTTTTTTAAAATCTATTATCCAAGGTAAATAAGTGTAGATTTTAATGTATTTTTTAGATTCATATAATTTTTTTTATAATTATTACATATAGATAAATAAATAAAGATATAATATTATACTTATTCAGTATTATGTAAGAAATTTACAAACACGAGTAAATTTTATATGTAAGAGATAATAAATAAAACATTATAATTGCTCAATATGATAAACAAACCTAAATAGAAAATATATCCAAAAAAATGTAGATAGATAAAAAAACCTTCTTCCGTTTATGTATCAATAAAAGAAAAATTAAGAGCATCAAATTATATCATCAAGTATTTGGCCCCAACATCTATTCATGCATGCGTAGAGATATTTTAGAAGTTATAGTTGTTTGAGGAAAAAGAACCACAACAACTTGGACTACAAGAAAGCAAAAAGAAATAGTTGTTCAAAAAGTATTTGTTCATCTATCTCCAATCTATTGACATAAGCTTAACAAAAAGAAAACTCAGTGGAAAGAAATATATCAAGACAAGCAATTTGAGTGGGTAACTAATGACTTCTTCAAACAATATTTTGCAAGTTGTGGTGTAGAATTGACATTTTTCAAAGAAAAGATCAATATACCACCAAAACAAAAAGCGTCAAAAATAGAAAATTGGGTGACCCACAAGTAATTGTAGACTTATCCCTCTTTGCCATCTTAACACATTTTCATACATAAATTAATATCAATATGAATTACTTTGTTATTAATATAAAATCTTATATTAACTAATTTTTTGGTGAGTTCATATCGAATGTTGGGAAGTATTTAATGTATTTATATAGGTGATTTTTATATATTTTTTTTTGTTCTTATTAATTTATGCATGGAAATAATATTAAGTCTGGTAAATTAGACCCAATATATGTTGAAAGTAAAGCATCACTTGATTTGTATGACATAATATAAACTAATACTTGATAAAGAATCTAGTAAATTAGACATAATTTAAATTTCATGCATATAGAACTAGTTTAAGACCTAATACAATAGAATAAAGATTCTATATAGTACAAATATTATTTTGTATGAAATGCATCGCTCGGTCTCACTAGTCAAATCTAATTTACTTGATTTTGTATTTTCTAAATTATGTTGTATTCCATAATTTAAAATATAGCTAAGTTCCTTGATCTAAACACATAATTTCCTACAATTAATTTATATAAAAATAAGAATTTGTCATAATCCACACCACATCTTCGGAGCTCCCTATTATTACTCAGTCTTTCCTCTTTTTAGATTAGACCATAGTAGAGATAAATAGTTGAAGTCTGGAGAATGGCACTTTTCCCTATAATATCTGGAATAGTTCTCTTTTTTTTTTCTTTTTTCTTTTTAAGTGCACTAATAACACATTATTTTCACCGCATGTTTTTATTTTCACTCTTTATCATATTCTGAATCTTTCTTTAGTAGTTGAGGTTGCTATAGAGTTTTAGATTAAAAAAAAAAATACAGTTCAATAAAGCAGTTATCTTATTCGAAATTTTTTTTATTTGGTGCTCATAATAAAAGAAAAAAGAATAATTAGATTGGGATGATTTAAACAAGCACCTGTTGGCCCGATATACAAAGTAATTTTCTTGCATATGGAGAGGATAACAAGCCCATTAGCTCCTTAGTAATTTATTGAAAAATATACTCCTATAATAAGAAAAAACTAAAAATAATTATCATACGAATAATGATTTTTAATCTCCCACTTTGTCAAAAAATTGACTCATTCTGCCATCGGAGAGAGCTCAAGCAAACTCAAAGCAAATACCCATGGTTGTTTACAAATATAATCACGAATTACCAAATTAAATAATTATATTGGCATATCACAATTAATACAAAAAATAAAAAATAAAAAGACACAGATATTTTTGCAGAACCAACTTTCGGAAAACATTAATTTTTTATTTGGCAATTAGATGCTCGTACTTCCATTTACAAACTTACAATATTGACAACATTGGCAAAATGGAAAATAGAAACAAAACAAAAACCTCCGGCAGATTAGCCAACAACTTTTTTCAAATGACGGACCTTATCTTTGGAAACTACAGAAAGATCCAACTTATTGGACAAGGAAGAAGGCAACAGATTGTGGGTTCTCTGGCCATTCTATTATTGTGCAGAATACACCAATATGCAATGCAATAATTAAATATTACAAATTAAATTATCAGAAATTAAAACAGATAATTATAATTGAGGCAGTATGCGTGCTTTATTAATATGAGATCCAAATAAAGCATGAGTTATCAGAATTAAACATACAGCATGCGTGATAAAAAATATACGTAAAATTCAAGGCAAATCAGAATTTCATATAAATAACTAGATACGAGTCCAGGAAAAGCCAAAATTCATATATCAACCGAGGCAATAAAGTATGTTGTCAGTTTTATTTAATATAAATACTGAATTTTAAAGTAATTTTATCTTAAGGATTCTGTATCGTAACAAAATCAATCGGACGACCAAATCACAGAGAAATTTTGTTTGCCTTGAAGAAACGAGCGCCCCGACTCACCAGTGCAATGGATACAACGCTACTCCTTTCAGGATAAGATGATCCAACACGATCAGGTGCACTTCGTCCCCATCACCTCGAGCAATACTCAGTTGCCGAAATTAGAATCAGATAGCCAAAACCACCAGAGTATAGGAAAAACTAGTGTATCAATATATGTATATTCTGGCTACAAGAATGCAGAAAGGTGGAAATATGAGAAGGTTGCAGAGCAACAAGATAATCAGTAGGAGAGGAGGAAAACATAAGGCAAAAAAGGTACTACTTTTGTGGCATTTTATGTGTTTTCAAGTTTGCTCAAGACAGTCTATTTATGGGAGAGGATTAGGGCTGGCAGTGGGAGATGGGTTGACGGCCAAGCCTAATATCAACTAAGGTTTGACAGCTGAAAAAGTTGATTAGGGTTTTGACCAAAAGGAAAAACCTAATCCATATCAACATTATCCCTTAGTATCTAGCTAAATCTCCAACGGGTGTGAATCAGTCAATCCCTTTATTCAATAAGCCTGGTTAAGTTTAAAATTCAAAATATTAATTGAATTTGTCCCAAAAAATAAAACTGAGATTGAGACATTAGCCCTAATGCCCATGACCCGGAGCCAGAGCCATGGCCGGGCGGCGGCGGCGTGTGTGTGGTCCACTCATATGAACCCCTTAAAGAACACCTTATCAAGCATTTTTACTTGAGTTCAATATAAACTAGTCCACACTAGTTTATAAAACTAATGTGGGACAAGTGAAGGGTTGGAATAGCCTTTCAACTCCTCTACTTGATTTTATAATGTACAAGCAAGTCTCCACTATCTCAAGTTTTCCATGTGGGACAACTCAACATAAAATACTTAATCAATTTCCTTTCTCTATTGTACCACCACATTTAATCTTTGGATTTCAACCATTATTAGCATCCATCCAAAGTTAATTAAACAATTAATTATGCTACAATTGTGCTAATTACAACAATCCCCCTAGATAATGGCTATCTGATTCAATCATAGCTCGCTTTCAGAAATGGTACCTTCCAGTTTGAACCGCTCCTTAAGTTATTTGACTTTTTCCACCACCAGGACAAATGGATCTAGGCTTTGAATTTGTTCCCGTGATTGTGATAGCGTCCATTAGTAACAACAAGCTGAAGGCCATATACTGATCTTTAGGGCTGACACATTAAGGCCATGTGTCCTGATCCTGAGTTATGAATGTTTGTCAAGGAATAACCTAATTCCTTAGTCCCAGCCAAAGGGCTACATTCATTTAGTTGGAGTCTCTAGAGATGTACTGTCAGCATCTCGTCTAAATGACTTGACCTTATTTAGAGTTAAACTCTTATTAAACCAACAGTAATTAACAATTACCAGGTATTCGGAGGAGAGACACCAGTTACAAAGTATCAATTAATTTTAGGTGCAACTTAATATACTCAACAGCTTGTTTGTACCACATTGAACCTACCTTGTGGGATCTCCACTTGGTAGGTTGGGTTGCCACTACAAGTATCTCATTGATAGGTTTGCAGTCCCACCCCCAACATGAATTTATGAACTGAGGACAAATTAAATCCTTTAATTAAAGGATCAACAATATTGTCTTTCGATCCAACAAAATCAATTTCTATAAACCTTTTAGATACTAACTCCCTTACAAACTTTAGTCTAACTTGGATATCTCTTTTGGTCTTTTGATTGAACTTTGAACTTTAATCTTTGCTATTGTGGTTTGGTTATCACAATGTACAAAAATTCTTGGAAGAGGTTTAGTCTCCATGGGCAATTGTACCATCAGTCCATACAACCATTTTTCCTCTATCCGAGTAGTGTCCGAAGCACACAACTCAACCTCAAAAGTGGACCAAGTTATCAAAGTCTGTTTGGTAGACTTCTGAGAGACAATGCCCTCACCTAAGGTAAATAAATACCTTGTACACCCATTACTTCCAGAGTTTTTGGCTATCTAGCTAGCATCACTGTATCTTTCTAACACTGTAGGAAATCTCTTGTAGTGCAAGGCTAGTAAAGCTTAGCCCTTTAGATATTGAAGTACCCTATCCAAAGCCTCCTAATGGGTCAATTGGGACAACTTGTATATCGAGAAACTTTAGAGATCACAAATGAGATATCTAATCTCGATCCATTTGCAAAATATTACAAGCTATCAATTATTTGAGAATACCTCAATTGAGATATTAGTACACTAGTTTCATTCTTAAAGAGAGCCACTGAAATATCATATGGTGTTTTAGCGATTCTACTTTGTTTATAGCTATATTTCTAAATTATCTTCTCAACATAGTATGTTTGAGAAATTACTATACCCTCAGTTGAACGAGTTAACTTAAGTCCAAGAATCATATCTGCAACACCCATATCTTTCATTTCAAACTTTTTCTTTAAGGAACACTTAGTCTCATTGATAATCTCAATGTTGGAACCTATTAACAGAATATCATCTGCATACAGGCAAAACACAATACAGTTATCACCTTTAACTTTGCAATAGACACACTTGTCACTATCGTTAACTGTGAAGCCAAACGACAATATAGTTTTGTCAAACTTTTCATGCCATTGTTTAGGTGCTTGTTTCAAACCATAAAGTGATTTAACAAGCTTGCAAACTTTCTGCTCATTTCTAAAAGCTACAAATCCCTCTGGTTGATCCATATAGATTTCTTCCTTAAGATCACCATGCAAAAAGGCTATTTTCACATCCAACTAGTGAATAGGATAATCATATATGGAAGCCAGTGCTATAAACACTTGAATTATAGTCAAACGAGCTATTGGGGAGTAGGTGTCAAAGTAATCTATTCTCTCCATTTACTTAAGCCCTTTGCCAACTAGCGTGGCTTTAAACTTGCCAACTGTTCCATTAGATTTTAGTTTCTTTTTGAAGATTCACTTGCTTCCTATAGTAGTACACCCTCGAGGGAGATCGACTAATTCCCATGTCCTATTTGAGATAATAGAATTCATTTCACTCTTAATGGCTTCCTTCCAATGCTTAGCCTTAGGATAAGCCATAGCATCCCTGAAGGTAATAGGATTACCCTCGACATTGTAAGTAACAAAGTTACTTCTAAAGTCCTTAGTGATTCTAGCCCTTTTACTTTATCTAAGTTTATCCAGTTCTTTTGGAACTGTGCTACTACTAGGACCATCCACCACATTTGTCATTTTTTCCACATGATCCGAAATCAATGTAGACTCTAGGGTTGAATCTAAAGAAACATTTGGAGGTATCCCAGTTTTTATAGGAAACACGTTCTCAAAGAACGTAGCATTGCAAAATTCAACTATAGTGTTCACTTCTATACCCAAAATCTCTGATTTAATAACCAGAAATCTCATAACATAATATGTTTCCACATAGCCTAGAAAGACCACATGAATAGTCTTAGGACCTAGCTTCTTTCTCTTGTGTTTAGGGACTAATACTTTTGCAAGATAGCACCACACTTGGAAGTACTTTAGACTAGGTTTCCTGCCTTTCCAGAATTCAAATGGAGTGCTTTCATTATGTTTCAGGGGAACTCTATTCAGAATATGGCAAAGCATATTCAGAGCTTCCCCTCACATATACTTAGGCAAACTAGAATTCAAAAGCAAACTATTAATCATATCTATAAATGTTCTATTCTTTTGCTCAGCTATCCCATTTAAAGTGGGAGAATAAGGGGCAGTTTCTTCATGAACTATACCAAAATTTTGGTAGTATTCATGAAATGAGTTGGACCTATATTTTTTGCCCTTATTTGACCTTAATCATTTAAATTTTCTACTAGTTTGTATTTCGGCTTCATTTTTAAAAGTAATGAATTTCTCTAGTGCTTTGTCTTTATGTTTTAGTAAATAACCATAACAATATCTACTGTTGTCATCTATAAAGGTGATAAAGTATCTTTTATTATCTTTTATTAAGATCCCATTGAACTCACAAATATCTATGTGCACTTAGTTAAAAATTTCAGTTTGCCTTTCAACCGAGTGGTAAGGTTTTCTCACTTATTTAGCTTCAGCACAAATTTGACATTTATGACCTCATTCAATTTCATGTTTAGGAATTAATTTTAAGTTCATCATTCGTTTGACAGAACTAAAATTCAAGTGTCCTAAATGATTATGCCAAATAGATGAATTCTCAATAACATTAATAACAGAAAAGTTAGGAAGGTCACTTTATTAGAACTAATAAAGTTTTCAACTTGAATTTTGAACAAATCATTGGAAAGATAACTTTTACAAATAAAGGTTCCGTAATATAAAATTACAGCTTTATTTGATTTGAAAGAATTCTCAAAACCCTCCCTAACTATTACAGAACCACTTATAATATTTTTTCGAACTGCTAGGACATGATGCACCCTTTGCAAAGATAGTATTCATCTTGAAGGAAATTTTAGGTCCATGCATCTTATCCCAAACACTTTGGTTGCACTTGAGTTCCCTATCATCACAGTCCTTCCGTTAGCAGGATGGTAAGATACAAATAGTGATTTATCAGTACAAATATGCACATTAACACCAGTGTCTATCAGCCAATCATATGGTTCATAGATAGAGTATAATTCGGGTTTAAAAGAAATGTACTCATCAACGGATGGATCAGGACCTCTAGCTTTGCTGGTGTCTCCAACAACTATGTTGACAACTAGTCCAGTAGACTGGACTTTAGCTTTAGCTTTCTTTGAGGGACATTTCTTAGCCCAATGCCCTTTTTGTCCATAATTCTAGCATGACTTGTTAGACTTCAATTTCTTATTACCTTTGGCTTTTCCTTTATCGATGGTTTTGGAGTTCGAGTTCAAGTTAACTTTGTTCTTTCCCACTATCACATTTGCCT
Source organism: Jacaranda copaia (assembly GCA_014898725.1). Lineage (NCBI taxonomy): Eukaryota > Viridiplantae > Streptophyta > Magnoliopsida > Lamiales > Bignoniaceae > Jacaranda > Jacaranda copaia. Next base: position 1,044,782 of record JACGDI010005566.1, read on the forward strand.
TAGGATTATATTCAATAGAAACATTATGTGACTAATTTCTATGTTCCTCTTCTATGCTTATGGCAATTATCAAATCATCTAAAGTTAATTTTCCTTTTTGATGCTTTGGAGTTATGCCGAAGCCTTCCCAAGACGTGGGGAACTTATCAACAATTGACATCACCATAAATTCTTAGGGAGTTTCATCTTAGTATCAACTAGGGAATTCTCTAGATTGATCAATTCATGTGTCTGTTCAGATACAGACCTGCCCTCAACTATTTAATATTTCAGGAATTTGGAAACTGAATGCTTTTTGAGCCCTTGCTCTTCAGTATTATATTTCCTATCTGATTCCTCCCATAAAGACTTAGCCGAATAGGAATTAGAATAGTATACATCAAAGAATGTAACAGATAAAGCTGATAGAATCACTCTTCTAACAATCTGATCCTTCATTTTCCAATCGGCTATTTCCTTAGTTTTGGGATCAATTTCAGTTGGTTCTAGCATGGTCAACTGAATCAATGAAAGAAGATCTTTCCTCGTCAGCCAGATTTTCATGTGCACTGCTGCCAACGCTTAAAGAACTAGCCCGAGAACTTTTTTGAAAGGTCGAAAAGGTCAACGTTTGCTGGCACAACTTCACTAATAGCACTAGAACATGCAGCCCTGATTGATTTCAAAATTAACCCTAAAGCAGAATATCTAGGTTTAATACGTAAATAAGATATCTACTCAGAAATATCAGACAAGATTCCTAGACAGGATATCTAATTAGAAATATCAGGATTGTCCTTTAGTATCTGGCTAAATCTCCAACGGGTATGACTCGATCAATTCCATTATCTAATAAGCCTATCCCTTAATATCTGGCTAAATCTCTAATTTGATTGAATTTTTCCCAAAAAGAAAAGACTGAGATTAAGATATTAGCCATAATTCCCACAACTTGGAGCTAGAGCCAAGGCTAGGCGGCAACGGCGGCGTGCGTGTAGTCCACTTAAATAAACCCTTTATCGAACACTTTATCAAGTATTCTTACTTCAGTTCAATATAAACTAATCCATACTAGTTTATAAAATCAATGTGGGACAAGTGAAGGGTTAGAATAATCCTTCAACTCCTCCATTTGATTTTATAGTGTACAAACAAGTCTCCACTATCTCAAGTTTCCCACGTGGGATAACTCAACATGAAATACTTAACCAATTTTCTTCCTCTATTGCACCACCACAATTAATAATTTGATTCCAACCATAATTGACATCCATCGAAAGTTAATTAAATAATTAATTGTGCTACAATTATGCCAATTACAACACATTCCTCATCTCCTTGCTCAAAACATTAATGTGTATTTTTTCTGACAGCTATACTTTGGGGACGCCATCTTTTTCTTTAATTTTGTCGGTTTCTTTTTTTTGGTTGAATTGTGTGGCTTTTGTTTTGGCCTAAGGAACAATGAAACTCATAGAGGTCTTAGTGGGAAAAAATTATAAATGATTATACGATGCGCAAATAGTAGTGTAATGATGATCTTTTTGTTTTTCTTCTTTGAGGGGGTGAGGTAATAATAACATGCAGAACAAGAAAATAATTAGAAAGAAGTAAAAATTTCATCTAATCCCAATCTTTATTTAAAATAAAAAAACTTTAAAAATCAAAACCAAAGAGAGAAAAATACCTTACCAATGTATTTTGAATTTTCTATCTTTAGTCTAGATTTTTCTATTTTTCTATTTTTTTTAGCTAATGAAATAAACAATCCAATCATTAGACTAATTCATACCATATTTCATTAATTAGAAACTCATGATGCTATCTCTTCAAACAACTAAAAAAAAAAAAGAAATTGAAAAAGTATTTGTCTATTAATTATGAAATATTTGAGACAGTTCAAGTATATTATCACTATTTGAACTTCTGGAATCAGTATAATATTTTTGAGAGATCAACATTTAAGCTAGAAAAGCACAAAGGACGTAAATACATGCACTGTAATTTTAGTATTATATGATTTCAAAGTTGCGTATCACATCACCGTTGAGAATTGACGACAAGTTAAAAACAAGCCTAATTTTCCATGAGCGAGGTGATTGAAATTACAACATGGCCAAAATACCACTCCAGTAAATAAACTATATCCCTATTTATCTTAGTTAGATTTTGGAAAATTATGATTACACATTTACTTACTTGACCTCCTCCTCCCAATCTTCCCCCTCTTAGTGAGTGAACATGGTTTGAACACACCTAATGTGTGTGCACATTCATATGAAGGCAAAAGTGCATCACTGAAACCTAATTTGCAACAAGGGTAATGCATATTACATCACACAAGTACTATTGATAAATGTAGTAATAGATAAAAAGGGATAATTTTCTTTTGCCTGGAATCTACTTTCTATTTAACATTTTTTTTATCAATTTTCCCAACTTACATAATGCCAAAATACGCAGGGTTTATATGCTAGCCATGCATACAAAAATGCATCATTTAAACTCTTTCCAACGTTCTACTTTAGCACATTTTGTTCAACACTTGTAATGTCTTTGGAAGATTTTGACTATTTGGAAGCTTTATATCATCTTGTGACATCCATTCTATGACCCAAAACTACAAAAATAATTAGCTAAGAGCTCCAATGAAATATAGCATAGTGATTCTTCAACAATCACACATATGCAACTTGCATTAATTGACCGAACAACCTCAAGTCTAGCAGTATGGTTACAATTGGTAGCTTATATTCAAACACATAAAGTGGTTATTGTACATATATGTCTCCAACTATACATCAATTGCAGCATGCAAAGTTAAGAAGCAAACTCTTACTTTGCCATACCTAAAAATTTATGCTTGCAGTCCGATCCATAAAGTTACATCTTCACAATAACTCCACACTCAAGAATAGCAACGTGGAGAGAGAGAAGAAGAAGAAGAAGAAGAAGAAGAAGAAGAAGAAGAAGTACAAGGGCAAAGCAAAATATAATCTCAAAGATTCAAACGTGAAGAAGAAGAAGTACAAGGGCAAAGCAAAATATAATCTCAAAGATTCAAACGTGCAATATAAAACACTCTTTGGGGGAAAAAAAAAAAAGAAGAGTAAAGAAATAAAATCAAGCACCAACTAAATTTAACATTGGACTTTATTGGCTATACTCAACACTATTATTCTTCAATACATAAACTAAAATGCTAAAATGCAGATCATACACTGAAATCACAATTCAATTCCCATTCATTTTTACTAAATCAAGCAATTATCGATCCAAAAACATATCAAATTCATAGAAATGCAAACCTTAACCACAATATCCAAATCCAAAGCAGACAAATTTTTTCTCATTCATTAATTCATTATAGTTACCTTCTAATACTTCTTCCCTGGCCATCCATTTTTCCACTCAAGCAACCTAGGTGGAACGTCCATAGGTGATGACACCTCTCAGTTTATTCTTCTAGACAATTGAAAAAGAAAATTAAAGCAACATTACAAAATAGAGTAATCAAAGCAACATTCTAGGCATAATAGGAAACAAGCCCTCAAAATGCAAGAAGAAAAACACAATTTGAGCTAAATACCGCCTAAAAATAAATATAATATGAAATTATAAAAAAAATGGGAAATAAAACATGGACACGCAAGTAACTACTCCCTTACATGGTAAAAACTGCATACCCAAAACTTTGTACAATCAAGAACAGTAAGAGAACAATGGCAGAGTTGCTTTTTTCCTATCCTCGTTCAAAAACCAAATTCCAAAATACCAAACAAATATCCATTAATCTGACTCCAAATAGCTACCAACCGAAAAAACGGGTTCTGTACGAAGAAAATGAGAGAAAAAATATACTTTTCTGGTGGAAATTGTACAAACTTCCCAAACAAGATCCCCTAAATCCCTTAAAATCGGGTATGTAAAATTCGAGTTTCATCTACCTCCTCTTTCCCATTCCAATCCGACACAATAAAATAAAAGAAAAGAAATAGAAAAATTCAAAAACAAAGAACAAGAGCCACATGTTACTCATTCACTTGATAATAAATACGTCTTTGCAACTTTACAATTAGCAGAACAATGTTTCTTCTATCCTACAGTGGGTCCGACATTTTGCAAAGTTTTCTTTAAATAGTGAACAAATAGCACAACATAGTGTACAAACATACAAAGCGCATAGTGCCTAAAGCAATGCCATTTTGATCATGCATGACCAAATAAAGAACATGAAAAAGGGGCACAGGCCATGGCACTATTGCCACGCATACCCCCCTTGTAAAACATAGTAAAAAAGAAATATTGTTTTTTGTCTAATATGGAAATTTTTGTTATTTTATGTAATTTGTCCTTTTAATTAATCTAAATTTTTTATGAGCCCCGTCATGATCTTCAAAGAGTAGGAATATTATGTTTTTTTTCCTCATACTAGCAAATAGTGATTCACTCTTAGGATAAAAACCAAAAAAAAAAGGGAAAAAAGAGGCCCCTAGAAATGGTTTAGCTATGATTACTTGTGAGATTGGTTTTATGTTTTTGTGTTTTAGAGATTTTGAGAAAGTTTTGGCGTTTAAGATACATGAGAAAGAGAGATAAGGTTATGATTGATTGTGGAATAAAGTGTAATGATTATAATGATGTGATGGGTAGATGTAATTTGAAATTGTAATTGGTTGTGAGGTTGTTTTTGAAATATATTTAAGAGATTTGTATGAGATATAGTTATTGTTTTGTGTGTTTTGATTTTTGGTTTTGTTTGGAACTTTAATAGTTAAAAAATTATAAATTAATAAATATGATAAAATAAAAAAAATCATAAAACATAATTTCAAAAATAATGCAAAACAATTGTGTATAGTCCAAAATAAGTGCCACTAAATTTGTTATTTTTCCTTTTTTGTTAATTTAATTTTACAAAAAAAAAATATTTTGGTGGAATTAAATTATAAATTTAATACATAGAATTTTTTTAATTTAAAATATATATATATATATATATATATTCATTCACTAATTTAATTGTATGTCCTACATAAATGAATATTATTTTCTCAATCAATTTGTTTCACAATGTTTTTAATTAATCTGGTTATAAATAGTTTATAAATTTAATAAATTGATTTTTTAATTTAAAAAATATGAAATTTATTAATTTGGTAATTTTGAAGTAGGACCAGCACAAATTATTTTTTTCGTTAAATCAATTTCCACTATTTTCAATTCACCTGTTTGTTGGAGATTTATAAATTTTTTTAATAATTACAAAATAAAAAAATTGTGTATTGCCTAAATTAATTTATGATAATTTTCAAATTAATATAATTGAGATAAAAAATTTCTTGAATTGGAGAGTTTAAATTTATTTAATAATTAAATTAGAAAATTTTAACAAATCCTACAAAAATTAAATATTTAATTCTAAAATTTTGGGATATAAGAGAGACTCAAATTGAGAGAGAGAGAGTTCACTCCATTCTTGAAAAAAAATGAGGAAATTATTTTCAAGACCATTTGCTTTCAAATTTGAAATTTGCCTCACAGACCCAAAATGGGTCTCAGAATGAAGCATGAGTCCACTCGTAGTTTTTTTCTTTTGAGACATGAAATGTGAGAAATATCCCACTAGCACTTACTGTCTTCGATTTTGGTTTGTTAAAATCGAAACCAAACCGGTTTGATTTTGATTTTATCAAATCAAAATTGAATCATTTTGGCCAATTTGATTTCATTTAAAATCGAGACCGAACTGATTAAGACTGGTTAAAAAGTATAGTTTAATTTATTTTTTGATTTCTATTTTAAAAAATTTAAATTTTCAATTGATTTTCATCGTATCCAACAAGAAAAGGGAATAAAAAATAATCTATCCTATATAACCACTTCGTTTGATCAAATTAATCTTAGCCGTGTACTTCGTAACCTCACTCCTATATAAACCTTCACCCCCCTACGGTTTTACATCGTTGTGTGTACAGTTGTAAATGAATATTCAAAAATTCATTTACCGTTCGCATTCGTATTCATTTATACAAAATTTATCTGCATCCGTTTAAAGCGGATATTATCCGTATTCAATTAGTAGATATCCGATTATAAATGGATATGAATATATTAAATGCATATTAATATCCACTTTAAATATATATTTATTAAATAATATATTATTTATATTTCTTAATAAAAATATGATAATCTATATATGTATATATATAAATTATAATTGAAGAATTTGGGAAAAAAGAATAAATTTAAAAAAATATGGCAAATATAGAGAAAAACTTGAAGAATAAAGTTAATCAACACAATTATTATTGGTTGACTTTATAATTAATATACTTAAATAACATTATTATTATTATTATTAATAAGTATTAATAATCAATTATAAAGTCAATTATTAATTAGAAAGTATGCTATTTGTTTGATTGCTTTCTTTTTAATAAAATTATATAGTTCCTTCTATTAATTAATATATATATATATATATATATTTGTTATAGGTTCATAGATTTATGTATATAGATATTTATAAATAGATATTTAAATAATTATCATTGAATATGAATATAAAAAATAATTCGAATATGGATAAGTTTAATAAAATATGAATAAATCTGAATAAATATAATCGAATACGAATATATTCGAATTCGATCGATATCCAATGAATACAAATTAGGATATCATTTTTTAATATCTGTAAAACCTATAATCGTATCCGAATATTTAAAAAAAATAAACGATACGAATATGAAAATAGAATATCCGATCCGTTTACACCCTTAGTTGTGTGGTATCGCATTGTTCTATGGTCTCAAATCGTCCTATTCGTCAGAATTGGATTCCACGTAGCAACGATTAGATTTATTTTCTAATTTTTGTGTTTGGTTTCAGTTCCCGACTATGTGTTTTTCTGATTTTAAATTGTTTTTCTTTGGGTTAATTTGATGTTGACAAGGGTTGATGTCCTATCATGAATCAAAATTTGGTGTCTAACCTATGGTTTGTTTTTTTATCATGTTTTCTTTTATTTGGGTTGGTTTTGGTTGATTTGGTTTTTTGTCACTTGCAAATGGAATCTATGCTATCAATGGTAACAATTATAGAAGAAAAGGCTAAATCTGAGTTTGATTTTGTTTCCTGCAAGTTTTTGTTAGCCTCCTTTTTTGGTTTGCTTCGATGAAAATTTTCATGTTTTGTTAGCAGAAGTTTGGTTGGTTAGCAGAAATTTTCATGGTTTGATAGAAAGATGTTTTTGCTGAGAAATATCAGGAATTCCTAAAATTTTGTTGGTATGAAGGCAAAAGGTTCTGAATCATTCTAAGGTTCTATAACTTGGAGACACCTTTATCCAAGTGGTGCTGGCTTGTTTCTTTTATATATATATATATATATATATATATATATTTGATTTATCCAACATGATGGAGGTTCAATCTACTTGTGTCACTTTGAGAATTACTGGTCCGGTGAGGTTTAAGACCCCACAACCGCAAGATATAAGACTTGACATAATTCTTCATTACATATGTCATATCGCCATATTATTCTCTTGTTGACTTTTGCATTGGATTGCAGAACATATTGGTCAAGAAGTAGGGCCAAAGTAGCACAGTATGCTTCAAGATATTGTAATGCCCCACAATTTTTTTTCGTATTTAATTAATTACTTTATCTTATTTAATTTTATTTGTTATTTAAATTAAAAAAATGTAATGCCTCAGAAATTTTTAAATTATTTTATCTTATATTTACCCATAATTTTTTTTAATTTTATTTATTATTTGCTATATCAGTAGAAGAGGATATATATTTGATATTTAAATAAATATATATATTAATGGTAATAATAGGTTATCATAATTTTAGAAAATAAATAATTAAAGTTCTAATTGCGGTATAATACTTCTATATATGTAGTCTCTATAATTCGAAACTCTAATCTCACAAATCAAATAAAAAAAGGAAGAAAAAAACAGAGGAGATTGGAGACTACTGCTAAGCGTTGACAAAGCATATCAAGTTCCATTGCAGAAAAATCTTTACTGTTGGTAAGGATTAGAACACATATTGCTTGACTACTAATTTAATTGATATGTATGTATATAAATATATACAGGATGATTTGTGCCTCTATGTCTTGACAATTATGAATTGCAGTAGGTTTTTTAAGAATTGTTCATTGTTGTTTATCTTCATGACACACAACCACAGATTTTGACCCCTATGGATTGATTTTGACTTTGTTGTAATTCAAGTTTTGTTGTTTGGGTCTTTTAAAAATTTGAGATTTTGGAAAAAGACAATATGTGTGTGTGTGTGTGTGTGTACATATGAATTTAGGAGGAAATTTAGGAGTGCAAGATTAATTTCTTTGACAAGTGAGTACTTATGAAAACGGAGGGTGGAAAATTTTTCATCTATGTGGGTTTCTTGATAAATTTACTTAGGGTATGTGTGCTGTGGATCTATATTTAATAGGAATTTTATTTCGATTCATGTAATATTAGATACTAGCACTTGGGTTATCCTTTTATTTATAATTTTGGGATTTTCAATGGAATTCAAATGAGAAATATATGTGTATATATATTTAGTAAAATATTTTAGTACTAACTAGGATTGTTGGGTTTAAATTATCAAGGCTTATGATACCTATAAGGCTAGTTCTAGTGAGTTTGTCTTTTAAATCTATTAAATTGGTGATTAAAGTATTTAATAAATGAATTAGGTGACATAGTTGTTGATACAATTGATTCTGAGATAAGAGATTGACGTCTAGGATTGATCTCAAAGGTGAGTGCCTAAATCTATAAATATATATTATTATATTTCAAAACCTAGAAAGATATATGCTATTGTATCATTTGCTCATAACTTGTTTTCAAGAAACACAGCACTCTATATGTATTCCACTGCGCACTAAATAAATTTCTTATTTATTTTCCTTTCTTGTTTTATTGTTGGACAAAAGAAATAACTATCTTATTTTATTTTTGGATAAACGAGATACTTTTTTTGTTGTCTTATTTTTGGATAAATGAAAACTTATGCTTTCATGATTTTTCTTATGCTCCTAGACTAGCGAATTAAATTCACTGATCAACTAAACTATTGAAATTACTGTTACTGTTAGTTGGATCCAACTTGGTCTAGGTATACAAGGGACTTCATTGGGCAGCAGTCAGCTAGCTAGTAGAACCCTAACCCCCATAGCATAATTCGTCAGCGCACAACAGAAGTCGTTTGTTGTTGAATGGTCTAATCCCCCCAATACACAATAGAAGTCGTTTGTGGTTGAGGTTGGTTGTAGGAATTCCTAGGGACTCTTGGGCACTGTTTTGGTAAGGTTGCATCTTGCCAAAAGCGATAAGGAACTGTTATAATGGGAGTCATAAGATTGAATGGCTACAACGAAATGAATTGATTATTGTGTTTAAGTTGATAGCTTAGGAAATCGTTCAATAATATTTTAACTGGTTACTGCTTGATCGTTTATAAATTTCTTGACTGTTATTGCTAGATTGTTTTATGAATCCTACTTATGTAACTTGAAAATTTCCACTATACAAAATAATTTTAATTCAAAGGGCTCACTTCACACACACTTGAGACTCATTGAGTCTTTTATTCACATTCCTTTTCTTTTCTTTAACTTTCTTTTGCAAGACATAAATCCTAATCTTAGTAAAGAAGTGGATCCTGCATATGATGAGAATCAAGGGTAAAGATGTAGTTTTGGATTTCAGTAGAGTAGTATAATGTCTATTAAGTTCATTAGTTTTGTTTTGTTTGTCATGGATTTTATTGTGTTTAGTTTTCGAAAGATTTTGATACTTTGAGTTTTATGTTATGAGTTTGTAAGTAATTGGATGAGTTCTTATTTAATTTTACATTTTGGATTGTTAGCTTTATTTATTTAGAAATAAGTTCTATTCTCAATTTTAGTATAAATAAGGTTTGATTTTGGGTGAGTGACAAATATGCACCCTATGATGCGTCCCGGATATGGATGTGCAAATGCTAAGTATTATATCTTCTAATGTGACTCGCTTTGGTCATCTTTTCTCATCTATCTTCAACCCAGCCCTTATGAATACAACCATTTCTTATCCAACTTTGAATCCGTCCTGCACATTTCTTTCTTATTTGTAGAATACAGTGCAATAAGAATGATGGTGTTTAGCAAACCTACCTCTTATTTTCTGCTTGCGGTGTTTAGCTAATTTCCCCTACCATTTATTTTTTGGAACTTGCATATTTCCTGCATCCTTTTGACTCTCAGTCATCTCTTGCTTATATAACAGTTAGTTAAATACAATTGGATATGAGATTAATTACAATCTTGTCCTTAAGGCCTTGCTCTCAAGAGAGATTGATTTCATCAAAACATGATAGGCAAGAGAATCTAATTTGGGCCCTAGTTGAATCTTGGATCTTTTGTTCTTTGTTTGGGTGATGGTCTCTAGGAAAATCGTTAGTCTAGTTGTACTTTATCTGTTATTTTGTGATCTTTAATTATCTATTTGCCAGCTTTTGCTTTGATACATTTTTGTTTATTTTCATCTTCTATATTTTGCAGTAAGTTCTGGGTGTTTATATCTATTTGTTTTTTTCTTTCCACCAATTTGTATTTAATCTTTGCTGCCTTTATTTTCTAGTTTATCTAACCATGATTAAGTATTTGAATTTGTTAAAGAATGAACCTTGGGCTTAACTCAACCCAAAAGTTACCTCAAAAGGTTTGAAGATTGTCTAAGAGCATACATAGATACCACAACTTATTTATTTCTCCGTTGTGGGATACTAATAGATTTTCTATAGTTTGGTTTTAAAATTTGGTTTGTTTATTATCTGTGGTTCAAATTAAGATGATCTTATTCTTCTCTTTGGATCTAATCTTGTTATCTTTTCTTAATTAAAATGGTTGCATAATGTGTCTAAGAGACTGAGAAGCAGATTGTCGTTCATTAAAGCTGTTGTTTGAGTTGGATTATGGATGTGTAGATCTGCATTTTTGCTCCTTGTGTAGGCGTATATTTCTCTAAGAAAGGACGCTAATAGAGTATGGTTTGGGTGTAGTATAACTATTGGATAGACATAGAAGGGGTGGATAATACATGTGATATTCTGGATGAGGTGCTCATTGAGGTTCTCTCAATCTGTGTCTTCTCTTCTGTTGAAGTTTGAGTTCTTCTCATTTTCCCTCAACACTATCTATTCAGTTTGTGGCTTGCTTCTCTGTAACAGATTGGAAAAATCTGGGTTTTTGTTGATCTTTGTTCATTCTTTCATGGAAGATTTAGTTTTTGTCATCCTATTTGGTGTCTGTCTTTCTAGGTTTGCGGTTTGCTTTTGTCTTTTTTCTTTTTGGTAGAACTTGATGAGGTTGGCCTTATTCTAGGGTATTATTATCACTTATCCATTCCTCCCGTGCTAAGAATTTCTGATCCATCATCATATGTCATTGTTCTAGATATCTTTAGGTATATCAATATTTTTGGTGGTTGCTGCCCCTATAAGTGAAGTCTTATTTTTCTTTTGTTGTTTATTGAAGAAAAAATGTCAGGTGTTCTATTCTTGGACTTTATTCAGGTGATTCTTTTATCTTCTAAAGGATAATATCTGAGAACAGTAGAATTAGCATGTGATGGAAAAGGGTTGTTACATTTTATTTTGATTTGTGCTGATTAAATTCCATTTATTTGCGAACTGCTCTTCTATTGTTTGAAGCTATGAAGTGTGAGCAACGTTGTGGGCTGTATTGGCATGTTGTGGGGTTTGTTCAATTTGTGCTACTCTAATTTGCTATAGTTTTTGGATGGAGAGGAAGGTTATGTAGTTTTTAAAATTAGATATAGACTTAGTTATGCGATGTTATATGTTCTTTCAGCCAAAGGTTTGGAGTTGGACTTTTAATCTGTAGGATATCTTGGGCTCTGGTTGAATTTAAGTTGTCGTCTATATCATGATTTATGCAAGCCTGGATAGCTTTCACTATAGAAGAATCTTAATCTTTCCCATCAACCGTATCTGTGGTATATTCTTAATTGATCTAAATTATATTTTAGTTGGAATTTTGGAGACCTTGCAGCACCACAGTTTGGTTGAGCTCAATGTAGTTTTTGAAGAGCTTGTTGTATGTTTGTTTGTAAAGCTATGGTGCTTGTTGGTGAGTTATGCTGTACATGGGCCTTAGGTTGTTGGTTCCCTTTTTGTTTTAATGTTTCATGTGTAGGACTTGGAATCTTTCAAGGGAAAGATTTCAGAAGAAGTAGTGAAAAGCTGTAGAATGTGTGTGATAGGCAATTTGGAGTGCATAACCTAAAATTGTCAAGGTTGTGTTTCTAATAGTTGCTTGTTTTCATGCTTTGTGTAAAATGGTTAACGTTTGTTGTCCACTTCTTTAATTGACAAGCAATTAATTTTTTTAGAGATTGGACTAAGAATTTCACACTTCCTGTATCTAAATGTTTTGTTGTCCCCTTTCCTAATTGACTAGCAAATAATCTGTGTGAAGATTGGATAAATAAAATTCATGTTTCTATTTTAATCTCTTGTTGAACATATGCTGGTCGAAATACTATTCTGATTTTTTTGGAAAATGGATATGGCTCCCTAATTGGCATAGCTCTGGAACATATAACTATTGAGATTTGGTTTTATCCTACATTTTTATGGGTAACAGTTTTGCTCTCTTTCTTGCAGATGAAATTTGTGTTGTGCTGCTATAAAATGTAATTAGATTTTTGTTTGCTCTCTTCTATTTTTTATACCTAATTTTGATTGCTTATATTTTATGCTTATCTACTGTTAGAAGTCTAAATTTGGTATTTGTGACTATTTGGTTGGGAGTAGTAGTACCATTTTGATAGAATCACTATTCAATCTAGTTTTTGGTTGTAAGCATAGATGTGTAACATTGATTTTGCATCCCCTAATGATGGATAATCTTAAGAGTTCATAGTCTTAGCCCAATTTTGGCAAGGACAGGTTTTGTAGTTTATTAAAATTTCTTGTGTTCATTAGAATCTTGAGTAGTTGTACATTCATATCTAAGTATTTCATCTGCAAAGCATCTGTTAGGTTGATAGATGTGTTCCAGCTTAGAATCTCGTCAGTTACACAAAAGAGGTTTTCAATTTTTGATACCATCTTCTGAATAGAAGTTAAACTATCTATATCTTGTTCAGTAGAGTGGTAGAAATGACAGGCTGTGATAAAGCAATATGTGTTTATCAAGGTGTTTCGTTAAGTCAATTAGTTTCTTTGCAGTTGGAGCTTGGATTGTTTTAGTTGGTAGATGTGTATGTAAAGGATTTCTCTAAAATATGATTTTTGTTAAATGGGAGGACAATATAGTTTAGAAGGAAAAACAGTTGCGAATCTGTGTTTTCCCATTTTTGAACTATGATTTGGCTTGTTAAACATTTATATTCAGGAAGTCATACTTTCTTGTGGTTTTTGTTGCTGCTCTTGTTCAACAGTTTTTACCTTCTTCAATTTATTGTGGAGTCTTGCTGGGTAATGTTTATGTCCCAATAATATCCAAAATTCTTCTGGTTTTCTATCCTCTGTGAACAAACATCTTTGAGGACGAGTTCCAAGGCCTTTTCTGTGATTAAATTCTAAAACTGTCTTTTTGGATGCTCTTTGGGTTTGTTTGGGAGAGATGAGGCTATTATTGTCAATCTGTCTGTGCTTTCTTTTCTCCATCTAACTCTCATTCTTAACAAATTTTAAGCAAATGCATCATATTTTGTCATAAGTTGCTTACTCTTATTAGTTGCTCGATTACCATCTTTATGGAACGGCGCTATCTATTTATATAGTTGTAGATGGGCGACAATTCCACTTAATGGTTACTGAACCTTTCTTAATAAGTGGGCATCTTTTGGCATGATCCTGTTGAGAAGGTAAAGCCAGAACTTGAAACATTTTCCTCACTTATAAAGTTAAATAATGTCCTTCCTGGTACAAGAAGAAGCTTCTTTAATAACTTCGTTAGAGATCTTTCCATCTCTGTAGCAAAGCTTGGATGTTTAATGTAATGATGCTAATTCAAAAAAAGAGCTTTGTTATGGTCTTTTCCAATAATATGAACAAGAGGTTGAATAAGTGGGGTTTGGGGCCAAATGCAAGGTTGTAAAGCAAATAGTGATATCTATTTATACTCTGTTCACTTTCCAAGGTCTTTGTTCACTTTTGAAGGTCTACACATTGACCTACAAGTAGAAATGTCCATGCAGGGTTGGAAAGGAAAATACTGATTATCTGTTTGTACTCGTTTAATTCCAAAGGTTCGCCTCTCAACTAGCCAACTAGACAGACATTCCTAAATAAACTAGCTAAATTGATGAGTAGAATAAAGAGCATAATAGCAAATAACTTGATTATGTACAAGCAACTCAAAGTATTTGCTTAGAAGTATTAATATGACAAGTATCTTGAAGTCATACTCTGGTTTGATTGGAGATTCTATTGAAGGTTAGCATTAGAGATTAACTCTGAAGTGATTCTATATTCTTCTTGGGGTAAATCCTTTACCTCGTAAACTAGAAAGAAGTAAGCATCAAATTAAGTATGTCCTATCTTTGTTTTCTAATTTGTTTCTTTCCATTTCTTTCCTTAATTATGGTCATTTCATTTTCATATTTGCAGAAAAAAGGTGGAATGGGTGGAGGCTTTGTGTCCATTCACTGTTATTCCATTCCTCATGAATCTTGCATCTTATCTTCATATTCTACTTTGATTCCATTTTTATCCATATAATTGATGTCATCATTACATGTTTGTATGGTTTACAGCTGTTGAAATCAATGTAAAGATTAATAAAACTGAATCATTTAGTTCATTATCTAGTATCCAAATGAATTTTGAATGCTAGGTCGCCCTGAACTATTTTGAATTTTGTTGTAAAATGATAATGCAATATGATGGATACTTTTCTGGAGTGTATATAATTTTATTAATGACTATTCATCAATTCATCAGCATTGGTCAACAAGTTTAAGTTTAAAATTTTGTTTTATTTAATTTGCTATAGTATGGGTGTTTATGCTTTGATATGAATACTACAAATATAACATTCAAAAAATAATAAAAAATTTATTGAATATAATAAAAACGAGACAAATGATATATCAGATGGATGTGGTTTACGTACCACCAAGAATTACATGCATTAGTTAACTTTTACATAAAATTGATGATTAAGTATTGAATTATTTATACATTCAATAAATTGTTTGTAAAATGTAGTTGGATATAAAATAGAGAGAATTACTTTAATGTGGTTTGAAGAAATAAAAAAATTTAAAATCGAAAAACAACTTAGGTAAACTACCTCCCAATATTCTCTCCTTTCTCGCTCCTCCCAAAAACCACCTTCTCCTCCCCCTGCCCTATCATCTTCTTCCTCCATTCTATTCTAGCTTAGATTGTTAGGAATTGAGAGTTCTTTTATGTGTGTGGATTAACATTAGAGGCTTTACAGTTGCAGAGCTTAGAATTGAGTTTGATCCATTGTTTGGTGGCTAATTTTGGAGGATGTCTTGGACTAATTTTGGGGCTGTTTTTCCACCAGATTTTTGGCTGTTTTGATGTTATTTTTGAGGTCTTTTGGTGACCAAAAGTTTCTACCACAAGGTGCTACACAAGGTGCTTTTGGTATAGTGACGTAGATCCAAGAAGAGGAGAGCAATGATTTTAATTTGGAAGAGTCCAAGAGGAAGATCTCCTTTATTACCCTAAATCTGTTCTAAGGTAATCTTCTTGCTTCCAAATCTTAGTTTATGACATGATGATTGATCATTGGTAAGGAGATGCAAGTTAATTTCGCCTTATTTTGGTTTTAATTATGGATCATTGCATCTCTCCTTACTTCAAATAGCATTAGAGCCATCGTCATATCTAAATTAGGATTTTATTGAATTGATTCTAAATCTCCAAATTCTTGATTCAATTGATGAATTTGAGAGTTTGGAAATATTGCTTGTGGCTCTTAAAGTGTTGGATTTAAATATGTCAGTATGTTTTTAATTGTTAATTCATATGTTAGCATGAGTGTTGATTCTAATTTTCATTTTGTTAAATGTTGATTTAGCACATCTTGATGTTATATGTTGATATAGCATGTTGATTATAGCTTTAAGGTGTTTTGGCTATTTTTGGATTCATTCGATTGGAGTTTATTGAATATTTTTAAAGAATTGTGATTCTTCCTTGAATTTGATTTTTGAAGCAACTTGAGCACTTTAATTTCTAGTTTTAAAGGTATTTATAATATGAAAATTTATCAAAATGTATGTGCAATTGAGTCATGGAGGCGCTCATGGTGGATTGTGAAAGATGGAATAAGCCAAGGATCCAATTATAAAACCATAAAAAGGTTAAATAAAACCTGTCTACTCCACATCCAAGGATCTAATAATACATTTAATGAGGATTTAAATGAGAAGGTTACCTTGAATGCTAAATCCAAAGGTAGAACAAGAAAACTCCTATGAACCATTCTCAAGGAGCAATCAACGCACAACAAGAAAATGCCAACAATTGATCGTTTTTCTTAATTTCAATTTGACTGAAAATTTGTAGAGAACACCTCAAATCCCATTGTTGTCTTTGATTTTTCAAAGCTGATTTGGTGGACTTCTAGAGATTTGATCGGGCTGAAATTTTTATAGAAACTTCTTCAAGAGTTTTGAGGTGATTGAGAAAGATAAATTATATGCTGTAAATTTACATGGCAGGGTTTCTTCGTGCAAAGTATGACAAATTGATAAAATACCATGCAAACATGCTTGTGCTTGTATCGAGTCAAGGTCACTTTCACCATATGACTTCACTGATCAATATTACCAAGTTGAGATGTATCAACAAGCATACTACATAATGTTCATAAATTAAAGTACGACCAATAAATAATAAAGAGTAAAAGAAAAATTAAATTATTAAATTGCATTTGTTGACAGGTCTAGACTTTGCGTATTCGGCGTTGTGTCTCTTCATTTGAAGTTTGTTTATCTACTTGCTACCAATGATGAAAATTAAAAAATATAACATACGTCCACAGATAAATAATAAATTATGATTTGAAAGAAAAAGGATAACGTGCCAAAAATTATTAGCATATAAGCTCATAATAGATCTTGACGCGGCTATGGATGGCAGTGGGCGAGTTCTCTTTCGTAGTTCTCCCTGGACATTTTTGGTATGACGGAAGAGGACCGGCTCTTCGATTTCATAAAGGGGCTCCAACCTGCGCCAAAATGTCCAAGATTTAGGGGCGGCACAGGCAGCTAGCCTGCTAGATTGAAAGTACTTAGCCAGGGGGAGTCGAGACCAGGCCAAGGTTGTTTTGGAAGTTCATGCCCGGTAGCAAAGGAAGAATAGCTATCCTTGCGGGGCTCCTTCTCCTTTACCAACTCAGGCAGGATGATGGTTGAGGAGATATGATTTAGTAAAAGGAAGAATCGTGGCAATCACTGAACGGGAACTACTACTTTAGTTTAGAGTTTTGCATCCAACAACCATAGAACTATTCAGTTATCAAAGAGAAAGGGTAATCCATGACACATTGTCCCCAACGGGCTAGGGAACTCGACTTTCCACGGAGCACTCTGGAAGGAAGGATCAGACAGATGAATTCTTAATGAACATTGCAGATTTCCTCTCACGAAATGGATTAGTTTACTTAGATTTCTCAGCCTCGGCCCTATATCTTCCAACTCTTACATATATAAACTAGTTGACTTCCGGATACCACAAATGTGGAAACATAACTACACGGGCTTTGAGGTGCTACTACCAGAGCATCAACTTAGTCACTCTTTGTTGAAGGAATCCTTCCCTAAAGGAGGCAGGCGGGTCCTTCGTACTTCTATCGGCGATGAAAGTAGCCTATTCATGCATTGGCAGACCTTTTCTACTTATTTATTCATATTCACCAGTAAAATAAATTCAACTGGATCAATAGATATTGGAAAAAGACCACGATGGCGGCCCTCCACCACTTTCATTGAGTGATCGATTATAAAGCACGTTATTGCATCTTTGCCAGGGTAGCTCATTATTTTTGTCATTTCGAATAGACTCTATCACACAACAAGGGCTTTCCAACACTGAAGCCTTACTTACTTACTTGGCAAGCTGCTACTGTGAACAACAAAGTAAAGGATGCTTCCAGAAACCGTGACTCCTAGGAAGATTCCTTCTTTCTATCCTATTGAGAAGATGATCCTTGGCCATCGCCAGTGGTGTTAGATCAGAAAGGTGACCACATCTAGTTTCGAGGTTGGCCTAACCTAACTTGATGACACGCTTATAGAGTTTTCCGACCTGAAATGCTGCGTAAAGCGTCTTTCTTGCTCGGTGATCAGTCAATGAAGTCATTCTGGATCCCTGACTCGTCTCATTCTGAGCCTTTAGCCTCTTTGACATTAGGTCAAATCTGTCGTCTGGGCATCGTCCCTTCTCTTGATCGACTTCGGTTACAACTCGATAGTGAGTTTTGAGGGTCAAGTAAGGGATTGGGTTAAGAGGAGGGTCACAGTCCTGCTATATACGAAATACTTAATAGCTAACGGCCGTATGGCATCTATCCATCCATGCTGATTCATAAAATATACCCTCTCTCGATGTGAGCATATTCTTCTTCTTCTTCTTCTTCTTCTTCTTCTTCTTGTATGGTCTTTCACCTATTTTTCGTGAGGGTAGGAATATCAACCATAAAGTAGACTATCCTATGGTAGTCTTTATTGAGATTGTCAACTTTAATGTAATGCAAATTAATTTGTATCTACATTTCGTGAGCTGAAATGTAATGCAAATTAATCCTAAATTAATTTCAAATGAACTCCTTCATTTGAACTTTATTTCAAAACTAAATTCTAATTTTAATTAAATTAAGGAGTAGTTTGACTTAACTCTTTAAGTTAAATGGTGTCAACTTAACTTTTTAAGTTAACAAGACTAATTAATTGTCATATGGCACCAATTAAATTAGGTGCTTAATTTAACTACTTAAATTATTTTGATTAATTTATCAATTAAATTAATCAAGCAAGATAACCAACAACTAGTCAACTGATTTCTCCTCTAAAAATTACCTAAGTGAATTTTTTAACTCTTTAGAAAATTCTGTCCATCAAGTAGAGTTTTCTTTAGACTTTTGTGTATGATCCATTAGGTTCTCCCATTCATTAGATATGGACTCACAACTAATTTTGATATTTTAAATATCAAATATTCCTATTAATGTAAACTCTTTTAACTAATAACTCTTTTAATTAATCTCTATTAATTGAAAAGTACCTAATCTCCACAGTTAATGTCTATCAACAAGTCTATGGGGCCCAACTAATTGGTCAAAATGAATATGCTCTTGATGCACCATTCTAGCTCTATACTTGCCATGTAAATACGGTCATTTCATGTTCTATATTTCAAAAGAAGCTTAGGGCAAGATATTTGCCGATTCTCTAATAGCCTCAATAACTATGTTTCTAATCTCAATGTTTGATTCCTCTTATGACCTCGTCTTTGAAAAACTCCTATCCAAATTATCATATTACCTTGCATAAGGATTTCTTGGAATTGATTATTATAGAATACATAGGAGATGCACTCGCCTTTCACAACAATGAGGAGAGGGATCTTATCTTGGATCTTACAAAACTCTATATCTAAGTAGCTCATACCCAATCTCAACCCGAATGACCTATTACGTGGTCAAGTAAGAGTTAAGGTATGAGATCTAAACACAATGTTACCATAGATCCTCAGGTCTAAGGACTAATTATATGCACTAGTGTTAGCTGGAGAACTCGCCATTACCAATTTGCTACTTTGGCTATCTAATGGATTCTCTAGGTGTCTTCAGTGAATTTGTTCTCTAACGAGAACCCATGTTTAACATGGATTACTCATGAAACAGAGCAATATCCAACTCCTTGAATTTATGCAATGTTCATGCAAGTCTATGTATCAGTCGTGCAAGTCTATCTGAATCTTAGATGCCTTATCTCTTAGAATTTTATAACTTGGAATGTTTTGAAATCATGACTGTGTAAGACTTATTTTATGATCACCACCCAGTGCGTGATCAAATCCAATAGTCTTGTGTGATCTTGGGGCTTCAACTAAGTGCTAGTGAAGCAAAATCAAGCATAAAATGAAGATTGCCATTTTATTTGAAAATTATTCAATCAAAATTGTATCATGAGTGAGATTGTTTACGTGCCAATCTAATTGGCTGTGGGGTACTATTCCAATAGATTGGTCACAAAATAGCACAACGGGAGCACAAAGAACACACATGAGCACACATCGGTAGGGTTTCCAACTACTAAACTCACCTGTCATGTGGTTAAGCGCACACTAATGGCAGCAACTTGCCGGTGAGTGCTTGTGGTGCTTCTTGGCCATTTTGGTGCAATTTTTGTCTAATTATGCTCATGTCATACTATTTTGTTGCATAATAGTTGTGTAGTATTCAAGTTAATGTTGGACATTTTTTTTCTTGCTTTTAAACTCAAATTTAACCTAATCTTCAAGTTGGTGCAATAATGAGATGCATAAGAGTTATGCTTATTTTTTGCCCCTAATTAATTGTTTACTTGATAAGCTTTTAATTAGTAGAATTGAATGTCAATTTTTATTATTGTTCACTTAATTGTTGAATGAATAATCGATGGATAGGGATGATTATGTCAAAGATAGAGATAGATTGGGATCCAAATATTAAAACCAAAATAGGCAAAACAAAACCAATCATCTCATTCCAAGGATCACAATCATGCTCTAAATAAGGATTCTAAGGTAGAAAATTTACCTTTGCAAAAATAAAGGATTTGATGAGATCACTCCAAAGACTATTCTATTAGAAGATCTACAAGCTCCGATGGTTGGATCTAAAAGCTCCCCTTCCAACACTCCAAAAATTGGTAAAAATGGCAAATTCAAGCACCACTAAATGACTGAAAATTTAGCCAAAATTTGCTAGAATCTGCTACCAATAAATCACCCAACGGTGCTTGCAAGTATTGTGTAACGGATAATCCACCAAGGAATTCTAAGTCCCCCAAATGTTGGACCTCTAATGATCAAGTCAACAAACCTTAGGCAAGTTCTCAATCAACCTCACTTTTGCTAGAACAAGAGAGGAAGATAGTGATGGGAGTGGCAGTTATGGAGGAGAGAGAGAGAGAGAGAGAGGAGAGAATTTTGTGTGATTATTTAATACATGAATTATATCACATTTTTGAAAGGAAAATGTGAGGATAGTCGATAAAACCAAGTGGCCGGCCACATGTCTAATTTATAGAGGGAATGGAAGCTCTTGGATACTTCCATCACACCCTCTATGCATGTTGGCCAAATTGCCAACTTATGCAAGCATTGCATTTCATGTGCATTTACATTTAATTAACATTTGCATTTCATCTCATGAAATAAAATGTTAATTAACTTAAATTCAAATATGATCTTCAATTTGATTTTCCTCCAAAATTCAAATTCTCAATTTCATTAAATTAACTCATTAATTTAATTAATTTAATTTAATTCTTTAAGTCAATTAGAGTTAACTTAATTCCTTAAGTTAACTTGATTAGTTAATTGTCAGATGACACCAACTAAATTAACACCTTAGTTTAATTGGCCTGATTTAACTCCTTAAATTATTTTGATTAATTTAACACTTAAATTAATCAAGACAAAATGATCCATTAAATAAGAAAATCCTTTTCTCTCTCCAATACACCTAGCATGAATTTTTTAACTCTTTATAAAATTTCTCCTATCAAATAAGAGCTTCCTTAGACTTTCGTGTGTGACTCATTAGGTTCATTTGTTCATTAGACATAGACTCACAACTTATTGTATATTTTGAATACTGGAATATTTACAATAGTTTAAATTCCTTTAAACTAATAACTCTTTCGACTAATTTCTATTAATTGAAGAGTACCTAATTTCTATGGTTGATGTCTAACAACAAGCCCATAGAACCCAATTAATTGGATGAATGAATTATGTCTTGATGAACTATTATAGCTTACACTTACCATCCAAATACAGTTCTTCCTTCTTCTATCTCCCAAAGTAGGCCTAAGGCAAGATATTTGTTAGCTCCCTAATAGCCTTAATAACTATATCTCTACATCCGATGTTTGATTCCCCTTTATGACCTCGACTTTGGAAAACATCTTTTCTAAATTATTATACTACCTTGCGTAATGATTTCTTAGAATCGATCATTATAGAATATATAAGAGATGTACTCGTTCTTCACAACAATAGAAGATTGATCCTATCTTGAATCTTACAACCTTCATGCTTAAGTAGCTCATGCCCAATCTCAACACTATACGATCCACTATGTGGTCGAGGAAAAAGTCGAAATATAAGGACCTAACATTACAACAAATTATACTTTTAGTAATAACACATTTCGTTACCATAACATTAAAATTCGTCACCTTATACTATTGGTAACAAATTTTTTGTTATTGAAGTTTTATGTGTTAAAGCCCATTGCTAAAAGTATTTGTAATGCACATTATGGTTTGTTACGAATTATGACCTTATAGCGACAAAATTTATCGTGACCAAAAGTTTGGTATTAGTGACAAAATAATGTTAGTTACAATAGATTTCTATAGCATAACAAAATATTTAATTACCAAAACATTGGCAGTTTTGTCGCTTTTTATTTTTCGTTATCAATGCTTATTATAATATTATTATTTATTTAATTTAGTATCATTACAAATTATTTTTGTAACAAAATATTTGGTTATGATTAGTTAAATAATATTTTAATTTTGAATGTGCTTCTCATTACTAGTAGAATATATAACCAACAATTTCGTTATAAAAGATATTAAGAGTTTTATTACAATTAGTATATGCAACTAAATTTTTCATTACATATTACTTATGAGATTATAATATTTTGTTACAAATAAACAATGCCTTGGTTACAAATAATTAATTTCTTGATTAATAATGACTAATTATTTGTTACGAACTAGTACATAATTCTTTACAAATAAGTAAAATAATTTGTTATGAATGTATCAAATTAGTTTGTTATGATTATGAAAAGTGAAACAAATTTCGTTAATAATAAATTATTTTTGTTACAAAAAGTGTTTTTTTGCTCCTATTCAATAGCTCAATTTGGCTATGAAATTGTAGAAAAAATTAAATTTGAACCATACCAACATCCTAAATATAAATAATTCATAGTCATTCCTTCAATAAATAAAAGAATAAGCACATACATCCATCCATAGACATAACACTAACCACTTTCATCTATCCCTAGACATAAATATTATTTCAAAACATTAATCCCAAATTCAAGCTACCAACAAAAGCCACGATAACCAAATGGGTATATCAATCAAACAAAAGTGTTAAGTTTTGAAGAAGTATTATCCTTCAAGTGACAAAAGTGATCTCCAAAACATCTTTCTTGATTTGCATCAACTTCATCAAAAAGATGGCTACTTCCAACAATTTGCAAAAAATAATTGCATGACATACTGTGAATATGAAGAACATCATATTAGATATTACATATGTTTAACCAATCACTAAGCATGTATTTTTTTCTTAGATTGGATAAGTATGGCACATAGGAAAAAAAAAGTTTAATATAACATCTAAAAGGCTTCGCAAAATAATAGCACAATTTATGGGAGGAAGTTGCAATAAAAAATTTGTATGATACTATCTCTTATCCAACATAAACTACACAATATTATAGAAGATAATGTTGAATATAAAAATACATTTCATTTAATTCATTAGCTATAGTACCAAATGAGTTTAAACAGTATGTAACATATCATATATTTTTTTTTTCTAATAACACGACTTTAAATGGAAACGCCTAAAATAATATCCAAACTAAAAATTTTCCCAATTATTTACATATATGAGAACTCACAAGTTGAAATAAAGCATGATAAAATTCTGAAAATTATAATTCTTGTAACTTAATTCAACTCAACTAATCATTCTACACTTGAAAAGTGATAAACAATCAAATAAAACAACAATATAAGGCCTTAATGTTCATAACTTTAAATTTGTAATTCTTAATTTTGATTATCATATATCACAAATTCCATATATGCAAAATTCAAGTGAAATCATATTATATCACAAGGACATACTTATCTTCAAGTGAGTTTGTCTTGCAATGCCACCAAGAGGTACTTCAACTTAGTTTAACCATCTTTAAAGCTTGCTATTCTGCATCTTGCTGTTGGCATTACTCTTGTTGAATTATGATGAGATCCAATACAATTTCTAGGTTATTTTCATCTTTGCTCAATTTCTCCTTTGTTGCTTCAAGTTGTATAGCTTGAAGTCTCATCTTTTTGCTGCCTTTAGATGTACAATTCCATGACCCATGCCTCTTTGATATCCCATTTGTGTACCCAATATCGCCTTAATAATGTCCATTTTAGAAACTTCTTGGAGTCTTTCTTCTAGTGCTTCATCCCTCCTCTTTCTCGTTTCACTCTGTCGCAAGTGTAAATATATATATATATATATATATATTTATATATAAGTACATACTTAAATATAGGGGACATTTTATTATAGAACATGAACTCATATGCTTGTTTGCAACTATAGCATTCACATACTCTCCACTACCTTTCTTCATTTGAGTGACTCCAAAATTGTCCACTGCTCTTTGATTTTTCTCTGCAATCGTAAGTAGAAGTTTTAGTATAGAACTTTACATAATGACAAAAGAAAATATAAATAAAAGAAAGTTATGATGATATATTACCATTTCCATTAATCGAACAATGAATAATTTAAAACTAGATGTATGAGAGTATGACATATTTGCTCTATTTCCTGCATTGATCTTCGACCTTTCCTACATTTACATATAATCACATGAAGATGTAGAAGAACAAACTTATGTCAATTTCAATTTGATATATTTTAAAGTGTGCCTTGGCCTAAAGCCCCAAAACAGCAAATTTCAGCTTGAAATTGAAAACTGAATCTCAAAATAAGGGCAATTTTGAGCTAAAACTAACCTCAGTGTGGTTAGTTTCAACTTGAAATTGAAAACTGAATCTCAATTTCAAGATCAAACTAACCAAGTTGAAACTAACCACACTTAGGTTAGTTTTAGCTCAAAATTGCTCTTATTTTCAGCTCGAAGTTGAGCTAAAAATCTATTTAGTTTGAAGTCAATTTCACCTTGAACTTACACTTTAATGTCAAATTGAAACTTAGGTAGAACTGGATAGAGGTTGATCCTAATTTCAAGCTAAAACTAAGATTACTTGAATGCTGAAATAGGGCTTCAATTGGTTTTACTTACATGCAACAAATAATTATATGAAATAACCAACAAAATTAATCTAACATTTAGAATCCCAAAATTTGTTTCATTTACTTACAAAAGTAAAATGCATCAGCATTTAATTAAAGAAAATTAATAAAAATCATGCAACAAATAATTACATTAAATAACCAACAAAAGCAAACTAACATTTACCCTATATACTTTCAAAAAAATCAAATACATCAACAACTAACAAAAGAAAAATAACAAAAATTTGCAACAAAAAATGACATCTAATAACAATCAAAACCAAACAAACATTTAGAATTCAAGCATTTATCCCATCTACTTGTAAAAATGAAATACATCAACAAAAATGAAATATATCAACATCCAAAAAAATAAAAAGAACATAAACTTAGCAACTAAAAAGAAAAGGTAATTGTTCTTTATTAGCATGCAATAAATAAAAACCCCAATATTGCCAATGTTAGTTATTATGTAACCAAATTCTTGAAACTTAGCATCTCCAAAGACATCACATATTCCCAACCATTTATCTTGTGGGATCGAATCAAAAGGTACTTTACTCCTTGGATCCACACCACTTTAAACCATTTTCTTGTATATTTCACTCAATCTTCCCTTATAATGCTTGTAAATCTCAGCAAACATGTCGCCTACATCCATTGTGACTACAGGATCGATTTGCCATCCTCTGATTGAAAACCATTAGTAGGAATATATTAAATTAGACACAAAGTCATTCATTAAGATAATATACTAATGGGTAATGAACTTACATCTAGTCTAGCATACATAGGCAATTTATCATGTTTTGGAACTTTTTTCCATGACATTTTCCAATCAAGTTTAGGACTGCCGAACAATAATACCAATTCCATTAGACAAATGGAAAGCATACTTGATTGGCCTCTTAAAGCCCTAAGGAAATTCAAACACTTTCCCCCCGGATAAAATCATAAATAAGAAGACTTAAATGAACACATAGAAATAATGCACATAACATATTAAAGGTACTGACAATTACATTTTTTGCAATTTTTGTCTCTACTGCCTTACCTGTGCCTGCACCACAACCTTTTTTTTGGTGAGACCTATTTTTTATTTGCCAATATACATATATAAAAATAGTAGAAACATTTATTAATTATATGAATTAAAAAACTTAATTTGATGTAGATTTATTAACTTGCAGTCAGATTAAGATCCGTAGTTCCAATCTCTCTAATACCCTCTTCAGGGAGTAGAGCTCCTAAATACTGAGTACTTGATGATGGAGAAATCAATGGTGCATCTATTGATGGTGAGGGTATCTCATGAGGATTTGAAGTAGCTGGAAATGCTTGCTGATTAGCTACAGCACTCCTAGTAATGCATGGAGTTATTTGGAGGTGTGTAGCTATAGTCTTAGTCTAAACAGCAGTTGGAGAAGATTCTTGTTGGTTTATAGATGGATAAGCTTGACTCGTAGTCATAGGTGGAGATGTAGAGTGACCTAGAACTGTCATAGGCTTTGAAGGATAGAGGAAACAACTTCCTACTTGTACTGGTGTTACTCTTAGTTGTGGGCATATCAAAAGTTGAAAGTTGAAAGTTGATTTCTTGTCAAACGTTGAAATTTGCACTGAGGTATACGATTAGCAATTTTTGTGGTTGAAGGATTTTGAGTGTCTTTATTTGCCTTAGATAGAGCATTTCTAGTTATTGGACGATGCAACACAACTCCCTTAGGCAGCTACAAAAATAAATAAATTTCATTTCAATAAAAACATTAAAGAAAATAACTAGAACGAGATAAACATTCCAGCAAAAGTATTCAAACAAAATTGAAATTGTAGGAATGTACGAATAATATTCTATTGAATTTGAAATTCAATAAAATAAAAATTTAGAGTTTGATAATTTAAACAATAAAATGCAAGACATGATATTTAAGAGCATTAGACAACAAATATATAACATGGCTAAGACTCAAGTTAAAATGAAAATGAAATGAATGCAACTATGTTGACAAATACTTATGTAAATTATTCTATTGAATGCATAACATTTGAACCTATGTCATGTTAAATTAAATGATTTTTTTTGTAGTTTACCTCTCATGAGGAAGTATGAATATCATCTTCAGCTTCATCGAAATATTGATTTAATGTTTCATTTTTTTTCATCA
The DNA here is from genome assembly GCA_014898725.1 of Jacaranda copaia. NCBI lineage: Eukaryota > Viridiplantae > Streptophyta > Magnoliopsida > Lamiales > Bignoniaceae > Jacaranda > Jacaranda copaia. The sequence goes on from JACGDI010005566.1 coordinate 1,072,288, forward strand.
CATGTATCATATTTGACATCATACCCACACGCTCTAATGCCATTTAGAACATCTTCATCTATAACATTAGATTCAATATCTTCTCTAGCTAAATAGTTCAAATCAATGTCATTTTTTGCTAATATTGTTGCATCCCTATTTGAATTGTGATGCTAAAATGCATCAATCTGACCCCTCAATTCAACATTCTCTCATCTACTACATTTGGTAGTTCTTGTTTGGGAAGATTCCAAAGATGCCTATGGTATATACGTTGCACAATTCACCTACTATCACAAAACTTAGTGCCATGGATGTAGAAAGCTTGTTGCACTTGGTTTGGCACCACGAATGGATCATCTTAGTACCATTGAGATCTTACAAAATGCTTATCCTATCTTATTGTGGTTTTGCTATTAGTATTGAACCACTCACACTAGAATAACACTACTTTGTATCCACAAAGATATGTAACCTCTAATACTTTAGTTAACAAGTCATAGAACTCTACCATCTCATTACTTTGCTCCTATTCCATAATCAATCTACTATTTTGTGTGGTTTGGCAAGCATCTTGATCTTTTGCATGAAATCGAACTTCATTGACACAACAACCAAAATAAGACTTTGTTAAGTATGATTGAGGACTATTTGCCAGTGACCACAATTCTTTAGAAACTTGTTTAGGATGTTGGTGATAGACTTTGTTGATCTACAAATAAATATAGATATATAATGGTGAGTGCTACTACAATTCAGATTTAAACTAGTATTGGTACAATTTACAAATTATATGTTCCCTAAACCAATAATGAAATTCTTCTTGATGTGTTTTTTCAATGTCTCTCACATTGAACCTCTTTAATTCCTCCAAGTGCTTTCTAAATCTTATAATTATCTTAGGTTATGAGAATTATTAAATTTAAAATATTATATGACAAACTTAAGATGCATTTGTCTTACCCTTAGTAACAATCCACTTCATTGCAGTTATTCAATATAAAATTGTGGGTTACTTGTAGTTATTTTTGGGATAGTGGAACATGTTTAAAAGGTCCAAATGGATGGACTTTTAATGCAAAAATAGAAAGCTCACATTCATTTGGTTGGTCAACACCATCATTATTTCTTGCAACCCTACTAGACCTTTTTTAATGTCATTGAAATGCACTGACTTGAATGTTAAACAATCTCTAAATATATATTCTTCAGCAATAGAGCCTTTGGGTCAAGCTTTGTTGTGCACATAACCCTTAAGAGATTTAAGGAACCTAAACTAAGATGTTACATAAAGAATCTTTGTTAATACCCTCTTTTTGGATTTATTTTAATAGGAATTTTTGTATGTAATAAAAACATAGGATTCCTTTCACCTTTTAATTGGATACATCCAATGAGAATGAACCGGACTAGCAATTTTTGCCTCTTGAGGTAGGCAAATTGTTAGGAGGACCATGATATTGAAAAATGCAGGAGGAAATATTTCTCTAACTTGCATAAAATAAGAAGAATATTTCTCTCCATTTTCTCAATATCAACAATTCTTGGTGTCTTTGAACATGAGATATTAAAGAATTCACCCAATTTAAATAATACTTCACTAACATCCTTATGAAGATAACCACGAATGTCGGTAGGTATCAAACGATGTAAGAGTACATGGCAATCATGTGCTTTTAACCCCGATATCTTTCCATCTTTCACACATCTGGAAATATTTGGAGCATATCCATCAGGGAACCTGATAGATCTAAGGAAATCACAGAAGGCCTTTTTCTTTGAGAATGAAAGGTTGTAACATGCCTTAGGCTTTATTATTGTATTTCCACGTCTTTATAAGTGTAACTCCTTCATTATATTAAGATCATGCGAGGCTTGTGCATTTTCTGTGTCTTTCATTTTTCCATTGATGTTTAGTAATGTCCACAACATACTATCACAAATATTTTTCTCCATATGCATGACATCAATATTATGTCGAAGTTTGAGTTTTTGCTAATAAGGCAACTAAAAAAAGATACTTTTCTTTTCCCAATTCCCTTCCTCCATACTTTGTTTTCTGTTTCAATTACTTGGGTGTTTCCCAAGTATGTCTAACATATGCTTAATGTTGTTCAAGTGTAGAAGCATTTCATCCTCAGTCCATTCCATAGGTGTAGAACGACTTTCTAACTTACCATCAAACAATTTGCTCCAATGAAAGGGATGGGCATTATCTAAGTTGCAACGATGACCTATGTAGCATATCTTACTTCAAATCTTTCTTGAATCCATGTCATGAAGATAACAAGGACAAGCTGCATATCCTTTTGTGATCCATCCTACCAAATTATTGAGTGCAAAAAAATCATTAATTGTCCACAAAATTGTTGTACGCATTTGGATAGATTGCTTACTAGAGAGTTCAAATACGTCAACCCCTTTCCATAATTCTTTTAACTCTTCTATCAGTGGTCTAAGATAAATATCAATATGCTTTCTAGGAGCCCGAGGACCAAAGATAAGCAAAGGCATCATAAAAAAGGCATCTTTCATGCCTTTGTATAGGGGCATATTATATCAAATGACTACAACATGCCATATTCTATATGAATTGCTCATGTTTCCGAAAAGATTGAACCTATTTGTAGCAAGACCAAGTTTTACATTGCGTTGATGTGAGGCAAAATATGGATATTGAAGATCCAATTCCTTCCTAGTAGGTGAATCTGCACGATGGTTCATACTTCATTTTATATCCAAATGTTTCTTAGCATGCCAACGCATACTAGAAGCAATTTTAGAACACGTATAAAGTCTTTAGAGGCTCAATGTCAAAGGAAAGTACCACAACACCTTTTGTGGAATTTGTTTTCCTTTCCTTTCATGAAGTTTCTAACGAGGCTCTTCACAAATGGGATAACATGTTTTATTTTCATTGTTTTTCCAAAATAAAGCACAATCATATTTGCATGCATCTATTTTTGTGTACCCCAATCTTATACCTAAAAGTAGTTTTCTAGCCAGGTAAAGAGTTTTTGGAACCACATTTCCTTCTGGTAGCACCTCTTTGAACAATTCAAGTATCATGTTTATTGCTTTATCAGATATTTTATTCATTACTTTGATATGCAACAATTTCACAATAAAGTTCAACAAAGAAAGGTTCTTGCAACCAAGGTATAGTTCACGAGTGGCATCATGAATTAGCCTTTCAAAATTTTGTTTGTTTGATTCAGAATAAGCTTTAGAAAATTCTTCATCTCTTATTGCCCCTATCATTTCAGATAGTTCATCATTCCCATCACTATCATATTAATCACATTCTTGAGATGATCACATACTATCATTTTCAAGAGGACCACTACTATGAGTACTTTGACTATAAGAAACACGCCAATTTGATTCATGTTCCCCATGATGAGTGTCGATAGCATGCATAAAAACCCCTTATATGCAAATCTCTTTTAACCTCAACAAGGATTTTTCTTTTAATATTTAAGCATGTATTGCATGAATGTAGAATTTTATTGTCTTAAGTCAATTACATTTTCCCTTGCAAACTCAATAAATGAGTCAACACTAGCAATGTACTTCCAAGTGAATCTATCTTTCTCATCTATCCAACTTTTATCCATATTTGCAATAGATAAATAAGTTCATGATTAGTTGAATCATATTCTTATTTTAGGGAGTTTAATTTCCACATTCTTATGTTCCAGTCCTGATTTTATTGGGTTATTAATTTTTTCATGGCAATAAAATGCATTTAGATCAATGATTGATGTGAAATTGGTTATGAGGGATGTGTTGCATTTGTTTGGAAAATACCAAACATTAAAAGGGACATTCTATTCCCTGTGTTCCAACTTTTTATGTTGTTATTATGTATATTTGGCTGGCTAAACGTTTAGTATTTCCTTTTATTTTAAAACTATCTTATTTTTTACTTTAATTTGCATCAAAGCTTTAAATGTTTGTTTACTTTTGTTCCAAATAAATGTTTGCATAAATCTTATTTCCATTGTTTGCAATGACTCAACTTACGAGAAAAAGTACGTATGTGATAAGGCTCTTGGAAGTCCTACCAAAATTAATAGTTGGCTAAATGTATATTTGTGGATGTTCATAATTTTGTACGAATAATAATTGTAAAGGCAGTTTGAATTATTCAAATTTATATTTAAAATGACAAGTTAATAATGAGCTGTTTTGGTTGTGACTTTATTGTGGATTTCAACTAATGTTATATTATACAGGTTCATATATTACTTATGTTGAATTACTGAGAAAATAAAATGCACATTTTAAGGATGTCCCAATAAATCTTTTGATTCCATGGTGGGCAGTTATATTGGACCAAGGGGAACAGAAAGTCATAAACCTATATTTTGTACTCTTAACACTATTTGATTTAAAAATTTTAGTAAGGATAGGAAAATATTAAGAAAAGTAAAATCAAAGAAATACAAATTCTCAATATGCGTATGTGTAAAAAAAATGCACGTACGTGTATAAAAAAAAAAATTATTGATGGGAAGACTAAAAATTATGACTCCTTTAATTGCTACCTACAAAATTATCTCATTAGAGTAAAAAGAGAAACAAGGAGGTTGGGGGAATAATCTTTGTACTTGGAGAAGCACTAAGAAGGATAAATATACTAACCTTTGAATGTTGATGCTGTGAGTGGATCAAAGCTGCTGAACAGTATATGAAAATAACTTGAAGGCATTGCTGTCCGCTACTGAAATTTGTGCTAATACTTGCTATCACTAAGGCATGGACATACTGAACATGTGCTGCAAATGCTGTGAAAATCTACGAAGGGTGATCACAGTATTAGAACCCATGTACTTCCAAAATCCATAACATCAATAATAGTATGGAAAGACTCCTGGACCTGCTCAATTATCTCTGGATCCCTATCAGCACCACTTTCAAGAAGACATTCCAAAGAATCAGCAATTCTTTGGAGAAAGTTAAAGAAAGAGCAAGCAATTGATAATTAATGAATATAATGAATCAAACTCTACATAGACATGAGTTATGTCTAAATGCAGAGACATTTTTGTCTCCATATATGACCTTATGAAAATCTATAACCCAACCAAGAACTCCATAATCTTTAAAACATTAGTTTGCTAATGAAGACGTGAACTGATAACAAAGCTAGCTAAAAAGAGTAGAGAAGAAATTAATCAAGTTTGTCTATTTATCATTTCAATATAAAAAAGTACCAGCTACATAAAAGTAAACTACAAAGTCAAAGAAAATTGAGTTTTAAAGATTTAGCATGTGAAATGAGAATATAAAACTATACAAGGCTATCTTAACTGTTCATCCTCTAATGGGAATCTCTCATATTTTAACTATGCCCAAAGATTTCATGCGACCATACCACAACCTTCTAATATAAAATTGAAGCAAAGAAGATAGAAGGATAGGGTAAACTTGAAATTGTTATCACATGGCCCACCACAAAACACAAGCACAAAACAAGATAACCTTCAAGTCATCCAAATTATTTTTAAATACCAATATTTTCTAAAGCATTTTTGTCATGACAACTCCATTTTTATCAACAATAATAGCAGACTCCACATTCACCAAGATTAAATTAAGGAACTAATTTCAATTAAAAAAAAGATTAATGCTTTATAGTCAAACAGGTAAAATGAAAGAATTTTTGGTGGTACCCATAGATCTCAAAAAATAAATAGAAAAAGTAAAAAGTACATAAGATCTATTTTAGTTTCTAAGAATCTTAGCTCACAGTGTTATCAAAAAAGATGCAAAAGCATGTACAGTATATCTATGTCATTGCTAATAAACCAAAAATAAAGGAAAAAAGGGTAAAGGGTAAAGGGTAAAGGGAAAAGGGAAAGACGGTTTTGTTCAAAGTTGGAATTTGGTTCACTTGACTCATTCTAATGGAGAAAAGAAAAAAGCAAAAAGCAGAAAAGGGAGTAAAAAATATGTGAATTCATCAACACAGAATCATAGCTATTTGAAACTTGAGAGGCAAAGTAAACAGTAGATCAAGCAATATAGAACATAAAGAAAAAGTGAGCAAAAGGAAAAAGTCTCAAGCATAAATTGCTATGTATTACTGTCGTTTTGAATGCAAGAAAACACCAAGAAAACAACAAAAAATTCAAAATCCCTAACACAGAAGGGGTAAAAAACAAACAAGTGGGAAAGAATTGAAATCCTGGAACTGTGCAAATCCAAGAAGAAAATGATATCTTCAGAACATTTTTGAAGCTAAGAAAAAGAAATGAGAACACACAGGAGAAACATGTGAAGTTACCTTCTTCTTCTTGATGGGCAAATTCAAGTTTTAGTTTCTTCATGTACATACATATAAGAAAAATAAAGATATAACACCAATTGTATAACTAAATGAATATAATGAAGACGTGAGTTATGGAATTTATAACTAAATGAATATAATGGATCAAACTCTACATAGACATGAGTTATGTCTAAATGCAGTGATATTTTTATCTCCATATATGACTTTATGAAAATCTAAAACCCAACCAATAACTCCATAATCAATTATAACAATCTGCCCCATCCTTGTAGAAAGGGCCAATATAAACATATATCTCTTCACATACAATATCCACAGTCCCTCAATTTAATCACCCACTTTGTAAGTTTGTATATTCTCAAAGGAAAATGTGGAGATGAGGCTAATTCCAAAGGAAAAGGCTCTTATAGCCAGAGAAGATCAAAACATTTGAGGTCCAAAAACAAAACAAGATGAACAATGGTAGATAAAAATGAGATTTTAAAGTATCAAAATGGTAGGTTTAAATTACCTTTTTTACTGTTTAGAAATAGCTCTCTTGCTAACTTGTCAAACCAGCTGGATGTGCCAAACTTGCTGAATGTTCAGGTTGGAATGAATGTACAGAACCAACGTGCCCAGAATCTGCTAAGTACAAAGGTCTACTGCATGTTCAATCTTTAATAGTCTGGAACCTTTTATTTTGTTTTCCTACTGGTAAAACTTTGCTCAATGAGGAATTCAATTGTAAAAGGAAGCAATTCTGGTATAGAATTGTTGTTGTTTGGTTAGGAAATGTGGCATCATCTTTGGATTTTCATTTTGATGAAAGATATATGAACCTGGCAGTGCTAAATCAGACTAAGTTTTCATCCTCTGGAACTGGGGTGGCTGATGCTTAGGGGTGTTATAGAGACCACAATAATGTCAAATCAGTTTAGGCAGAAAATGGAGTTATTCAACAGGATATTTGATAACATCAATATTACTAAGTAATACAGTAAGAACAATAACTATTATCAAGCTTCAGCATTACTAACATGACTTTCTACAAAACTTTAACAGACCTCATGCAATAAAGCATACAAATTCTTTCAATATCTAACTTCAAAGATACCTTTTCTAGATCAATATATGGTCATTAAAAAAAAATCAAAATATGAGCACTCTAAATAGACAACAAAAGTTGCAAATTGACACCCTCATTTTCTTGAACTAACAACTATAAATGAGTTGTAGGTCATTAGTTTGTGAACAATTCTCTATTTTTCTTTGCTAAATTGTTCTTTTCTATTGCATGTTGGCTTCAAGATAATGGTCAAGGTTGAATGAACCAAATTTTACTGAATTGGAATCTCACTGCAGTAGGTTTTCACAGAATCTCCAGATGATTATTCTTTCCCATCTGGTCTAAGCTCAAAAACTTCTTAACTCGGTAACACAATTCCCTATTGCAACCTGCATACATATTTGTCAGCACCTTCCTCCTCATGGACTAAAATTTGAATTCTAGAACTCCAACTATAGTTATACATTGACAGCAAATTGACAACAAATTTGGTAGTCCTCATCCTATCAAACCCTCTAATCTGACATTCCCCACCCTTAGATAGGACTGTTTAGTAGGAAAAGCACAGCAAGTGGTCACACATCCTATCAACTGGATTTGCCGCCTCCATCACACATTCAAACATATCGCTCATACTCATTCACATTCAATCCTTAACAAATAAAGAATGCTATTTTTCAATGATATAAGATATGGGAGAAACCAAAAGGACTTTTCAAATAGTTACTGCTCAATCCTCATAGCATCTAATATGAAATTTAAGAGTTGGACAGGGGGCCAAACTAGTGAATCCTTTTTGCCTAAATAGTATTTTTAAAGAGGCATAGCACATCAAGTGGGATTTGCAAATTTGAGAATTAGATTCACTTATTTGAGTGCTTATCTACAAAAGCTAAAGCACAAAAAAGAAACTTTCCAAGCTCAAGACACAAGAGGAAGAGCAAGCCCCTGGAAGATTGTAGAACATAAAAGTCCCTTGCTTTCCTTTTAAGTTTCTTTGTAACTTTTTTAACTCATTAACTTAGTAGCAAGTCACAAGTGGAGAATAAATGAAAAAGTCAAGGTTGCAACAAGATCTCAGAAGTGTTAATTTAGGTAGTATCACCTTGGAATTTATTAATGTAGATTGTCACTTCTACAATCATTGTTACAAAGCCTATCCTTTGTTAAATGCACTCTAAGTTGAGGCTGTAATGCCCATGGTAATGCAGTTACAGCATCATTTTTGTACTTTTTAGCTTTTCTCTTTAGTTTGAAGCCTCAAAACATCTACATGTATATTCCATTTTTTTACCTCATATCTTTGAATCCATTACCAGAACAATTTTATATAAGGCACATACAAAAGCTTCAAACTTCAAGGAATCCTTTATTTGCATTTCCATATGAAATCTATTTTGACTTTCTAACCACACAAAGTTGTAAAATTACTATAGTCGAACCATAAAATTCTGTGTACTCCAAACTTTTGGCCAAATGATATTACGTGCACAAGCTAGTATAGTAACCACAACCAAATAAAAATTTTGGTGCCTAATTTCATAAAAAAGAGAATCAAGCCTTGTCCTATGTCAACAGAAACCATGTTATAATCAGTATACCTTCCACATAGCTGAGCTAAAATTCCAATTTGTGAAAACACATTGAACATAATTGCTCCAATCTGGTGTTTCTAACAAGCAATAGTATATGACAAAACATTATTATTCTTCACAAAGTAATTACATAGCAAGTGTGAGAACATCTGCCATTATCCCACATAATCTAGTTTTCCTTTTTTGAGATTGAAATATGTCGAAGACACACATAAATGACTGAAAAAGTTATTGTCGTTTAAAATTTCTTTTACATGTCTTCAGTATCTTTGCTCAACTAGATTCCTTCTAAACTAGTGGCTACAAGCGAAAACCAGCTTGCGCTATGGAGATACAATCCCATTCATATACTTTTATCATAAATCACACAAGTCAATACTTTAGGAAATCATTGGCATTTTACACAAAGAAAACTTCTTATACCTTAGCAAATTGGGGATTTAAATGTACTTTTAGGCGGAAGAAGCCAACTAAATTTGTTACAAAAATCAACTCAATATAATATACCATAATAACAGTTTATCAGTAGGTTTAGGAAATTTTGTTTTAACGCCAACCAACAAATCACCCACCCACCCCCCAAGAATAAATAAATAAATAAAAGAAATGTGGCTACACATTACATTCGAACTTTATAACTTCGAAAATACTAAGAAGTGAAAACATAGAAACTTAGCTGCTGGCATACCTCTAAGAAAACCTCTAAATCAGTCTAACATCCCACATATGAACTTTGCACAAGATCAAAGAAACTTCTACTTTTCACCTATTTGAAAAATTGGAACAAGGAGGTAATGAAGGCAATAGTATAGCTTATTTGGGAAATTCAAATATTCACACATGTGTATGCACATCTGTAGCTCATGTGTCAAAAAGACTAGTTTATTGTGCCATTAGCACCAACCATTCACATTTAGATGTCCCAATACTTTGCATTGTATTAGTGACTGGGGCGCAACTAGGCTACCACCATTCTGCCGTAAGCATTCATAATCAACGTCCCTCAGCTTATGAAAGAAAGCCAGGAACTAGATCGTACTACCACCTCAATTATATTAAAAAGGACCAAAAGCAACCTAAACAAACTCATTGCATTTCCATTTGCTCCAATATAGGAGAGAAAGCACACATGTTCAATCAGAGTTCACGAGTCAAATTAAAATAGACAATTTAAATTTCGAGAAAGTCACTTTAGTAAAGATTCAAATCTCGGTCAACTCTGAGGCACCAAATCAACAATTTTTGAATCCCAAAGCTTAAAACTTTCTGCTATGCCTGCCCGAAAGTCTTCCTTTTCTGCTTTGTCAACTCAGCAACTCACCTACACAAGTAATAAAAATGATAAAGAACGAAGAAACCAACTCTAGCCTATCTCAAAAAATATTATAGGCAAAACAAAACCCATTTTCGACCGGTGTATTAAAATCACTTCAAGGTGTTGCTGAACAGTGAGCGAGCGAGCGAGCGGTGGCGGTGAGCAAGTGATGATGTGTGAGCTACCAATTGAGGTGTCCCGTGGTCAGTGGTCAATGAGTGACCAGGTAGCAGAAATGGCCGGTAAGCGATGAACGGTCAACGGTGAGCGACTAGCAAATAGTGTGAGTGAGAGAGCGAGAATAAAAAATGGGATGTTAATGTGCAATGCGGTAAAGCCCCAGGGGCATATCTGAAGAAAAACAGTGTTCAGCAGATGCTCAGCTGGCGCTGGGTCTTCAATTTTACACCTAAAACCCAAGTTCTATTTCTAGAATCTGCAAAATTTGTTTGACGGAAACTTATATACATAAACTAGATAAAATGAACAAATGATAAAATTATGACTAATTAGTGACCACATAAATATATATTATATACATATATATAAATATATAGTATATTTATGTATATATTCTATATTAACTTTATATATTATACTATAAAAATACTAAAGGATTTACTAAAATTTTATGTCATGTATGTCTCCACCACACCACCATATTTGTATATATTATATATTGATAAATAAATGTATATAATATATATAATATATACAAAAATAAAAAATAGAATAAATTATAGGAATAAAAATACAAAAACTAAAATTTGTTTTTAAATTTAAAGGGGATGAAAGAAGATATACAAAAATATACTTAATAAATAAATAAATTAAATTGAAGATGTATGAAATAATTACGGGTAATATAATTTTCATATGTTAAAATTGGGATTAAAATGAAACAAATCAGGAGCAAGAAGCGATGTTCATAATTTTCAAAACATGGGAAGGGTTTTTGCATTTTTTTTCATAAGGGATTTTTTTTTTTTTTGCCCTTTTCCATTTTCATAAGGGGTAAAATGCAAATGTTCAAAAAATAAAAAAAAAAAATTTTGAATTAAGTACTAAAGTAGGATATAAAACCTTAAATTGACAACATTGCCCTTAAAAAGTCAAAATTGGTTAATTTTACTATTAAATACAATCGAAAAGTGATTTTGAAGACTAAAATGAAATAATATATTAATGTTGGTAACTGAAAGATGAACTTAAAAAAATATAGGGCTAAAGTGATAATAGAGTAAAACTTAAGGGAATAAAGTGATTCTATGCTTTTATTTTTTTATTGATTAATTATGTTAATTCATTTTACAATCTAATATAAAAGAAATTAAGTTTGGTA